>JAWWNI010001083.1:47500-564833 GCA_034642065.1 Darevskia nairensis
GAAAGGACCCCACGCAGCCTGACAGAAGTCAACGGAGATGAGAGATGTATTCTGACGGTTGTGTAAAAGAATTTGAAAAGTTAATTAAAAAAAATGTTTTTTTAAAAAAATTAGATGGGCCTGATCCAACAGTCTCTTCTCACGTTCTTACGGACTGCACTGATGTGCCTACTCTGGACAAAAGTTGTGCACCTTCAGCCTTGACGAAAAGCTGCGGATCGTTTAGGGCTTCTGTCCTCAATGGTGTCTTTGTGCATTAGGAACCTCGGAAACTGGCTTATTCAGAGATGCCTTTGTTGCATCCAGCTCAAGCACCGCCTGCACTGTCTGAGTGGCTACAGTTTCAGACAAGAGCGTCTCCCAGCCCCAGTGGTGTTCAAGCTCCTTGGACGGTGGGCAACAGGTGGTCTTTGCTGTTCCTCTGCAGCAATCACTCCTAATGGAGGTCACCTGCTGGCTGCCGCGTTCTCCCTCTCAGCTCAGCGAGCGTTTCATTATTAGCCCGGCACAGGGCCTTCTCGGTAGTGGCGTCCTCCCTGTGGAACGCCCTCCCTTCAGATGCCAAGGAGATAAAAGAGCTACACAACTTTTAGAAGACGTCTGAAGGCAGCCCTGTACCGGGAGGTTTCTAATGCTTGATGTTTTTATTATGTTTTTAGATTGTGCTGCAAGCCGCCCAGAGTGGCTGGGGAAACCCAGCCAGATGGGCGGGGTATAATAATAATAATAATCCTATATAATAAAGTCCCTGTGTCCCTGCGTCCAGTCCGTGTGTCAGTGGAAATTTTCCACTGCGCATGTCCCACAGGGACGCAGGGATTGGACGACGCAGAGACTTCGGGCCTCGGATTGGCCGGGAGCGGACGAGGGCGGGGCTGTGCCTTTCCGGGGCGAGGGAGATAGGAAAAGGGAAGAGTGACAACATGCACGAACACTCAGAGGTAAATAGTGATGGGTTCTGGGTAGAGAAAGGGCTATAAGGGAGGATAGAGGTAGGAAAAGGGTAGAGGGGACAGAGGTAGAAAAGGAGTAGAGGGACCTCAGAGGTAGGAAAGGGGTAGAGGTACCTCAGAGGTAGGAAAGGGGTAGAGGGGGCCACAGAGGTAGGAAAGGGGTAGAGGGACCTCAGCCTGCTTTTACAAATGTTTCACCACATATCTTCTAGCACCCGTTAATTTAACGGGCTGAACGTTCACTAGTAATAATAATAATAATAATAATAATAATAACCATCACCGGTTATATTAATGGTTGATCATTGCACACTTTTGCCCCCTTTTCCACCAAATTTGCTCTGGGGATCAATGGTGGGTGAGAGAAGGTGGGTTGGTGATGTTACAGGTACTAGCCATGATGTGCTGAGCTCTGCCTGCTCTTCAAATGAACACAGGAAGCTGTTAGCGCACAGATCCAACTGGCTCAATATTGTCTCTCCCACTCCTACCTGTATTGTGCCCGAGACCTTCTGCATGCCAAGCAGATGACCTGCCACTGAGCTATGGACCTTTCCCTGATGGGAGAAGCCTATAAACCTGGATCGTTCTTTTCCAGGACTCGCACTGGGGCGGAAAATGGTCCATGTGGTTGGGGGGAATTTTTTTTGTTCAGGTTGGCAAAAGCTCTCTCTTAAGAACATGGAAATCTCCAGTCTTCCTTTCCAAGTGGGTCACTGTGTTAGCCCCTGACCAAGAATAACAGGGGCTGCTGCAACCATGATGTAGAATAAATGCGAGGGGTGTGTGTGTGTGTGTGTGTGTGTGTGTGTGTGTGTGTGTGTGAGCCCCCTGAACCTTGGTGTCACAAGGGGCACAGCTGAAATTTGAGACCCCAAGTCCGCCACTACTCCCTGTTTATAAGTAGTCTACCAGAATGCGGCAGCTAGACTGGTGACTGGGAGCGGCCACCGAGACCACATAACACCAATCTTGAAAGACCTACATTGGCTCCCAATACATTTCCGAGCACAATTCAAAGTGTTGGTGCTGACCTTTAAAGCCCTAAATGGCTTCGGTCCTGTATACCTGAAGGAGCGTCTCCACCCCCATCGTTCTGCCCGCACACTGAGGTCCAGCGCTGAGGGCCTTCTGGCGGTTCCCTCACTGCGTGAAGCCAAGTTACAGGGAACCAGGCAGAGGGCCTTCTCGGTGGTGGCACCCGCCCTGTGGAACGCCCTCCCTTCAGATGTCAAAGAGAACAACAACTACCAGACCTTTAGAAGACATCTGAAGGCAGCCCTGTTTAGGGAGGCTTTTAATGTTTAATAGATTATTGTATTTTAATGTTCTGTTGGAAGCCGCCCAGAGTGGCTGGGGAAACCCAGCCAGATGGGCGGGGTATAAATAATAAATTATTATTATTATTATTATTATTATGATTATTATGATTATTATTATATACCACTGATGTTGGAATGAGTTGAGGACAACAGGAAGGGAGGGCTACTGCCTTAATTTCCCCCGAGGCCACTTTGGAAGACAGGATTCTAGAAGCCAAGCCTGATGAGGAACGGTTGAAGGAGCTGGGTATGTTTACCCTAGAAAAGAGAAGACATGAGAGCCATCTTCAAATATCTTAAAGTCTGTCACATGGAAGAGGGAGCAAGCTTGAGTCTCCTGCTCCACAGGGTAGGACTTGAACCCATGTCTTCAAGAAACAAAGAAAAGAGGTTCTGACTAAACATCTGGAAGAACTTTCTGACAGTAAGAGATGGACTGGACTCCCTTGGGAGGTTGTGGACTCTCCTTCCTTGGAGGCTTTTAAGCAGAGGTTGGATGTGTCATGGATGCTTTAGTCGAGATTCCTGCATTGCCGGGGGTTGGATTGGATGACCCTTGGGGTCCCTTCCAACTCTACCATTCTGTGATTCTATGATTCCAGAGGAAATGGCCCTTTGGTCTGATCCTGCAGGACTCATCTTTCCCAAAATAGGAGTGGGCAATATCACAGAGCGGGAAAAGTCTTGCAATGGTTGCCAGCTGTGACAGCTGAGTGGAGCCTCTGCATCCAGAGAGGGTCTACCTTGAGATAAAAGGGGAGGTTTATCACCTTTGGGAGCCTCCCCAAATCCCACCGGGGGACGTGAGAAGACTGATGTGGGTCTGCCTTGCCCCACGCCAGGAAGTCTTGCCGTATGTTCTCCAGGTAGCTCAGGAGCAGACTTTTAATCTCAGGGTTGTGGGTTCGAGCCCCATGTTGGGCAGGTTTCCTGCATTGCAGGGGGTTGGACTAGATGACCCTCGTGGTCCCTTCCAGCTCTAGGATTTCCCTATGATTCTATGTTCCCTATGATTCTATGTAGGATCTAGGAGTCTTGGTAGACCATAAACTTGACATGAGTCAACAGTGTGATGCAGCAGCTAAAAAAGCCAATGCAATTCTGGGCTGCATCCATAGGAATATAGCATCTAGATCAAGGGAAGGAATAGTACCACTGTATTCCGCTCTGGTCAGACCTCACCTGGAATACTGTGTCCAGTTCTGGGCACCACAGTTCAAAAAGGATACGGACAAGCTGGAACGTGTCCAGAGGAGGGCAACCAAAATGGTCCAAGGCCTGGAAATGATGCCTTATGAGGAACGGCTTAGGGAGTTGGGTATGTTTAGCCTGGAGAAGAGAAGGTTCAGGGGTGATAGGATAGCCATGTTCAAATATATCAAAGGATGTCCTATAGAGGAGGGAGAAAGGTTGTTTTCTGCTGCTCCAGAGAAGCGGACACGGAGCAATGGATTCAAACTACAAGAAAGAAGATTCCACCTCAACATTAGGAAGAACTTCCTGACAGTAAGAGCTGTTCGACAGTGGAATTTGCTGCCAAGGAGTGTGGTGGAGTCTCCTTCTTTGGAGGTCTTTAAGCAGAGGCTTGACAGCCACCTGTCAGGAATGCTTTGATGGTGTTTCCTGCTTGGCAGGGGGTTGGACTGGATGGCCCTTGGGGTCTCTTCCAACTCTAGGATTCTATGATTCTATGATTCTATGTTCTTAAAGCTATCCTTAAAAACCAGTCCCAATTTGAAATCAAGAGAACCTTTAATAGAAAAACAAAACAAAACAAAACTTTGATCATCCGCTGTGCTTTTCTAATACTTATAAAATAGGTTGGGATGCAATCCTCCCCCCACCAAATTTCGACCTCTCCCCACCCTCCCCGCAAAACACACACTCACTCATGATCAATCGATTCAAGAACTAGAAAGAAGCACAGTGTTTTAAGGAACCGGACCGGAAGTCTTCGAAAGCAGGAGGAATGTGTTTGTGTGCGTATGAGAGGGAAACAGGGCAGTTAGATTACAAAAGAGGAGGAGAACCCATGTTTGGAAGACCCCAGGAACATTTTGTGCGTCCACTGAGTCACAAAGGCAGAAGGACATCAGAAGGACACCCCCTGCTTTCTGCACAGTGACCTTGTATTGGAGACAGGACTCCCCCAGTTCAGATGGGCTGATTTCCAATGTAACATCATTTCAATGTAATGTAACACCAATGTAACATCATTTCAACTGTCTCCATGCAAAGCACTGCTGTCACCCCCCTTTATATTCATAGCTGTCAACCCTCCCTTTTTTTGCGGGAAACTACCTTCTTCCAATGCCATTTCCCGCTGCTATCCCGGATTGTTGATATCCCTTAATTTCAAAGGAAGCAGCTCCTCTCCCTCTCTGCCGGCCAGGGAGGCTCCTCAGCTGCGTTGCTCGGCTGCCAATAAGGAGTCTGAGACCGACTGGGGGCGGAGCTTGCATGCCTTGTGCAGCCAGACCCTCACGCCCAACCAGACAGACAGCCTGCCTGCCCTCTACGCGCTCGCTCTTTCGCTCACCCGTTCGCACGCAGCCTCTGGAGCGCAGGGTGGCGAGGCTACTTGGTGCCATTGCACCGCCCTCGCGGCATCCCTTATTTTCAAATCCGGAAGTTTGAAAAAAATCCCATATTTTCAAATCTGAAAGTTGACAGCTATGTTTATATTACATTTGGAATTGCATCAGCAAAAGCTCCCTTCGGTGTGTTGGTGTCATGGATTTTATAGGGTCTTATAGGAGACAGTGAGCTTGCCTGTGAAGAAGAAGAAGAGTTTGGATTTGATATCCCACTTTATCACTCCCCGAAGGAGTCTCAAAGCGGCTCACATTCTCCTTTCCCTTCCTCCCCCACAACAAACACTCTGGGAGGTGAGTGGGGCTGAGAGACTTCAGAGAAGTGTGACTAGCCCAAGGTCACCCAGCAGCTACATGTGGAGGAGCGGGGACGCGAACCCGGTTCACCGGATTATGAGTCTACCGCTCTTAACCACTACACCACCCTGGCTCTCTTGTGGTGAGTAAGGAGAGGCCTGTAGCCTTATTACAGTGGTGCCTCGGGTTACATATGCTTCAGGTTACATACGTTTCAGGTTACAGACACTGCTAACAGAAATATTACCTCGGTTAAGAACTTTGCTTCAGGATGAGAACAGAAATCGGGCAGCGGCGGCACAGCAGCAGGAGGAGGCCCCATTAGCTAAAGTGGTGCTTCAGGTTAAGAATGTTTTCAGGTTAGGAACGGAGCTCCGGAACGAATTAAGTACGTAACCAGAGGTACCACTGTATTTGTTTTCACAGGTTTTTCAAACCCAGAAGCCATTCACTCTATTGTTGGCGGAAAGTGGAATGTTCTTTCTCTCTCCGAAATTAGATATTTTCCCTCTTTTCAGTGTCTGTCACCTTACTTAAAAGAAAAAGAAAAAAAGATTTACCGGTAAGTCATAATCCTATATAATAAACTTGCTGTGTCCCTGCGTCTGTTCTGTGTGTCAGTGGAAATGCGCTACTGCGCATGTCCCTGTCCCACACAGACGCAGGGATTGGAGCGGGCGGAGAGGGGGGGTGTCCACGAGGCAGCGGCGGCGCACGCGCGTTCTCAGTTGCGCCAGCGCCGCTGCCTCGCACGGACGCAGAGGCAGAGCCCAATCCCCGCGGCTCGCCGCCGCTGCAGCTGCCGCCGGGGAAAAAGAAGAAGGGGGAGGGAGCCCCTCTCCACCCCCCAGCGGCTGCTGTTCTGCCTCCTCCTGCCTCCTCCTCCTCTAAGCGCCCATTATGTAACGGGCTAACTTCAACTAGTAAAAGAAATAAAGCTGTTAACAAACCTGCTTTTGTGCGGTTGTGGGGATCAGGTTAGGAATTGTGTGCCACTATTGATGTCACAGGCACTAGCCAATAGGTGCCTGGTGGGTCATCTCAGTGGTGTAGTGGCAGTTGCCAGTGCCTGGGGCACACACAACTGCAACCCCACCCGAGCAAACGGGGTGACACTGAGCCGCCTGCCTGCTGACGCAGCGGGGAGCCCAGCCAGCTGACGCAACCCTTGGCAGGCACAGAGTGCCAGGCCAGGCCACACTGGGGTTGCCTGCGTGGGGGTGCCTCGTTTGTGCCCCCTCAGAAATTGTGCGCATGGGGCAAATGCACCCCTGGCACCCCCACGCTACAACCCTGGGTTGGCTCCAACTAAGTTCTAGACCTCTTGAAATGAATGGACTTGCTCATTAATTTCAGTGAGTTTACTCTGAGCTGGATTAACATTAGATACAGCCCACAATATTTATTTCTTTATAACAGGGGTGGAGAACCTCTGGTCCAGGGGATGGAGGTGGCCCTCCAGGCCTCTCCATTTGGCCCCTGGAACTCTCCCCTCATTGACCTCATTCTGCACCTTGCTTGAGTGTTTTTGTCTGCCTAGGACGCATCCTGCAATTCTGATGATGCCCCTTGCATGTCTGGATGACTGGTGGAGTGTGCGTAGAAACCAGCCAATTGCATAAAAGTTAACGTTGCATCGATTGCTCTATCCACTTTCCCCCTTGGCCTCACCCAACAGTGGCATGTGGCCCCCGGGAAGCCCTCCCAGCAGCAAATGGGGCCCTCAGGATGAGGTCTCTGCTCCTACTTTAAAACAGGTCTTATTCTTTCTTCCAGGAGACAGAATGGGATTTGGAAGGAGAGAGAGAGAGAGAGAAAAGCTCAGACCCCCTTGCAATTATGTATGGCTCCAAAGCATATTAAATCCACATATAGTTTTATGAGAAATGGGCCTTTTACCAGCATTTCTCTCCAGTTTGGGAAGACAAAAAGGCAAACGAGCAAGTGGAGTGGGAGACTGTCGTCTGAGAGGTCCCCATTTGGAAGAAGAAGAAGGAGGAGGAGGGAGGAGGAGGAGGAGGAGGAGGGGAGTTTGGATTTGATATCCTGCTTTATCACTACCCAAAGGAGTCTCAAAGTGGCTCACATTCTCCTTTCCCTTCCTCCCCCACAACAAACACTCTGCGAGGTGAGTGGGGCTGAGAGATTTCAGAGAAGTGTGACTAGCCCAAGGTCACCCAGCAGCTGCATGTGGAGGAGCGGAGGCGCGAACCCGGTTCCCCAGATTACGAGTCTACCGCTCTTAACCACTACACCACACTGGAATCACAGGATGATAGAACCGTACAGTTGGAAGGGAACCGAAGGCCCATCTAGTCTCACCCCTTGCCAGGCTGAATGTTGAGACCGTGGCGCAAGATGGCTCCCATGGAGGGCATGGCTAGGGACCAAACGGCTGACGTTGGAAGTCTTTTAAGAGATTTTTGTGAATTTGCACAATTTCTACATGGGATTCCCCTCCCACCCAGTGCTATTTTTCAAGAAAAAGAGGTGCCAGCACTCACCATGAACGCCTCCCTTGTTCTCTTAGAATGGCAACGGCGTCCGCCTGAGAGGTGCCGGAACTGAGTTCCAGCGAATTCCGGCTGGGGGGGGAATAAAAGCCCTGCTCCCACCCTCTCCTCATACAAACAAACAAAAGAAACACCCCCAGCTTTGCATAATGTTACATTGGAACCGGGTTCGGAATCCGTTTTCTGTGCCCGACAAGTCTTCCGCGGCACGGGCCCATCTCCGCGGACTTGGGGAGGTCTGTGTACAGGGCTTTCCAGAAAAAAGCTCAGAGGGGAATCGGCCACACAATGGCCATATATGAGTCCATGGGTGCCCCCGGTGCGCGAGCCCGCCCCCCCTGAATCACCCGCTGTCCGAGGATGTGTGCGGGGCAGTGGAGGGAGACTTCCGCCGGCGGGTGGGAGTCCAGCAGGAGCGTTCGGAGCTGTTGGAGGTGCCGCAGGTGCGGGGCAGAGCCCGCTGCTGCTGGCGTATGGCTTGGCTGACGAGGCTGGGGAGTGCGTGCAGAGTCAGGCCCAGCATGTCGATCTTCCCCTCCAGGGCGCTGATGCGCTTCTCGAGGTCCTCGTTGCGCTCCTGCAGCTCTGACACCATGTCGTACATGACGTTCTGCGTCTGGTGGGGAAGGGAGAGGAAAGGGGGACAGGGTTGGCGGTCGCTGCAGCGGAAGAGAGTGGGGCGGCTCCAAACCTCCTCCTTACCAGCACCCCGGCCCCACTTATAGTAATACTAGTAGATATGATGCCCGTTAAAATAACGGGCGCTAGAAGGTTAGCCTGCCCTGCGCCACCATAGCCTCGGCCCCAGCCGCCTTTGCCCCCGGAGCGTCTCGGAGCAGCAGCCGCCGCCGCAGCAGCCGCGCCGGCCACCCCCGCCCGCCCGCCCAAGCGCCCCTTCCCGCATGTCGCCTCACGGCCGCCGCTCCTCTGTCCCCTCAGCCATGTTGGCAGCCGCTCAGCTCATCCTCCCCAGCTCCGGCGAGGCGGCGGCACTGACCCAACGCGCGTGCGCCGCCGCTGCCTCTCAGACACGCCCCCCTCTCCGCCCGCTCCAATCCCTGTGTCCGTGAGGCACATGCGCAGTAGCGCAATTCCACTAACACACGGACTGGATGCAGAGACACAGGGACTTTATTATATAGGATAATATAATAATTTGTTGTTATTATTATTTATACCCTGCCCATGTGACTGGGTTGCTAGCCACTTATTTCTCTGCACATGCTGGGAGACCGGAGGGGGGAGGGGAGCTGGTCACAGCAGGAGGGGGAGACCCCCAGGACTCTTCATCAGCCTGAATCATCTCTGCCTCTTGGCCTCCCTCCTCTCCAGCCTCCACTTCTGCCTCTGATTCTGGCATTCTCTCTGCCACAGACTCTCCCCGCTCACTACGTCCTGTTATCTCTTCTGCTTTTGACACCTCCTCTTCCCAGCCTGCTCCTTCTCCATCTGACCACTCATTGTTGTCCCACCACCAGCCCCCTGGCTCTGAGGCTTCTTCCCCTGAGGGTTCCCTAGGGCAGTGATGGCTAACCTTGACACTCCAGAAGTTTTGGAACTACAACTCCCATCATCCCTAGCTAACAGGATCAGTGGTCAGGGATGATGGGAGTTGTAGTCCCAAAACATCTGGAGTGTCAAGGTTAGCCATCACTGCCCTAGGGCGTTCCACAGCTGGTGCCTCTCATCCAGCCAGTCCTTCCTTCCTTCCTTCCTTCCTTCCTTCCTTCCTTCCTTCCTTCCTTCCTTCCTTCCTTCCTTCCTTCCTTCCTTCCTTCCTTCCTTCCTTCCTTCCTTCCTTCCTTTCCTCCCTCCCTCCCTCCCTCCCTCCCTTCCTCCCTCTCTTCCTCCCTTCCTTCCTCTGTCCTTGCTCTGTCCACTTTGGGAACCAATGATCCAGCTCAGTAATATTTCCACTGACAGGTACCGTCTTTCCCCCTTTTTAAGACACCGTCTTATAATTTTTTCCCCTCAAAAAACACAGGGTGACTTATTTTCGGGGGATGTCTTATTTTTATTACGTCAGTATGGTACGGTACAGCCTCCCCCTGCGCGCTGAGCAGGCAGGGCAGAACTCCGCAAGAGGCGCGTTTCCCTCCCGCGCCTCTCACTGGTTCGCTGGCTCCCTGCGCATGGGGAACAGGTGGGGCAGGAAGAGGCGTCTCCCCCCCCCCCGTGCACGCCTCTCCCTGTTCGCTAAGCAGGCGGGGCAGATCTCTGCAAGAGGCGCGTTTCCCCCCCGCGCCTCTCACTGGTTCGCTGGCTCCCTGCGCACGCAGGAGGGGCTGAGGAGGCGACGGGAACAATGGCGGCACCACGGCTTACTTTTGGGGTACGTCTTACTTCTCACAAAGGTAAAAAAAAACCTGCCATGGCTTACTTTATGACTACGTATTAAAAAGGGACAAACAGGGTAACAGCTCTCCAGGGTTTCAAGAAGGGGGACATTCCCAGACCCTTCCAATATCAGGGATTAAACCTGGGACCTTTCCCCTGGAGAACAGATGCTGCAACTTCCCCTTATAGATAAAGCAAGAGCCTAGTCTTCATGAAAGGGACGCGGGTGGCGCTGTGGGTTAAACCACAGAGCCTAGGGCTTGCCAATCAGAAGGTCGGCGGTTCGAATCCCAGCGATGGGGTGAGCTCCCGTTGCTCGGTCCCAGCTCCTGCCAACCTAGCAGTTCGAAAGCACGTCAAAGTGCAAGTAGATAAATAGGTACCGCTCCGGCGGGAAGGTAAACAGTGTTTCCGTGCGCTGCTCTGGTTCGCCAGAACATGCTGGCCACATGACCTGGAAGCTGTATGCTGGCTCCCTCGGCAAGTAACGTGAGATGAGCACCGCAACCCCAGAGTCAGTCACGACTGGACCTAATGGTCAGGGGTCCCTTTACCTTTACCTAGTCTTCATACAACCTGCTCCTGCTAGGCAAAGATCAGACGATAACCAGGACGGTCGCCAGATTCTGTGCCCAAATTTGCAGACACAGACTTTCTTCCCAGCCCGTCTAAATTTTTCCCCCCAATGGAACCTTGAGCGAGCTAGGCTCAGTTTTCTGCAGCCACTATTTTAAGAGTTGAACTTTTAACATTGTTATGTAATTAATAATTCTCTTTTAAATTTTGTTCAATGCGTCTTATATACGTTAAGTTCCCGGAAACTGTTTCATCAAAGGGATCCGTTTTATTTATTTTTATTTTTATTTTTACTTTATTTTACTCTTAAGAGCTGGTCCTTGACCGTAATAAAATTTATTGTTATTACCTAGTCTTCATGATTCTGAATAAAGGGCTGGCTACCTTTGATAAGAATTGCATTGAGCAGGGGTAGGCAACCTAAGGCCCATGGGCCACAAGCGGGCCATGGGGGTCATTTAATGAGCCGCCCCCGAACTCAGCTGCCCGCTTGGCGAGTCTCCATGCGCTGCACTAAACCGGCGCAGTGCGACCCAGGGTCTCGCTTCCACAGCACCGGAAATCGCATCTGTGCATGTGCAGACGCCAAAAAAGTGTCTGCGCAGTCGCAGACGCCGGAAATCACGGAAACCAGGGAGTGAACTGGCCCAGGCTAGGTAAACCTTGCCGACCCCTGGCATTGAGCATCTACCCCAACCGAAGGTTATTACTTCAAGCAGAGACCCAAATATTGCTTGATGTTTCCATCACTCACTGGTCCTGAATGGGGTAACTGTGTCCCTGAAGGACCAGGTGCGCAGCCTGGGAGTTATTTTGGACTCACAGCTGTCCATGGAGGTGCAGGTCATTTCTGTATCCAGGTACAGAATACATCTGGTACGCAGGCTGAGACCCTACCTGCCCGTGGACTGTCTCGCCAGAGTGGTGCATGCGCTAGTTATCTCCCGCGTGGACTACTGCCATGCGCTCTCTGTGGGGCTACCTTTGAAGGTGACCTGGAAACTACAACTAATCCAGAATGCGGCAGCTAGACTGGTGACTGGGGGCGGCCGCCGAGACCATATAACACTGGTCCTGAAAGATCTACATTGGCTCCCAGTACGTTTCCGAGCACAATTCATAGTGTTGGTGTTGACCTTTAAAGCCCTAAACCAGGCATCCCAAACTGCGGCCCTCCAGATGTTTTGGCCTACAGCTCCCATGATCCCTAGCTAACAGGACTAGTGGTCAGGAATGATGGGAATTTTAGTCCAAAACATCTGGAGGTCCGAAGTTTGGGGATGCCTGCCCTAAATGGCATTGGCCCAATCTTTAAAACCCAAATAAAAATTTTATTAAAAAAAATAAAATAAATGGCCTTGGCCCAGTATACCTGAAGGAGCGTCTCCACTCCCATCGTTCTGCCCAGACACTGAGGTCCAGCTCCGAGGGCCTTCTGGCGGTTCCCTCACTACGAGAAGCCAAGTTACAGGGAACCAGGCAGAGGGCCTTCTCGGTAGTGGTGCCCGCCCTGTGGAACGCCCTCCCTTCAGATGTCAAAGAGAACAACAACTACCAGACCTTTAGAAGACATCTGAAGGCAGCCCTGTTTAGGGAGGCTTTTAATGTTTAATAGAATATTGTATTTTAATGTTCTGTTGGAAGCCGCGCAGAGTGGCTGGGGAGACCCAGCCAGATGGGTGGGGTACAAATAAATTATTATTATTATTATTATTATTATTATTATCACCCAGGCGTGGCTCACCTTTGACAAATCCACAAGGGTGTTTGCCTGGTCATTGAGTTTCCTCTGTTCCATTTTCACGCTCCTCAACCTGGAAAGCAAAAACGATAACGGGAGTTAAAAATGAGGGCAGGCGGGCAGGACGTTGGGGTTGCACGAAGCAGCGGTCTGCAGGTGGAACAGACAGGAGATGAGAGAAAGAGATTCCACCACCACCGTAGACAGACATGCACACAATTCCAGATCCCGTCTTGCTGGATCCAAACACACGCACACCCTCGCATGCAGGGAGCCAATGACACGAGACCATTGGCTTGGGTGGAGACAGCTTAGAGAAGAGCCCTCTCTCAGCATGGGGTGACCCCCCACCTCTAGGTTTTTGGGGGGACTGGCGAAGACCTTCCTGTCTCAGCTGAGCCTCGGAGGTCAGCCACTCAGCTTTTGAGAAACCCTGTTGGCTTTTCACCCCACTAGAAAATTTAGAGACCCCTTACCACTTTTAGGGATTTGATGCTGATTTTAAATATTAGTCCGATTCACCTTGAGAGCTGTCTACTTGGCTCGCATATTGGTTTTCGGGCACGGATCGGGTCATATTTGCATTAAAATGCAAACTGGATGGATGTCTCTTCTAAAGCATCCGGAAGGCATCAGGGCAGGGAAAGTGCTGCAACCAGATCTCCTCCCCGCTTGTCTCCCAGAACCAAGAGAGGCATGAAAAGGGTGGAGAAGAGGTTAGCGGATGACAGGAGCAGTCTCTGATTGCTTGGGGGGGGGGAAGCCCTGGAGAGCGGGGTGGGGGGTGGGGGCTTTCAGTCGCGGCAACTGAATTTTATGGAGGAAGACCACCGGAAATGAGCTGCTCTCCTCGTCAGGCCTGGAACTCAGCCAAGTCTGTGGAGATGGTGTTTTTGCTAATAAAGAGTTAACTCCACCTTTGAACTGTGTGATTACTGACCGGCACACTCCTGTGACAGTCCGAAGGATGGATTCAATGGACCTTTCCCAGCCTGGCTTATCAGGAAATTGGGAAAGCAAGGGTCATCTCACATTCCCTGAGTCATTTGAAGATGCTCACGCTAGTGTTTACAACCCTTAAACGACCCAGGTCCCAAATATCTGAGAGACTGCGGACTCTCATGAGTTAAGAACATAAGAAGAGGCCAAAGGGGACCCCAGAGACCAACCAGATGCCCATTATGGGAGACTCTCAACCGGGACTCGAACACAGAACCAACTCGCCCTTCCCGTGGGTTTCCAAGCATTAATGTCTAGGCAGTGCTTAGCCATTGTTGCTAGTGGAAAACGCAGCAGGGGTTGCCCTCTGGTCTGCATAAATTTTTATTTTTGGGGGGGGGAGGTGGCAGTTTGGGAAGGAAGATTGCCTTCTCTGTGGCAGCCCCTACGCTGCGTATCTCCCTCCCCACAGAGATCTACAAGGCACCTTCATTGCTCAGCTTTCATCACATCATGCGGAAAATGTGCTGACACCCTAGTTGCAGCTTTGATTGGGGGTTTTTTAATGTCGAGTTTACATGGTTGTGGCCTGCGGAAGGGAGGGCAATAATAATAATAATAATAATAATAATAATAATAATAATAATAAGGTAAAGGGACCCCTGACCATTAGGTCCAGTCGTGTCTGACTCTGGGGTTGCGGCGCTCATCTCGCTTTATTGGCCGAGAGCCGGCGTACAGCTTCCAGGTCATGTGGCCAGCATGACAAAGCCGCTTCTGGCGAACCAGAGCAGCGCACAGAAACGCCGTTTACCTTGCCGCCGGAGCGATACCTATTTATCTACTTGCACTTTGACGTGCTTTCGAACTGCTAGGTTGGCAGGAGCTGGGACCAAGCAACGGGAGCTCACCCCGTCGCAGGGATAATAATAATAATAATAATAATAATAATAATAATAATAGCAATAGCTAAAGGTGAATTCGACTATGGGGTTCGACGCTCATCTGCACTTTCAGGCCGAGGGAACCGGCGTTTGCCCACAGACCGCTTTTCCAGGTCATGTGGCGAGCAGGATTAAACTGCTTCCGGCGCGACGGGACACCGTGACAAGTGCCAGGGCGCACGGAAATGCCATTTACCTTCAGAGTAATAATAATAATTCAGATGGGATCTGCCAGGCTGTGATGGCCAGAGCAACGGTGACGTTGGAGGGAGAAGTTTAATAATAATAATAATAACAACAAAAATTTTATTATTTATACCCTACCCTGGTTCCCCCAGCCGCTCTGGGCTGCTTACAGCGCTTATGGAAACATAGTAAAACGTCAAACATTAAAAACTTCCCGATACAGGCAGGAGGGTCCATGTGGGGTGCTGTGAGATGGAGACATAATGACGCCCCCACTTATAGATGGGTCCAGAAAGCCCGTTGCTTGGACTCTAAATCAGAGCAACGCCGCGAGACACAGGCAAGATGGAAACAGCTTGTGCTGAGAGATGAGGGAAGAGAAACACAACATTTGCAAGTTGGCAGAGGGCTGGCATGCTACGAACCCCCAAATTTCTGACTCTCAATCTCTCTCTCTCTCTCTCTCTCTCTCTCTCTCTCTCTCTCTCTCTCTCTCTCTCTCTCTCTCTCGCTGCCCACATTTCGAAACGGAGAGAAATTTGGGTTAGCCGAGGGCTGGCCGGGGCGAAGCGAGGTTGGGATGTGCACCTTTTGCTTGCGTAACTTGGGCATGCGTGTGTGTCTGAATGGGGGTCGACGCTGTGGCCCCCCGGAGGGGTGGAGACAAAGACGGGCAAACCATGCATTGAAACAAACGTTTTGGTGGAACAGTAACTTACTTCTGGGCTCTGCAAGGGCGGGGCGGGGTGGAGGTAGGGGGGAGGGAACAGAGACAAAACAACAGCACAGGTTTAAATAAACACGAGAGAGAGGAAGGGGGGGTCACACCGCCAGACAGATACCGCCGTCTCTGCTCCCCAGAACCCACAGATTCCCACCCCGGAGTGGTCAAATTGTGGGTAGAGGTTATGAGGGGGGCATTGCCAGCAACTCCCTGTTATGCACAGGAACATAGGAATTCATCTTATACACATAGCTGTCAACTTTCGGATTTGAAAATAAGGGATTTTCCTAAACTTTCGGATTTGAAAATAAGGGATGCCGCGAGGGCGGTGCAATGGCACGAAGTAGCCTCGCCACCCTGCGCTCCAGAGGCTGCGCGCGAACGGGTGAGCGAAAGAGCGAGCGCGTAGACGGCAGGCAGGCTGTCTGTCTGGTTGGGCGTGAGGGTCTGGCTGCACAAGGCATGCAAGCTCCGCCCCCAGTCGGTCTCAGACTCCTTATTGGCAGCCGAGCAACGCAGCTGAGGAGCCTCCCTGGCCGGCAGGGAGGGAGAGGAGCTGCTTCCTTGGAAATCCGGGAAATCGAAGGGATATCAACAATCCGGGATAGCAGCGGGAAACGGCATTGGAATAAGGGAGTTTCCCACAAAAAAGGGAGGGTTGACAGCTATGCTTATACAGAGCCAGACCCGCTTCCCCAGTCCATCTAGTTCAATATTGCCTGCACTGACTGGCAGCAGTGGCTCGCCAGAGATTTCCATCTCTTACATGGAAATGGCATGCAGACCCGCCAAGTGTCCCTGTTTTCCCCAGGGACAGTCCTGGGTTTACAGAAGCCGTCCTGGTTTCTGCTTTGACCCTGGAATGTCCCGCTTTTCCTTAGGACATTCCATCGGGGGAATGTTGGAAGGCATGTGATGCAATTGAACTTGCATCCTACTGTATGGAAGACTGCTGAGCTGGGGGACCAGGTAAGATTCTGGACCTTTGTTCACAATGGAAGTTGCCTTACACTGAGCCAAACCACCAATCCGTCTAGGTCAGGGGTGGGCAACTCCCAAGAGACTGTGATCTGCTCACAGAGTTAAAAACTGGCAGTGATCTACCCCCTTTTTGGGGGTAGTTGTTGAGCTATTTTTAGGAAGGAGGAATGCCCATTTTTCGGGGGTTGGGTCAAAGTTGTTGAGTTTTTTCAAGTAGGAGGTAAAATGTTGAGCTTTTTTTAGGGGAGCCACAGTTGTTCAGCTTCTTTGGGAGGAGCCAATAATCTACCAGTGTTCTACCGCAGACGTCCAGTGATCTACCCAGGGGCGTAGCAAGGGGGCGGGCCGCCCCGGGTTCCACCCCAGAGGGGGGGGGGGTGGTGACACTTTAAAAAAAATAATGTTTTTAATTCTTTTTAAAAAAATTTTAACTTCATTGAAAAAAAGAGATAATACACACACACACACACAACCCCCCACACCCCACAAAGTGGCACCATCAGAGGGAGGGTGACACTTTTTAAAAATTTTTAATTTTTTTTCATTTTATTATTATTATATTTTATTTTAACTTTATTGAAAAAAGAGATAATAGACACACACACACACAACCCCCACACCTCACAAAGTGGCCACCATCAGAGGGAGGGTGACACTTTTTTAATTTTTTTAATTTTTTTATTGTTTTTTATTTTTTTTTATTTTAACTTTATTGAGGGGAAAAGAGATAATAGACACACACACAGAAAACCCCCACACCTCACAAAGTGGCACCATCAGAGGGGGTGACACTTTTTATTTTTTAGCATTTTTATTATTATTATTATTTTATTTTAACATAATTGGGGGGAAAGAGATAACACACACACACACACACACACACACACACACACACACACAAACCCCACACCTCGCAAAGTGGCACCATCAGAGAGAGGGTGACACTTTTTTATTTTTTATTTTTTTATTGTTTTTTATTTTAACTTTATTGGGGGGGAAAGAGATAATAGACACACACACACACAAAACCCCCACACCTCACAAAGTGGCACCATCAGAGGGGGGTGATTTTTTTTAAAAAAAACATTATTATTATTATTATTTTATTTTAACTTTATTGGGGGGAAAAGAGATAATACACACACACACACACAAAACCCCCACACCTCGCAAAGTGGCACCATCAGAGGGGGGTGACACTTTTTATTTTTTTAAATTTTTTTAAAATTAAATGGGGGGGGGGCGGGTGACAAAAAATATTCCGCCCCGGGTACCACCTGGGCTTGCTACGCCTCTGGATCTACCTGTTGGACATGCCTGGTCTAGGCCGGTATCATCGGCCCTGGCTGGCTGAGCTGGGAAAAGCGTCGAACTCTTGAGAGCGCCGATTCCGGTTCTGTCCATTTGTTCACACCTCTCTCTCTCTCTCTCTCTCTCTCCCTCACCCACCCACCCATGGCCCGACATTACTGACAACACACTGCATGTAAACACTAAAAGAAAGCCAGGGACCCACAATTTTGTCGCCTCGAGGTTATTTTGACGGCACAACCCCCTGCAAGTTCACACACTCTGGTTCGCTGACAAACCATCTCATCGTAGATCGCCTTCGGCGCAAGGGGAGGCGAGGGAACCTCGACGCGCAAGGAGCATCGTGGTGCGATTGCGCGTGCCGCCACACACCAGAACATCTCCCTCCCCATGTTGCATCGATGCACACAAGCAGATGGTTAACACGGATATGGGAGGGGGGTTTGAAAAACACACATGAAACACATGAAAGTCTGTGTGGCGAAGGCGGCAGCTGTCCTTGATCAGAAATCTGGCAAAGGTGCTGTCCAGGATTTTGGAAAGTAGGCTAAACAGAAGCTGCCCTTCTAGACTTGGCTTGTGCTAGGAAATCTAGATATGGGGCATGTTTTTTATATCAGACCCACTGACCATGATGCTTGCAATCCTTGTCTAATGTCACTCAGTCACCGACAATATTGCCTTAAAGGTAAAGGTAAAGGGACCCCTGACCATTTGGTCCAGTTGTGTCCGACTCTGGGGTTGCGGCACTCATCTCGCTTTATTGGCCGAGGGAGCCGGTGTACAGCTTCCAGGTCACGTGGCCAGCATGACTAAGCCGCTTCTGGCGAACCAGAGCAGTGCACGGAAACGCCGTTTACCTTCCCGCCGGAGCGGTACCTATTTATCTACTTGCACTTTGACATGCTTTCGAACTGCTAGGTGGGCAGGAGCTGGGACTGAGCAACGGGAGCTCACCCCGTCGCAGGGATTCGAACTGCCGACCTTCTGATCAGCAAGCCCTAGGCTCTGTGGTTTAACCCACTGCGCCACCTGGGTGCCTTACCATGCAGCTATTTCCCCTATGTATATTCTGCTCTGAGAGTCTCCTATGTATATTCTGCTCTGAGAGGCTTTGTTTGGTCAGAACTGAGTACAGTGATCTCTGGTTAAGTACTTAATTCGTTCCGGAGGTCCGTTCTTAACCTGAAGCACCACTTTAGATAATGGGGCCTCCCGCTGCCGCTGCGCCGCCACAGCACGATTTCTGTTCTTATCCTGAAGCAAAGTTCTTAACCCGAAGCATTATTTCTGGGTTAGCGGAGTTCTTAACCTGAAGCGTATGTAACCTGAGGTACCACTGTATATACTTCCAAAGTTAACACTAAATACCAAACCCTTCAAGTCCCCCTATATTCCAGGGACAGCCCCAGATTTACAGAAGCCGTCCCGGTATCTGATTTGACCCCGGAATGCTCCGCTTTCCCTTAAAAGGTAAAGGGACCCCTGACCATTAGGTCCAGTCTTGGACGACTCTGGGGTTGCGGCGCTCATCTCACTTTATTGGCCGAGAGCCGGCGTACAGCTTCCGGGTCATGTGTCCAGCATTAAAAAGCTGCTTCTAGCGAACCAGAGCAGCGCACGGAAACGCCGTTTACCTTCCCGCCGGAGCGGTACCTATTTATCTACTTGTAATTTGTGCTTTCGAACTGCTAGGTGGGCAGGAGCTGGGACCGAGCAACAGGAGCTCACCCGGTCGCAGGGATTCGAACCACCGACCTTCTGATCAGCAAGCCCTAGGCTCTGTGGTTTAACCCACAGCGCCACCTGGGTCCCTTAGGACGTCCCTATTTTCACTGGAGAAATGTTGGAGCGTGTGAAATGCATTACTTCTGGTAAACGAGCCATCATAACCACTAGAGGGCCATGAAAATTTGTGTCCCAGACTTTTTAGACTCGTCTTCCCATGTACTATCTGAAACCAAAGGGACACATTGCTTACCAGATGTGATTTTATTTTTTTAAAACTCTCCCACCCCACTATTAGTGGTTTGTGGAAACCGCTGTTCTGCTTTTTGTATGGTAGAGGCAGGGGGCCCTGGGGGTGCATTTGTGGAAGCAAGTGGGTGAGGGCCCCCCCCCCAAAAAAGTTTGGGAAACATAGCTCTACATTGAAGAAGAGAAGAAGAGTTTGGATTTGATATCTCGCTTTATCACTACCCGAAGGAGTCTCAAAGCGGCTCACATTCTCCTTTCCCTTCCTCCCCCACAACAAACACTCTGCGAGATGAGTGGGGCTGAGAGACTTCAGAGAAGTGTGACTAGCCCAAGGTCACCCAGCAGCTGCATGTGCAGGAGCAGGGACGCGAACCCCGTTCACCAGATTAGGAGTCCACCGCTCTTAACCACTACACCACACTGGCGCTGCAGTGTTAGGATGAATCTAACATTTCCCATGATAGTTATGGTTTCTTGAGTCTTCTCCAAGGGAGCGATGGCAATACCTAGATGTGGACAAGGCCAGCATGTGGCTCCAAATCAAAGTGGTGCAGACTGTGGGATGTAACATCGCAGAAAGCAGACAAATACAACACTTCCTGTTTGCCCAGAGTGGACACACAGGGGGATGTTGCTCCAGCCAGGAGGACTTCCTGTGACACCTGGTCTGGAGCATCCTCCCCCTGCGTGTGACCAGGTAGATGGGTGTGACCCTAGGAGACCCCATAAAAGGGCTGGTCACGCAGCCATCTTCCTCCTCTTCTTCTCTTGATGTTGTTCTTTTGATGTCTTTTGCTGTCTGCTGGCTCTCAGCCAGCAACACATGGGCTCAATCCCCATATGGGATAAACTCACACTCTCTTCTGTAACCACAAGCTAAAACTTGCCTTCAGGATCATACTGTGAACTGAATGTAAGTAAACTTCTTATAATAACTTTTAAAAGAAGACCGTTGTGTCCTTATTGTTTTAAGAGGGAATAAAGGGGAATTTACCAGGAACAAACCCAGTCTGGACAAGCCAGATTGGACTGCTTAAGTAAAGAGATTCAAACGAATCTACCAACTAGCTTCCTGCTGTATACTGGGGAATGTACTCTGCTACTGACTCACTAGCGTGAGTGAGGAAGGATAATATTTAATCAATATATCCTCTCCTACTATCCACAACATTCCCACACAGACCTCCAATATGGGTAGGTTTCGTATGACAACCCAATGCCTCTCCCTTCTTCCCACCCCCAGCTAGCAGATGATTTAGTGGGGCGGATTCTCCTCTTTTCAGGCAGGGACCCCCAAGCCAGGGAGAGACCTGGACAACGGAACAGGGGGATGGAGGGTGGGTGGGTGGGAGCAGGAAGCAGCAGGCACTGGGGGTTTGGGGATTGAAGCAGGTAAACATGTTTGACTTACTGATGGATGGCTTGGAGGAACTTACGCTGGTGTTTCCGTACTTTGGCATGGTCGATCTTCCTCACCAGCTTGGTGTGCTTGTAGATCAGCCAAGTTTCCCTGAGTACGTTGGCGGCAGAATTCTTCACCTGGGGGGTTGAGGAGGGGAAGGGGTTAAGGGGGAAAGAAAAGGAGATGGGCATCAGAAAGGCGGGAGAAGTCTGAGGAGGTGAGCGGCGCTCTTCCAAAGAATATGCTCGCTGGAGTTCGTGACGGCACAGTCTCTTACCAATCCTACCTTGCTCGCATTGTGATAGCTCTCGATCATCACCAACCAATCCAAGTTTGACCCCATGGAGGATTGTTTGTGATGGTGCTAAGTTGCACCCGTGTCTTAAGAAAGCTAACTATTCGGTCTTTTAGTGTGGCAGCATCTACACTTTGGGACTCCCTTCCTTTTGATATCCCTGTACCCTTTTTGGCATCTGCTAAAGAGATTTTTGCCATCCAGATATTTAGAAAGGTGGTGCAAGTTTTAATCTGTTTTTAGTTTATTTTTAACTTTTTGAAAGTCTTAAATCATTGCTATTAATTTTCCTTATCAGATAATTTTATTGAGATATACATATACATATATATACATATACATACATACATATGTATGTATGTAAACTGCTTTGAGGTTTTTTTTTTAAAAAAAGCAATTAAGTGGTGCATGCATATTATGAAATAAACTAGTGAATGTTCAGCCCGTTAAATTAACGGGCGCTAGAAGATATGTGGTGAAACATTTGTAAAAGCAGGCTGAGGTCCCTCTACCCCTTTCCTACCTCTGTGGCCCCCTCTACCCCTTTCCTACCTCTGAGGTACCTCTACTCCTTTCCTACCTCTGTGGCCCATGTACCCCTTTCCTACCTCTGTGGCACCTCTACCCCTTTCCTACCTCTGTGGCACCTCTACCCCTTTCCTACCTCTGAGGTCCCTCTACTCCTTTTCTACCTCTGTCCCCTCTACCCTTTTCCTACGTCTATCCTCCCTTATAGCCCTTTCCCTACCCAGAACCCATCACTATTTACCTCTGAGTGTTCGTGCATGTTGTCACTCTTCCCTTTTCCTATCTCCCTCGCCCCGGAAAGGCACAGCCCCGCCCTCGTCCGCTCCCGGCCAATCCGAGGCCCGAAGTCTCTGCGTCGTCCAATCCCTGCGTCCCTGTGGGACATGCGCAGTGGAAAATTTCCACTGACACACGGAACGCACGCAGGGACACAGGGACTTTATTATATAGGATAAATATTCCTGTTTTCACTACAAGGAATTACCTTTGGAACAGCAATCCTGTACGTTTTCTAAAACGGCAGTAGAGGAGGTTGTTCCTTGCATTATCTTCTAAGTACAGTGGTACCCCGCAAGACGAATGCCTCGCAAAACGAAAAACTCGCAAGACGAAAGAGTTTTTCATTTTTTGAGTTGCTTCGCAAGACGAATTTCCCTATGGGCTTGCTTCGCAAGACGAAAACGTCTTGCGAGTTCCCAATGCATTCCTATGGGAAACCGCGCTTCAATGCATTTCTATGGGAAACAGCGCCATCTAGCGCTTCGCAGGGACCGTGCTTCGCAAGACGAAAAAAACTCGCAAGACGACAAAACTCGCAGAACGAATTAATTTCGTCTTGCGAGGCACCACTGTAAAGAACTTCCCTGTAGAGACCCATTAAAATTCATGCTCCTGACATTCTCATGCCCATTGAATTCAATGGGTCTACTCTGAGTATGACCAGCATTGGAGATGAGCCACGGAAAATGGATTGGCCCAAGTTATTCATGTCCATGACCTTCGACGGGTTTACTCTTGAGCAGGACAAGGGTTGACTACCACCCACACTCTACCATCTATCTTGAGGATCGGGGCCGAGGGTGCTGCACCTCTTACCCGCTTTGATAGCTGCGTATCCATCATGAAGTTGTGGACGTGCTTTTCCGCTTTGGTCAGTTCGAGCTTCCGGGCGACCACAGCAACCACGAGAGCGGTACAGCCCGCCCCCTGCAAGACGAGGAAGAGGGTGGGTTAGAATAGGGAAAGCCAAACCGGTTGGATGCCTGCCTGTCGAAGGAAAAGGGAGAAGTGAGCCACATCCAAGGACACTGCAGTGTGCTCCATATTTTCATTTAAGTTAGTAACACGCCACTCAGTTACCAAAATCTCTAAGGGGTGGACTTATACAGTCATACCTTGGGCAGCTGTCTACCAGCTCCATCTGGTACGCAGGCTGAGACCCTCCCCGCCCACAGACTGTCTCGCCAGAGTGGTACATGCTCTAGTTATCTCCCGCTTGGACTACTGCAATGTGCTCTACGTTGGGCTACCTTTGAAGGTGACCCGGAAACTACAATTAATCCAAAATGCGGCAGCTAGACTGGTGACTGGGAGTGGCCGCTGGGACCACATAACACCGGTCCTGAGAGAACTACATTGGCTCCCAGTACGTTTCCGAGCACAATTCAAAGTGTTGGTGCTGACCTTTAAAGCCCTAAACGGCCTCGGTCCTGTATACCTGAAGGAGCGTCTCTACCCCCACCATTCAGCCCGGACACTGAGGTCCAGCGCCGAGGGCCTTCTGGCGGTTCCCTCACTGCGAGAAGCAAAGCTACAGGGAACCAGGCAGAGGGCCTTCTCGGTAGTGGTGCCCCCCTGTGGAACACCCTCCCATCCCATGTCAAAGTGATAAACAACTATCCTACATACAGAAAATACCTGAAGGCAGCCCTGTTTAGGGAAGTTTTTAACTTGTGATTTTGATGTATTTTAATATTTGTTGGAAGCCGCCCAGAGTGGCTGGGGAGACCCGGCCAGATGGGCGGGGTATAAATAAAAAATTATTATATTATTATTATTACGGCTGCTTCAGTTTGCATGATTTTGGGTTGCGCACCGCGCCGAACCCAGAAGTACTGGAATGGGTTACTTCCGGGTTTCGCTGCTCGCGCATGCGCAGAAGTGCTAAGTCGCGCTTTGCGTATGCGCAGAAGCCCCGAGTCGTAACCTGCGCGTGCACAGACGCAGCGCTGCGGGTTGCGAACGTGCCTCCCGCAAGGATCACGTTCGCAATCCGAGCGTCCACTGTATTTCTAAGCAATGGTTCATAGTCTGGGAACAATTCTGGCTTCTAGCAGAGGAGGTGGAAGGCGAGGAGGGGCCCGAAGAGGCAGCAATGAGTTCGGCTGCTGAAGAATCCAGGGTGTCTCCCCCTCCTGCTGCGACCAGCTCTCTTCCCCCCGGTCTCCCAGGGCACTCCGTAAAATGAACGGAGCACGTTAGACAGAGGCGTAGCCAGCCCAGGTGGTACCCGGGGCGGAATTTTTTTTGCCACCCCCCCCACCACTTTGCCAGGGCACTGGCAGAGCTGCACCCAGTGGCATAGCAAGTCACCCCCACCCCCCAAAAATGAGGTGGGGGGTTGTGTGTGTGTGTCTATTATCTCTTTTTTTTCAATAAAGTTAAAATTTAATTAAAAAAAAATAAAATAAAGAAATGTCACCCCCCTCTGATGGTGCCACTTTGTGAGGTGTGGCTGGTTGTGTGTGTGTGTTTTTTTCCCCAATAAAGTTTTAAAAAATTGTAAAAAAAAATAAAAAAAAATGTTTAAATTATTTTTATTTTAAAGTGTCACCCCCTCTGGGGTGGAACCTGGGGCGACCCGCCCCCATCGCCCCCCTTGCTACGCCCCTGATGTTAGAGCTCTGTTGTGCAAAGACTCAGGGCAGATCTACACGCATGGTTTTTAATGTTAAGGAAGCGTTATGGAGTGGTTTTGATACCCTGTTTCCCCTTTTTTAATACGTAGTCATAAAGTAAACCATGGCAGGGTTTTTTTTACCTTTGTGAGAAGTAAGACGTACCCCAAAAGTTAGCCGTGGTGCCGCCACAGGGGGAGGCTGTACTGTACCATACTGACGTAATAAAAATAAGACATCCCCCCGAAAATAAGCCACCCTGTGTTTTTTTGAGGAAAAAAAATTATAAGACGGTGTCTTAAAAAGGGGGAAAGACGGTACCTATATGGACACATGACACCCTACTTTTAACATTCATAGGGCGTTATTAAGATGTGACACTAGAGGGTGTTGCAGAACAAACAGCAACAGCAGTTGGGAAACAGCATTTGAAAGAAAGAAAGAAAGAAAGAAAGAAAGAAAGAAAGAAAGAAAGAAAGAAAGAAAGAAAGAAAGAAAGAAAGAAAGAAAGAAAGAAAGAAAGAAAGAAAGAAAGAAAGAAAGAAAGAAAGAAAGAAAGAAAGAAAGAAAGAAAGAAAGGTTACAAATCCACTGAATGGTAGCATTGTCTAGCCCGCATTTTACCAGCTTCTTTACAAGAATATCATGGGGCACCTTGTCAAATTGCTGACCTACACCTGAAATTAAAGCAAGGCAGTCTCTGAAAGGTCGATCTGAAAGGCATGGCATGAAAAGAAAGAGGTACAGGGAGGGAAGAGGAAAAAGAAGACTTACAAGCTGAAAGGCAGAACACACAGGGGAGGAAGAGCAGGGAAATGTAAGAAACAAAGGGTAATCTGTGCATCAGCAGGAAAGATACAGGCGTCCGATGGTGAGTGGTACCTTACCATAATCCCAGTGAGCAGGCAAACTCCTTTCCCGCAGTAAGTGTGCGGGACCATGTCCCCGTAGCCGATGGAGAGGAAGGTGATGGAGATCAGCCACATAGCCCCCAGGAAATTGCTGGTCACGTCTTGCTTGTCATGGTATCTGGGCCGAAAAAGAGTAAAAGGAGAGGGGGGAGAAGTCTCCATCAAAACCTTCTTGGCTTCTTCCCTTCCGCCCTTGGCCTGCCCCACACATAACCAGAGTGGGTGAGGGTGGGGCTATAGAAGGATCCCCCCCCACAAGTGCCCAATCTCTGCCCACTGCAGGCTGCCACAGAGGATGGAAGAGTTTTGCATTGGACTGGGTGTATTTCAGTTGTAAATCATCACCTTAAATGTGGATCCAAACTGGATGAGAACTTGTTGATTTTGGTTTCTCATTTTAAATTCAGCTCTCCTCATCTGCCCAGTGATATACCGTGTTTCTCCTAAAATAAGACACCATTTTATATCCCCCCCCCTCAAAAAAAACACAGTATGGCATATTTTCGGGGGATGTCTTATTTTAACCACTCCGTGTTGGTACGCTGCATAGCCATGCCTATCCAGGCCATCTTAAGGGAGAGGCGCCGTGTCACTATGTCTTATTTTCGGGGTATGGCTTATATTTCACAAATGTGTAGAAATCCTGCTATGGCTTATTTTATGGCTACGTCTTATTTTAGGAGAAACAGGGTACTGTATATTCCTGCGTATAAGACTACTTTTTAACCCAGGAAAATCTTCTCAAAAGTCGGGGGTCATCTTATACGCCGGGTCGTATTTCTTATATGGCAAGTATATCCCAAACTCTATATTTTAACTGGAAAAGTTGGGGGTCGTCTTATACGCCCAGTCGTCTTATACGCCAGAAAATACGGTATGTATATCCTTGTGAAAGCTGGTCAGCATTTCTGGTGCAAATTTCTCCTACCCTGTTTCCCCTTTTTTAATACATAGTCATAAAGTAAGCCATGGCAGGTTTTTTAAACCTTTGTGAGAAGTAAGACGTACCCCAAAAGTAAGCCGTGGTGCCGCCATTATTCCCGTCGCCTCCTCAGCCCCTCCTGCTTAGCGCGCAGGGAGAGGCATGGGGGGGGGGGGAAGACGCCTCTTCCTGCCCTGCTTGTTCTCCGTGCGCATGGAGCCAGCGAACCAGTGAGAGACACGGGGGGAAACGTGCCTCTTGCGGAGTTCTGCCCCGCCTGCTCAGCGCGCAGGGGGAGGCTGTACCGTACCATACTGAGGTAATAAAAATAAAACATCCCCCCCGAAAATAAGCCACCCTGTGTTTTTTTGAGGGGAAAAAATTATAAGACGGTGTCTTAAAAAGGGGGAAAGACAGTAATAGACAAATGTTTGCATGGGGTTTGACTAAAAGACACATTTTCTTGCCAAGCAACGTTTTGTAATATGATAGGACATCGGGTTATTTAAACCAATGCATGCACCGCAAAGCACACACCGCCCCTAATTTCTTTTGCACACAATATTCAGTCGGACAACTGCATTGCAAAATTCAGATAAGTGCAATTCCTGCCGTTCCCCCTTTGACGGACAGCTGTTATTTCACGTTGCATATTTGCTCCAGGACTGTGAGCGAAGCATTGGTCTTAGCCAACAGTGGTTTGGAAATTCAGTTTTGCAGACCCGGGGAATCCCCCTCCTGCCCATATTTTGCATTGATTCTAAATATGGCTTCTCATTCCATCCCTGTGGCAGCCTCGGAGCGTTAGCAGCGCAATTCAAAGTGTCCATTCTTGCATTCTCAAAGCTGTGGTTGCAAGATTGCTCTCTGGGTTTCCAAGCAGAGAACTCCATTGGATGAAAACCCGCTAACTTTTTTTCTTTTCTGTTGCAGCTCAAAGACTGAAGGGTTTTGTTTGTTTCATAAAAAAATAAGTCTAGATTCCTCATTGGGTACAACACTGCTTTCCCCCCCAATCAGTATGTTTGATTCCTTTACTTCCATTCTCTTTGAATCTGGATCCTATGCAAGTTTACTCGAAAGAAAGTCCTACTGCTCCTCCTCCTCCTCAAAATACTGTTTCGCTAAGCCTTTTCAATCTGTGTCATCATACGCTAGGGGATATTCTATAAGAGTCTCAGCTAGGAATAATAATAATAATAATAATAATAATAATAATAATACACTGAAACAGAAGTCACCAGACCCTTATATATAGTGAGAGGGTGGGGAGGGGTATTACTCAGAAGGGTGGTGGGAATGGGTGATTGGCTGATAGGTGAGGTAAACCTGTTGACGACTGTCAACGACTGCAATTAGTCTTGCAGGAAAAAGGGATGAGAAGGTTAAAAATAGCTTTGTCATGTATAATGAGATAAGAACCCATGTCTCTGTTCAGACCAGGTCTCTCCATGGTTTTAAGTCTGGTAATCAGTTGCAATTCAGCAACTTCTCTTTGAATTGCAACTGATTACCAGACTTAAAACCATGGAGACCTGTCTGAACAAAGACATTGGATTTGCGGCGGAGCGAGCAGGTTGGGGCGAAAACCGCGGCGGCGCCAAAATGGCGAAAATCACGGCGTCGCAGGGCGCCCGGCGGGCAGGGGGCGGGGCACCGTACGTCATGCGCAATGACGTCACGTGGCCCGCCCCCTCGCCTAGGGCGCCAAAAACCCTGGGCACCGGTCCTGTGGGGATGTTTAGCCTGGAAAAGCGGAGACTGAGAGGAGATAGGATAGCCATCTTTAAATATCTGAAGGGCTGTCACATGGATGATGATGGGGCAAGCTTGTTTTCTCCTGCTCCGGAGGGCAGGACTCGAACCCATGGCTTCAATTTACAAGAAAGGAGATTCTGACTAAACATCACGAAGAACTTTCCGGCACTAAGAGCCATTTTACAGTGGAGTGGTCTCCCTCAGGGGATTGTGGCCTCTCCTTCCTTGGAGGTTTTTAAAGCAGAGGTTGGATGGCCATCTGTCAGGGATGATTAAACTGAGATTAAGCTGCATTGCAGGGGGTTGGTCTAGATGACCCCTGGGGGTCCCTTCCAACTGTACAATTCTAAGATTCTGTGATGTAACACTTCTGGGTTGTTAAGAAAGGCTGCTTTGTTTTGTTGCAACCAGCGGCTGTTGAGTGCCAACCCAGAAAGGAAAGCGGGGAAAACCCCCTGTGAATATTTGCAGGGTCCTGGGGGAACAGGGAAATGTCAACAACGCTTTGCAAAAAGAAAGAAAGAAAGAAAAGGGCTTTGCAATTTAACGCCCGACTCAAACGCACACAGCAAATTAGCGCTAATGTGAGATGAGTGGAGTGATACTCGCCGAGGGATTTATTCTGCTGAGCTGAGCGCCACTCCTCTCCGGAGATTGCAGAAAAGCAAAGGAGCGTTTAAAGCTGCGCAGATTAGTTTGGAAGCGCTATGGGGGGATGGGGGGGGGAAAGTGTGACTTAATTGCTCGTGGTGCTAATTAGGGTTGCTACCGATTCGCTCGGAGGTGGCAGCGCCATCAGGGCAGGAGACCAGAGCTCCTCTCACCAGAGTGGGCAAGGAATGCGCCGGCCTTCCAATGTTGCAGAAATGGGGTTGGTATATTCAGAAGAAATGGGAAATAAATAATGGATCTGTCCCGACCAGACAGAACGACTGTTTCTGGGGGGAGAGGGGTCGGGCAGGTGTGGGGGACTCCCTGGTCCTGAGTGAAGAAGAAGAAGAGTTTGGATTTGATATCCCGCTTTCTCACTACCCGAAGTCAGAGGCGTAGCAAGCCCAGGTGGTACCCGGGGCAGAATTTTTTTTTGTCACCCCCCCCACTTTAATTTAAAAAAAATTAAAAAGTGTCACCCCCCTCTGATGGTGCCACTTTGCGAGGTGTGGGGGTTTTGTGTGTGTGTGTGTCTATTATCTCTCCCCCCCCCCAATAATGTTAAAATAAAATAAAAATTTAAAAAAAAATAAAAATTAAAAAGTGTCCCCCCTCTGATGGTGCCACTTTGTGAGGTGTGGGGGTTGTGTGTGTGTGTGTGTGTCTATTATCTCTTTTTTTCCAATAAAGTTTAAAAAAAATGATAAAAATTAAAAAAAATTAAAAAAAATTAAAAATGTCACCCCCCCTCTGATGGTGCCACTTTGTGAGGTGGGGGGGCTGTGTGTGTGTGTCTATTATCTCTTTTTTTCAATGAAGTTAAAATTTTAAAAAAAAAATTATTTTTTTTTAAAGTGTCACCCCCCTCTGGGGTGGAACCCGGGGCGGCCCGCCCCCCCCCGCTCCCAATTGCTACGCCCCTGCCTGAAGGAGTTTCAAAGCGGCTCACATTCTCCTTTCCCTTCCTGCCCCACAACAAACACCCTGTGAGGTGAGTGGGGCTGAGAGACTTCAGAGAAGTGTGACTAGCCCAAGGTCACCCAGCAGATGCATGTGGAGGAGTGGGGAAGCGAACCCGGTTCACCAGGTCACGAGTCCACCGCTCTTAACCACTACACCACACTGGCTCTCACTGGAGTAATTGCGTCCCTGAAGGATCAGGCGCGCAGCCTGGGGGCCATTTTGGGCTCACAGCTGTCCACGAAGGCACAGGTCAATTCTTTGTCTGGGGCAGCTGTCTACCAGCTCCATCTGAAACCCTCCCAGCCTGATCCGTGCCTTGCCAGAGCGTCCCATGCTCTGGTTATCTCCTGCTTGGACTACTGCAATGCAATCTCTTTGTGGGGCTACCTTTGAAGGTGACTCAGAAACAACAACTAATCCACAATGCGGCAGCTAGACTGGTGACTGGGAGTGGCCGCCATGACCACATAACACAGGTCCTAAAGGCTCCCAGTATGTTTCTGAGCACAATTCAAAGTGTCGGTGCTGACCTTTAAAGCCCTGAACAGCCTTGGCCCTGTAAATCTGAAGGAGCGTCTCTACCCCCATCGTCCAGCCTGGACACTGAGGTCCAGCTCTGAGGGCCTTCTGGTGGTTTCCTCACTGCGAGAAGTGAAGCTACAGGGAACCAGGCAGAGGGCCTTCTCGGTGGTGGCACCCGCCCTGTGGAACACCCTCCCATCAGATGTCAAGGAAATAAACAACTATCTGACTTTTAGAAGACATCAGAAGTCCGGGAATCAGCATGTTTTTACAAGAGTAGAATGTGTCCTTTTATTTAAGATGCATCTCCAGGTTATATTTGTGGGGCATAGGAATTCATTCATTTCCCCCCCATAATATAGTCTGGCCCACCACATGGTCTGAGGGACGGTGGACCGGCCCACAGCTGAAAAAGGTTGCTGACCCCTGTCATAAGGCTTCATTTCCAGACCCTTGATCATTTTGGTTGCCCTCTTCTGCACACCTTCCTGCTCGTACACACACTGATTTTCTTTTTGCGGAGGGAAGCCATGAATATTTAAAGCGGTGCTTTAAAAGGATTGTATGAATGTGGCCTAAATTAGAAAGGTCTATTAAGTTCAATGAGTGTGACGAGTCTTTAATACAAGGGAGCCCTGCTGGATCAAACCACCTGGCAACCCAATAGATAACTTCTGATACCCGGGGGGGGGGGGGAACTGGGCTTGCATGCGAGACCTGCTTGTTCCAGCAATTACTATTTGGAGATAGACTGTTCCTGAACAAGGAGGTTCTATTTAGACACCATGGCTACCAGCAGTTGATTCCTCCTCTTCAAAAGTCTACCAATCGCCACTGAAATAAGGCCCACAACTATGCTCTCTGAGTTTTGAATTGCTAAACTGTACGGCTTTTCCGAAGAGATCAGTTCAGCTTGGCAAAATTTTATCTGATCACTTGTGCCTGTAATCAATGCACGAATTTCAGCGTCCCCTGCAAATATCTATCTGCCTGCTGTCCGCCCCCTGACTAAAACAGCGGCCACAGCCACACCTTGTGGCAATGAGTTCCGCAGGTGAACTCTGTGGCACGAGTAAAGAAAGTTCACGGTTTTCAGCAAAACCCTTCAGTGCGAATCTCTGCAGGCAAAAAAGGGAGGGAAAGAAGGAAAGGAAAAGAGAGAGAATAACCTCCTCCCCGACCTTGGAAAAGAGCATGGCGGATTTTGGAAGATGCACTGGAAGTTAGCGGAGAAGAGGGTGCTTTGGAGGGACATGCAGGGAGGAAGACTGGGATAGAGGAACGCAAAAATGTGCCCCCGGGAGGGGAGAAAACTAAAGGAACAGAGAGGCCCAGACTACGCCAAGCAATGTTAAGAGGAGGAATTTAGGATTGCTGCTTTCTTTCTTTCTATGCACCCTGCGCAGCTCGAGCGAGTGGTTCCCCGGCCCTTCTCCCTCCCCAGCTCTATCCCATAGGTGTATCCAGCCCTCCTTGCCCAGGGAAGGGTAGCGGCGGTTGTGAACCGTTGAACATTTCGCTTGGAACATCGGGAAAGGATGTGAGGGGTGGCGGGGGGAATCTGTAGAGTTGGAAGTGTGGGAGATGAGTGGGAACGTGGATGAGGGAATATTGTTTAAAATTTCCTATCCCAGCTTGTGTTAACAAGCTCCGAACTAGCAGAGATTCTCATCTCCAATTAAGCGCAGCGAAACGTGGCGATCAAGTTCTTTTGAACTTATAAAACAAGGCAGATTCCTGGCCCATTTCCCCTGGTTCCCCCTTAAAAGTAAATACACGACACAATGCTCTTTAAAAGTAAAAAGGTTTACTCACAGACATTTCCAAGGTTCTACAAGTCTCAGAAGGCAGGCTAGCTTAGATTAAATGTATATACATGTGGAGACTCTCCTTAAGGGAGAAGGCTCCATCTGGGCCCTCTTGGCTGGAAGCCAAGAGTGCATCTTCTCTTGAGATGTTGCTCGCTCGAAGTCCCGATGAGGAAGAGGGTGGAAGGGCTGCTCACCTGTGGCTTTGTGTAACTACAGGTAAGGCCACTCCCACCTCTGGTCACACAGCGGAAGTGATCTCAGTCCAGGTACAGGAAACTCTAGCTGGAGGACTGAGACCCCTTGTGTACATTCTAGGGATGTTGTGATTGACTGCACCAGGGTTATTTATCCCACAGGAAGGGGGGGCCACCCCAGGGTCATCTAGTCCAGCCCCCCAACTGCAACGCAGGATGTGCATTGTGGAATATCTGACTGCTTCCCAGGAAAGGACTTTCCATGGCGCTATGCTGCTGTCACTAGATCAGTTTTGCTAGCTTGCAAAGATTCAGTTTTATATTGTTCTCAGTTCTATTGTAGCTTAATTGCGTTTTTTCCAACTGCTATCTTTGATAGATCTTTAGCTTTCTGCATTTTCTCGGTGTTGGTTTTAATTTCCGTGCGCTAACTTGAGCCCCGGACCCAGGGGAAAAGGTGGGCTATAAATAATGATGCTGCTGCTTTAGTTGCGATTCCTGCATTGCAGGGGGTTGGACTAGATGACCCTTGGGGATCCCCCTTCCAATTCTATGATTTGATGATGATGATGATGATAAACAGGGGTGGCAAGTTTTAGCTGCCTGGCAGTTCTGTCTCCCCCCCTCCCAAAAAAATCTGTGATTCCTGCATTGCAGGGGGTTGGACTAGATGACCCTTGGAGGTCCCTTTTCCAATTCTATGATTTGATGTTGATGATGACGACGACGACGATAAACAGGGGTGGCAAGATTTAGCTGCCTGGCAGTTCTGTCTCCCCCCCTCCCAAAAAAATCTGTGATTCCTGCATGGCTGGGGTTGGGCTAGATGACCCTTGGGGGTCCCTCTTCCAATTCTATGATTTGATGTTGACGACGACGATGATAAACAGGGGTGGCAAGATTTAGCTGCCTGGCAGTTCTGTCTCTCCCCCCAACCCCCCAAAAATGTGATTCCTGCATGGCTGGGGTTGGACTAGATGGCCCTAAAGGTCCCTTCCGACCCTGCAGTTCTATGATTCTGTGAAAAGCGGGCATGACTGGGCCAGGGAGGAATCGAAGTCTCCTCTGGCTCTCCTCTGGCAGTGGGTGGGCATGTGTGCTTGAATCACGCAGCCTCCTCGGTTCCCTTCACGGGTGAGTGTGGCCTGACTCACTGCTTCCTCATACAGAGAAAACCAGGCAGCCGCTCACCAGCAGCCCTGGAAAAAAATTTCATGGCACGCTGAGCTCCTGGTGCTCATGAAAGGGCTTCAGGGGTGGCTGCTTCTCCATCTTGGCATCTTAAGAGGGTTCTTTTTCAACCACCAGCCCCCCATCCTGCTGCGCCAAGAAGAGAACGAGGCTGCTCCCCCCTCCTCGCTCCCCTCTCAAGGTTGAACGCCTGCCTGGCAGAGTGATAAATTTCCAGGAAATGACGCCGCCGCCTCGGGACAGCTTAAAGGCTGAGGATTTATGGGGGCACCAGCTTTTTGCGGAGGAAAGGCCACTTTGTAGGATGCGAGGTGGGTTTGGAGGAGGTGGGCAGGAAGGGGGAACTGGGTTTTAGCCAATGTTTGCCATGCTCAGAGTAGGCCCATTGAAATTGAGGGACGTGGCTACTCTTGCCCTCCTGCAGTTTCCAGCATCTGGTATTCAGGAGCTCAGATACTGGACATAGACCATTGCCATCAGGGCAAGTAGCCAGTGATAGCCATCTCCTGCTCTGCGATTTTTTTCTAATCCTCTTTTCATGGACTCGTAGAGTTGGAAAGGATCCAACCCCCTTACAATGCTGGAATCTCAGCAAAAGCATCCATGACAGATGGCCACCCCACCTCTGCCTTCAAGGAAGAAGGGTCAACCACCTCCCAAGGGCAGCCGTCCCACTGTTGAACAGCTCTCACTGTCAGAAAGCTCTTCCTGACGTTTAGTTGGAATCTCCTTTCTTGAAGCCATGGGTTCGAATCCTACCCTCCATAGCAGGAGAAAACAAGCTTGCTGCCTCTTCCATGTGACAGCCCTGCAGATCTTTGAAGATGGCCATCATATCTCCTCTCAGTCTTCTCTCTGTTGGGCTGCGTTGGGTATAATCGCCTCAACCGCTCCTCACAAGGCTTGGTCTCCAGACCCTTGACCATCTTGGTTGCCCTCCTCTGCACACCTACCAGTTTGCCAACATCCTTCTTAAATTGTGGCACCCAGAATTGCACATGGGATTCCAGGTGTGGTCTGACCAAGGCAGAATAGAGCAGTACTGTTTATTCCCTTGATCTGGACAGCCCAGAATAGCATTCCCTTTTTTTTGCTGCTGCATCACACTGTTCACTCATATTCAGCTTGTGGCCCACTAAGACCCCAGATCCTTTTCACAGGTCCAGCCAGGAATCCGCCATCCTGTATTTGTGCATCTGGTTCTTCCAGATGGATAATGCCTAAGAAATATATCCTCTCTTAGTTACACATCCCTACAGCCAGCCAGGCAGGAACACTCAAGGTAGGGAGCAAAGCAGTGGTGAGTGATTGGAGTGGTCCGAGGAGAGCAGGATGTGGCCTAGAGGGTGTCCTGAGGGTCAGGCAGAGAGGCATTTGTCCCCCAGGCCTAAGGTTCACTGCCCTTGCAGTAAGGGTTCCTAAGCTGATGGAAATCTATCATTATCAAGTGTTCTGAATCACAGAATCCTAGAGTTGGAAGAGACCCCAAGGGCCATCTAGTCCAACCCCCTGCCAAGCAGGAAACACCACCAGAGCATTCCTGACAGGTGGCTGTCAAGCCTCTGCTTAAAGACCTCCAAAGAAGGAGACTCCACCACACTCCTTGGCAGCAAACTCCACTGTCAAACAGCTCTTACTGTCAGGAAGTTCTTCCTAATGTTTAGGTGGAATCTTCTTTCTTGTAGTTTGAATCCATTGCTCCGTGTCCGCTTCTCAGGAGCAGCAGAAAACAACCTTTCTCCCTCCTCTATATGACATCCTTTTATATATTGGAACATGGCTATCATATCACCCCTTAACCTTCTCTTCTCCAGGCTAAACATACCCAGCTCCCTAAGCCGTTCCTCATAAGGCATCGTTTCCAAGCCTTTGGCCATTTTGGTTGCCCTCTTCTGGACACGTTCCAGCTTGTCAGTATCCTTCTTGAACTGTGGTGCCCAGAATTGGACACAGTATTCCAGGTGGGGTCTGACCAGAGCGGAATACAGTGGTATTATTACTTCCCTTGATCTAGATGCTATACTCCTATGGATGCAGCCCAGAATTGCATTGGCTTTTTTTGCTGCTGCATCACACTGTTGACTCATGCCAAGTTTGTGGTCTACCAAGACTCCTAGATCCTTTTCACATGTACTGCTCTCAAGCCAGGTGTCACCCATCCTGTATTTGTGCCTTTCATTTTTTTTGCCCAAGTATAGTACTTTACATTTTTCCCTGTTAAAATTCATCCTGTTTGCCTTGGCCCAGTTCTCTAAACCTTTCTCTGAAAGGTTTCATCATGATGCAATTTTGAAGGGCGAGGGTCTGGGACAGATCCTTCAATGCACACTTCCACACATCACAAATGAGGAAGGTGGGGACGAAACACTCTAAGTAAATTGCATGTGTGTGCCGTGCAAAATTTAGACGCGAAGGACAAGGGCAAGATCTTGCATGCATGCATTGCTTCCTCTTGAGAAAGAAGGACAGGGCATCTAGGAATGCAAACATCTTAAGATGGGAGGGGGTGGATGGGGAGAATTTTGGAAGATACAAAGCTTTGGGGAGGAGTAAATTCTCTGGAAGGAGAGGTTGAGGTGGTGAAGTGAAAAGGAAGGAAGGAAGGAAGGAAGGAAGGAAGGAAGGAAGGAAGGAAGGAAGGAAGGAAGGAAGGAAGGAAGGATAGACAGACATATGGATGAATGGATAGATGGATAAAGCTTCCTTCCGAAAGCTAGATTAGCTTTGGGATTCTGTTCAAAGTTCGCAACCACCATCAGCACCCAGGGTTTCCTCTACCCCTGACCCCCCCCAACCGACACCCCAAACTGCCAATCCTGCAAACTGCAGCTAATCTTAAATTCTGAGCAAGTCTTGGCCTCCGTGCAAGGGTTGCGTCTGCCCGGCTGCTAGCCAATCGGAACTCACAGTTTGTCCCTACGAGAAGCACAGCGGTTTCGAGAGGAGGGAAAACAACAACAACAACAACAGCACGTTATTGAGCAGTTTCCAGCCCGGAGGAAAAACAGGGCAAAAGGTCCAGAAAGCAAACGACACACACGAGTGGCACACAGACGAACGCGGTGGGAGGGGGCCCTGCCGGAAAGTGTGGGGCGCCCCCTTGGGTCCGACACAGCCGAGGGAAAAGCCCAGATCTGGCGCAATGAGGGAGGGGTGAATCTGTTTCTGTTTCCCTCGATTTCTCCCAAGTCTTAAGCTCAGTTCTTCAGGCATTTGACGCCTGAGGTGTGTGCTTTCAGGACCTTATTCCTGTGACCATAATCAGATTTAACTGTTTTTAATCAGATGTCAAACAGATAAACAATATATGACTTTTGGAAGACATCTGAAGACAGCCCTGCACAGGGAATATTTCAATGTTTGAGCTTTTATTTTGTTTCCAATATTTTGTTGGAGCTGCCCAGAGTGGCTGGGGAAATCCAATCAGATGGGTGGCATATAAATAATAAAATTGTTTGTTTCTTTGTTTCTGAATTTTAAATGGCTGTAACCTGCCTTGGGACCTGCTAGTGAAGGGCAGGAAATAATTAAATACTATTAATATACTACTAGTAGTAATAGTTTTATTTCTATCTTGTTTTTTATGCCCTCGTGACAATTTGCCATTACCCTACGTAGTGCAAATTTCTCCTTATACACATTTTCTTAAATGCAATTTTTGCCTGATCCAGAAACGTTTTTGAGAGGACTTTCCTGCAATTTCCCAGTACGTTTCCGAGCACAATTCAAAGTGTTGGTGCTGACCTTTAAAGCCCTAAACGGCTTCGGTCCTGTATACCTGAAGGAGCGTCTCCACCCCCACCGTTCAGCCTGGACACTGAGATCCAGCGCCGAGGGCCTTCTGGCGGTTCCCTCATTGCGAGAAGCAAAGCTACAGGGAACCAGGCAGAGGGCCTTCTCGGTGGTGGCGCCCGCCCTGTGGAATGTCCTCCCTTCAGAGGTCAAAGCGATCAACAACTACATGACCTTTAGAAAACACCTGAAGGCAGCCCTGTTTAGGGAAGTTTTTAATCTGTAATATTTCAATGTATTTTAGTGTTTGTTGGAGGCCGCCCAGTGTGGCTGGGGGGACCCGGTCAGATGGGCGGGGTACAAAGAATAAATTATTATTATTATTAATGCATGTTATTTATTATTTTTACTGACTTTTTCTTTTTCTTTTTCCTTTTGCATGCATTACTTGGCTGGAGAACTTCACTGCAAAACTATGATAAGTGCAAATTTTGAAGGATGGTTCTGTGCTCATGTTTGCTTACTGTCTCCGAAAGGGTGAATTAGATATAGGTAAAGGTAAAGGGACCCCTGACCATTAGGTCCAGTCGTGGATGACTCTGGGGTTGCAGCGCTCATCTCGCTTTATTGGCCAAGGGAGCCGGCGTACAGCTTCCAGGTCATGTTGCCACATGACTAAGCCGCTTCTGGCGAACCAGAGCAGCGCACGGAAACGCCGTTTACCTTCCCACCGGAGCGGTACCTATTTATCTACTTGCACTTTGACGTGCTTTCGAACTGCTAGGTGGGCAGGAGCAGGGACCGAGCAACGGGAGCTCACCCTGTCGCGGGGATTCGAACCGCTGACCTTCTGATCAGCAAGCCCTAGGCTCTGTGGTTTAACCCACAGCGCCACCCATGTCCCGAGCTAGATATAGACTTGCATTAAAATCCTAACAGCACCAAAATTCCTCCTCTGACCGCTTTGCAACACGGGCTGGCTGCTACTGTATGCATTTGAAAATAGGCTGGATATACTGAAATGTGCCAAATTCACCTCAGCTTCCATCTGACAGCATTGCCTGCTATTTTTGAACAGCATCAAAAAATTTAATCTATGGGACAAACTTTGTGGGGGCTTTCCTGTAGTTGTATTGCTTTAAATTGTTTTTAATATTGCATTTTAATATTACTGTTGTGTGTTAATTATTATAACCTGCCCTGGGACCTTACAGAGAAAGGTGCTAATAAATTGATACAAGATGAGATTTTAAAAATATATGTTTGATTATACCAAACAACAACAACCCTGAAGCTTTTTTACTAGGGATTATAGGGAAAGAATTTCCCCCCAAAAAAGATGGTTGAGTTGTTTATGTATGTAACTACAGCAACTAGGATTCTTTAGGGAAGTTTTAATATTTAATGCTGTATTGTTTTAACATTTGACTGGAAGCCGCCCAGAGTGGCTGGGGAGACTCGGCCAGATGGGCGGGGTAGAAATAATAAATTATTATTATTATTATTATTATTATTATTATTATTATTATTATGCACAGAAATGGAAAGATGAAGGAGTTCCCACCAAAGGAAAACGGATAAGAAAAGTGATGGACTGTGCTGAATCAGAAAAGCCAACAGCTAAAACAAGAGAATGACAACTGCTTTATGGAATCATGGAAGCATTTCCCAGGCTATTCAAAGAAATATTATAATTCAATCAATTCGCGAGCAGGAATAATTAGACATTATTGTATTATGGTTATGATATAATGACATTATTGTATTATGGTTATGATATAAAAGATGCAGCAATGAGATAGAATGAAACCCCCCCCCAACAGAAAATAGAATGCAATGTTGATAAAACAAAAGAAAAAATTAATATGCATTGGAACTTTATGTGAAATTTGTGGACATTTAATAATATACCTCTGTGTGTGTGTGTGTGTGTGTGTGTGTGTGTGTGTGTGTGTGTGTATCTATATCTATAGCTATAGCTATAGCTATAGCTATATCTCTATATCACATATAATAATGTTCAAGTGTCCCTGCGTCCACTGCGTGTCAGTGGAACTGCGCATGTCCCACAGGGACGCACGGATTGGAGAGCTCTACTCCCCCCCCCAACAGGGACGCAGGCATTGGAGCGGCCGGAGAGGGGGGCGTGTCCGGGAGGCAGCGACAGCGCACGCGCGTTGTCATTTGGGGCAGCGCCGCCGCCTTGCACGGAGCCTCCTCCTCCGGCCGCCACCGCCACGCTCCTTCTCTCCCCCGGCCGCGCCGATCACGCAAGCCCCCGGCTTCACCCGAGGCCTACCCGCCCGAAGCCGCCGCCGGGGCCGCCTGTCAGCTGCAGTCAGCCGCCAGACTCTGCCGCCGCCTCCTCCTCCTCCTCTAGCGCCCGTTATTGTAACGGGCTACCTTCAACTAGTATCTATATATATACTGTGTCTACTCCTACTACTAAAGATAGTGATATTATTATTATTATATTTTGCTTGTGATAATGCAGGCCTTTGCGTGAATTAATGCCTTATTATCCCCTTGCAGCCACGCTGCATATTTGTATTTCCAGTTTGTGGTTTTCATTTTTTAGTCTTCATTATTCTACACGGCCTTTTTTCTTTTTTTTTGTTAAGCTTGCACTTGGATTTGGGGGTTAACAAATCAGTAAAAAGCAAAAGGAAGTGGGGGTGGGGAATGATGGGATTTCTCCATCCTGGAGAAAGCGGAGAGACTCGAACTCAGCACCAAGCAAACCCAACAAGCTCAACGGGTGCAGGGACCTGGTTTTCCCCTCGGCTGCGACAGGGGGCACCAAAGACCCCCTTGGCGAGTGCCATCCTTTCCCCTGCTCTGCCCTCCTCGGAAGGGAGTAGAAGAACCGGGACTTACCTCTCGCACACGCGGACGGTCCAGGCGGCGATAATCCAGGAGGAGATGCTGAAGACCAGGAGGACCGTCCCGGGGCAGATGGTCATAAGGGTCTTCATGACGAAGCGGGTGTTGAAGTTGATCTTGTTGAGGGCCCCGATGCTCCGCGAAGAGGCGTCGGTGAAGAGCTTGCTGTGGAGGAGCATGACGCGCCCGATCAGGTAGAGGCGCAGGAACATGGGGATGGAGAGGATGATGTCCACATCGGTGTTGGCCTCCGAGGTGGCGTACGTGAACGCCAGGCGGGTTGTCCACGTGAAGAAGTACTGGCCCGGGATGGGATGGATGGCGCAGACGAGGAGCTCCAACGTGATGAAGAAGATGCGCTCGTAGGTCATGGCGATGCGCCAGTCGTCCGCTCCGTTGTCCACCATGAACAGCTGCGAAAAGGGAGGGACGGCGTTCAAGCCAGGTTTGCGGGGTACAGAAACCACACACCCGTCATGGTCCAAAGCAGTGATGGCTAACCTTGACACTCCAGATGTTTTGGAACTACAACTCCCATCATCCCTAGCTAACAGGACCAGTGGTCAGGGATGATGGGAGTTGTAGTCCCAAAACATCTGGAGTGTCAAGGTTAGCCATCACTGGTCCAAAGCAAGGAAGGTGGGCACTTGGCAAAGAGCCCTTCATAGCCAAAGGAATGCACCAGTAACATTTAGTTCACGGAGGCTTTTATAGCCCGGTTTTTAAAATTTTGTTCTGTATCTTTTCTAGTTAGGCTAGCACAGCTTTGGTTTGGGTTTCCCCTTTGATTTATGCAGTCTAGGTTTTCAAATCATAGAATCATAGAATCACAGAGTTGGAAGAGACCCCAAGGGCCATCCAGTCCAACCCCCTGCCAAGCAGCAACACAATCAAAGCATTCCTGACAGGTGGTTGTCAAGCCTCTGCTTAAAGACCTCCAAAGAAGGAGACTCCACCACACTCCTTGGCAGCAAATCCCACTGTCAAACAGCTCTTACTGTCAGGAAGTTCTTCCTAATGTTTAGGTGGAATCTTCTTTCTTGTAGTTTGAATCCATTGCTCCATGTCCGCTTCTCTGGAGCAGCAGAAAACAACCTTTCTCCCTCCTCTAGATGACATCATTTTATATATTTGAACATGGCTATCCTATCACCCCTTAACCTTCTCTTCTCCAGGCTAAACATACCCAGCTCCCTAAGCCGTTCCTCAGAAGGCATCGTTTCCAGGCCTTTGACCATTTTGGTTGCCCTCTTCTGGACACGTTCCAGCTTGTCAGTATCCTTCTTGAACTGTGGTGCCCAGAACTGGACACAGTATTCCAGGTGGGGTCTGACCAGAGCGGAATACAGTGGTACTATTACTTCATTAAAAATCCTTTTTGAAGATGCAGAAGTAGAATAATTACACTTGGGGCCCTCAACCCTTTACCACTGTTTATTGCCTCCTTAGGTTTAATCAAAGTTAGTTTATATTTTGGGGTTCTACCCTTCGACTTGAGTTTTAATTTCCTTCTGAGGAAACTGATAATCCCAGTGAAACGAGGTTTTCGTAGCCGGCATCTCGTTAAGGTTTCGTTTCGTTTCTCATGTTCAAGCTTACTTTTTGAGCGTTATCTTTTTGGATTGCTCCTTTGGTTTATTTACATTTGCTTAAGTTTATTTTTGCGACTTATTTCCTTCTAAAATCCTGACTATAGTCGATTACGATTTCTCACTTCAGGGAATTTCACGGTTTTTTCCACTTGGCTTTGTGTATACCGGTACTTCTATTTCCGCGACTGTTTTGCTAAAGGAAAGCACACGGCAGGTAGCCAATTCATGATCTTACTTAATGGTGGCTCTTGAGTCTTTTATACATTTTATGTGTTTAATAGGTATTGATTAGCAAAGTTTTATGGATGATTGCTTCCCCCTCTTATGATTCTATTGTCTAAAAAAAAAGGGGGGGTAAAGGACCACTGGGCAATTAAGTCCCTTCAAAGGCGACTGTGGGGTTGCAGCGCTCATCTCGCTTTCAGGCCGAGGGAGCCGGCGTTTGTCCACAGACAGCTTTATGGGTCATGTGGCCAGCAGGACTAAACCGCTTCTGGCGCAATGGGACACCGTGATGGAAACCAGAGCACACGGAAACGCCGTTTACCTTCCCGCCACAGCGGTACCTATTTATCTATTTGTGCTGGTGTGCTTTAGAACTGCTAGGTTGGCAGGAGCTGGGATAGAGCAACGGGAGCTCACTCCGTCGCGGGGATTCGAACTGCTGACTTTCTGATCGGCAAGCCCAAGAGGCTCAGTGGTTTAGACTACAGCGCCACCTGCGTCTAAATTGCCTAAATTATGCCAATAAAGGCTGAATTAACAACAACAACAACAACAGATGATTGATAGATGTTAAATAGATATTCCCCCCCAAGAGTGGCACTTACAATTTTGTGATTCGGATTGGGGGCATTGGCATCTCTCAACCTTTTCCTGCTACTCCCCCCCCCAAAAAAATATTAATAACTGGAAGAATCCTAGAGTTGGAAGAGACCCCAAGGGCCATCCAGTCCAACCCCCTGCCAAGCAGGAAACACCATCCAAGCATTCCTGACAGGTGGCTGTCAAGCCTCTGCTTCAAGACCTCCAAAGAAGGAGACTCCACCACACTCCTTGGCAGCAAATTCCACTGTCAAACAGCTCTTACTGTCAGGAAGTTCTTCCTAATGTTTAGGTGGAATCTTCTTTCTTGTAGTTTGAATCCATTGCTCCGTGTCTGCTTCTCTGGAGCAGCAGAAGGGTTCTCTGGACCCTTGTGGTCCCTTCCAACTCTACAGTTTGTGATTCTATGTTTTTAGGACCCACCTTATTCCTGGGATTGCAAGTCGTTTCCAAACCATTTTTAACATCGTGTTTCAATCGCTCTTGGACCACAGGGAGGAGGGCAGGTAAACAATAATCAGATATTTTCGGCTTTCGTACAAAACCTGCTCATTGGGTGGATTCTCACCTGTATCTCTCTCGCGTGGTACATGATGATGAGCCCAAGGAGGATCATCGTGGACAGGCTGATGAGGCATTTGAGGGCGAATGAATATGAAGACTCCTAGAGGGGCGAACGGAGAAGAGACATGGTGCATTGTTAAACTGTGGAACTCACTGACACAGGATGTGGGGATAGCCACCAACTTGGATGGCTTTAGAAGATGATTCAGGGGGGGGGGATCTACAAGGGAGAGGGCTATCAACAGCAGCTATGTTCCACCCCCTACATTGGAATAATACCATTTGCTGGGAATCACACGTGAAGAGAGTTGTGCTAATTTGGGGGCTTCCCTCCTAGGCCAGATGAGCCATTTTGAATTCTGATTCTGCCTTCTGTGGCATTAGCTACCCCTCCCGGATTGGTGTCGTCTGCAAACTGGATGAGCACCCCCTCATCAAATTTTAATTTAATCTTTTGTGTATATTGAATCATATTAAATATATTGCAAACACTTTAATTCACGATGTGAAATTTTAATTCAGTGGCATGGACCACGGGTTGTGTGTCGGAAGTTCAACTGCAGTGCACTCAGTATGAAAAGTTAGACTACCCTGGACTAAAATTCCAGCTTGTCGATATCTACTGTGGGGTGCCCAGAACTGAAGATGCGTCTCTTTATCCTTTGACACCTGGTATGCATATCATTAGGATGCCCTGGGACATTCGCGTTAGGGCCAGGTTGTAAGTTGTAACAATTAATAATAATAATAATAATAATAATAATAATTTACTATTTGTACCCCGCCCATCTGGCCGAGTTTCCCCAGCCACTCTGGGCAGCTTCCAATCAAATATTAAAACAATACAGCATTAAATATTAAAAACTTCCCTAAACAGGGCTGCCTTCAGACGTCTTTTAAAAATAGGATAGCTGCTTATTTCCTTGACATCTGCTGGAAGGGCGTTCCACAGGGAGGGCGCCACTACCGAGAAGGCCCTCTCCCTGGTTCCCTGTAACCTCGCTTCTCGCAATGAGGGAACCGCCAGAAGGCCCTTGGCACTGGACCTCAGTGTCCGGGCTGAACGGTGGGGGGTGGAGATGCTCCTTCAGGTCTACTGGACCGAGGCCATTTAGGGCTTTAAAGGTCAGCACCAACACTTTGAATTGTGCTCGGAAACGTACTGGGAGCCAATGTAGGTCTCTCAAGACCAGTGTTATGTGGTCTCGGCGGCCACTCCCAGTCACCAGTCTAGCTGCCGCATTCTGGATTAATTGCAGTTTCCGGGTCACCTTCAAAGGTAGCCCCACGTAGAGCGCATTGCAGTAGTCCAAGCGGGAGATAACCAGAGCATGCACCACTCTGGCCAGACAGTCCGTGGGCAGGGAGGGTCTCATCCTGCGTACCAGATGGACCTGGTAGACAGCCGCCCTAGACACAGAATTGACCTGCACCTCCATGGACAGCTGTGAGTCCAGAATGACTCCCAGGCTGCGCACCTGGTCCTTCAGGGGCACAGTGACCCCATTCAGGACCAGGGAGTCCCCCCACACCGCCCGCCCCCTGTCCCCCAAGAACAGTACTTCTGTCTTGTCAGGATTCAACCTCAATCTGTTAGGATTCAACCTCAATCTACCGTATTTTTCGCTCTATAAGGCGCACCTGACCATAGGACGCATCTAGTTTTTAGAGGGGGAAAGCCCCATTTTTTAAGGATCAGCTCAAATTTCTGCAGCTTCTTTTGCAAAGGAGAAAAGCCCCATTTTTTTTGAGGATCAGCTCAAAGTTGTTGAGCTTACTTTGCAAAGGGAAAAAAACCCTGTTTTATGGGGTTTAACTCACAGTTCTGCAGCTTCAGGAAAGGGAGCCACTTCTACAGTTTCCAGGACAGATAATCTAATCAGCCAGTCACATGTCGCTGGGGAAACAGCCTCCCTCTGCAAGGGGGCGGGGCTGGAATCTCTCTCCCTTATCTCTCTCCCCGATCGTTTGCTGAGCAGCTGCTCAGGGGGCTTCCTTTCAACACCCCCTTCTCTCTTTTTTTAAAAAAGCGCGATCTGCTTTTGCCCCTGTGCAGTTCAGCTCCAGGGGCCACACATTCGCCCCATAAGATGCACAGACATTTCCCCTTACTTTTTAGGAGGAAAAAAGTGTGTCTTATGGAGCGAAAAATACGGTAATAGGAATCTGGAGCCCCTTACCTTGGTGTAGACCCCCCATGACAGCTCCGTCTCCGTCACCATGACCACGATCCCAAACATCCCAAAGATCAGAGCGTAGTCGCTCAGCCGCTTCCTCTTCTCGAACAGCGCCCTCCGGTGCCCCAGCCGGTAGCCGATGTTCTGGTTCTTCTTGTGGCTGCGGTGGCCTCTCCTCGGCCTCGGGGTCGCCGTCCAGGTGGGGGTCCGACCCCTTGCTGCGCTCGGACTTGGACACCACCACCTCCAGGCCGGAGTCGTGGAAGGTCTGCAGGGGCTGGGTCTCGGCGTCGAGGTCGTGGAGGTTGTGGCGGGAGGAACTCAGGCTGCTGAGGGGCCGGATGATGCCGCCGTTGTATTTGCAGCTGTTCATGGCTATCTCGGCGAAAGGGCTGGGCTCGCTGACCGTGCTCCTGGACCCAGCATGGCTCAGAATTTGGGAATCAGCATTCACCTGGAGAGAGGAGGTGCCGGCGGTGAATCGCGCTGTGCAAGTTGGAGTCAATTCTTTACTGGCAAAGACACGATCTGCACAGGGGGGTCAGGCCTAATGGGCACAGCAACCCATCTCTCTCTCTCTCTCTCTCTCTCTCTTTTTTAGTTTATGTTACACATTTACACATTTAAAATTCCACAACCTCAGCATTTCAAATGATGAGAAAACAAAACACAAACAAACACAAAAACAAAAACAAAAACAAACAGGCAAACAAGCAAACAAACTAAATAAACAAACGAACAAATAAACATACCTAAGCAAATTCCCTGCTATACTCCAATAGGCTTTCATAAACATATTCCTTACATTCCACTTGATAATAAACGCCTTATTTACATAACCAAATTCCAACATACAAGTCTTCCGATCTTTCCCATTATACATTGTATATTAACATTATCTTTCCGCACAGTTTTATTTCTCTATAATTTCCGTTTGTACGCCGATATATTTGTTGCTTTTAAGGTTTACAAGTATCACTCTAGTTCTGCTAGTATGGTCCTTGTTATTATCCTATATAATAAACTTGCTGTGTCCCTGCGTCCGTTCTGTGTGTCACGGAAGTGCGCTACTGCGCATGTCCGGGACCCACACGGACGCAGGGATTGGAGTGGGCGGAGAGGGGGGCGTGTCTGCGAGGCAGAGGCGGCGCACGCGCGTTCTCAGTTGCGCCAGCGCCGCTGCCTCGCACGGATGCAGAGGCAGAGCCCAATCCCCATGGCTCGCCGCCGCTACCGCCGCCGCTACAGCCGCCCCCAGGGAAAACGTAGAAGGGGGAGGGAGCTCCTCTCCACCCCCCAGCGGCTGCTGTTCTGCCTCCTCCTGCCTCCTCCTCCTCTAGCGCCCATTATGCAACGGGCTAACTTCAACTAGTAATACATATTTAGATAGTCTTTAAATATTCTCCATTCTCCATTAACTTTCTGTTTCGTTTCTCCTCTGACTCTTCCAACATTTTCGCTAGCTGTAAATATTCTAGCAACCCATCTCTGGTAGGTCTTAGCCCCATGAAGTAGTTGCTGAGAGTGACAGTCCCCGTCTCTCATAGCTGTCAACTTTCGGATTTGAAAATAAGGGATGCCGCGAGGGCGGTGCAATGGCACCAAGTAGCCTCGCCACCCTGCGCTCCAGAGGCTGCGTGCGAACGGTGTGAGCGAAAGAGCGAGCGCGTAGAGGGCAGGCAGGCTGTCTGTCTGGTTGGGCGTGAGGGTCTGGCTGCACAAGGCATGCAAGCTCCGCCCCCATTCGGTCTCAGACTCCTTATTGGCAGCCGAGCAACGCAGCTGAGGAGCCTCCCTGGCCGGCAGGGGAGGGAGAGGAGCTGCTTCCTTTGAAATCCGGGGAATTTAAGGGATAGCAACAATCCGGGATAGCAATGGGAAACGGCATTGGAATAAGGGACTTTCCTGCCAAAAAAGGAAGGGCTGACAGCTATGCCATAGCTGCCTAAGCCCCCTTCTTCTCCAGGGCTTTCCCCAAGCAATCGGAGACTGGGCCTGCATGCAGCCAACCTCTGCTCTGCTCTTTTCATGCCTCTCCTGGTTCTGGGAGACAGTGGGTGAGGGGAGCTGGTTGCAGCAGGAGAGGAAGAAATCAATGACTCTTCCCCAGCCAGATCCATCTCTGCCTCTTGGCCTCCCTCGTCTCCTGCTTCAGTTTCTGCCTCCGATTCTGGACTGCTCTCTGCCACAAACTCTCCTTGCACACTAAGCCCTGTTACCTCTCCAGCTTCTGACACTTCCTCCCCCCCCCCAGGCTTCTCCCTCTGGCCACTCACTGTTGGCCCACCACCACTCCCTGGGCTCTGAGCCTTCTTTCCTTGGGGTTCCCCCAGTTGGTTCCCCCCGCCATTCTTCTGCCTCCAACCAGCCCCTGGCATTGGGGTTACTGGTTCTTATTAGCCTTATGATACCCAGAGACCTGATCATATATAGGAGAGTTTCCCCAAGCAATTGGAGCCTGTGTCTGCTTGCAGACCTTATCCATTGTGATCAGCAGCCATCAATGGTCCTCTCCTCCATCATGAATTTGTCCAATCCTCTTTTAAAGCCATCCAAGTCGGCGGCTCTCACTGCCTCCTTCCCCCCCCCCCCAATTCCATTTTATTAAGCTTCAACATTTTTAACACAGACAGTCTTCTCTTATTTTTGTCGCCTTCCCACCCTGTTTTCCATGGAGCTGTTGTTTCTCCCCTTCAATAATAATAATAATAATAATAATAATAATTTATTTATTTATTTATTTATACCCTGCCCATCTAGCTGGGTTTCCCCAGCCACTCTGGGCGGCTTCCAACAGAACATTAAAATACAATAATCTATTAACCATTAAAAGCCTCCCTAAACAGGGCTGCCTTCAGATGTCTTCTAAAGGTCTGGTAGTTGTTCTCTTTGAAATCTGAAGGGAGGGCGTTCCACAGGGCGGGCGCCACCACCGAGAAGGCCCTCTGCCTGGTTCCCTGTAACTTAGCTTCTCGTAGTGAGGGAACTGCCAGAAGGCCCTCGGCACTGGACCTCAGTGTCTAGGGACGCGGGTGGTGCTGTGGGTTAAACCACAGAGCATAGGGCTTGCCGATCAGAAGGTCGGTGGTTCAAATCCCCGCGACGGGGTGAGCTCCCGTTGCTCTATCCCAGCTCCTGCCAACTTAGCAGTTCGAAAGCACATCAAAGTGCAAGTAGATCAATAGGAACACTGCAGCGGGAAGCTAAACGGCGTTTCCGTGCACTGCTCTGGTTCGCCAGAAGCAGCTTAGTCATGCTGGCCACATGACCTGGAAACTGTACACCGGCTCCCTCGGCCAGTAAAGCGAGACGAGCGCCGCAACCCCAGAGTCGTCCGCACTGGACCTAACGGTCAGGGGTCCCTTTACTTTTACCTTACTGCTCCTTCTATCTATCACATCAGACCCACAATATTATACTCTAATCACTTTGGCTGCTGGTAGCTCAAATCCTGCTTGCGAGTTCATCATACGACAAAATTTCTTTAAGTAGTCAAAAAAAAAAGGCACCCGTTCTTCCATAAAACACTCATCATTAGATTCTCTTTTGCCAGTTCCGCAGGTGGCTGCCACTGACTCCTGTGGCAGGGAGTTCCACATCTCAACTCTGGGCTCTGTGAAGAAGGTCTTCCTTTTATCTGCCCTGGATTTTCTAATGCTCACCTTCATTGGATACCCTCTAGTTCTAGAGCAGGGGTCAGCAATTTTTTCCAGCAGGGGACCAGTCCACTGTCCCTCAGACCTTGTGGGGGGGCCGGACTATTTTGGGGGGGGGGAATGAATTCCTATGTCCCACAAATAACCCAGAGATGCATTTTAAATAAAAGGACACATTCTACTCATGTAAAAACACGCTGATTCCCGGACCGTCCACGGGCCGGATTTAGAAGGCGATTGGGTCGGATCCGGCCCCCGGGCCTTAGTTTGCCTACCCATGTTCTAGAGTTATGACAGAGGAAGCAAAGATGGTCCTCCACAATTATTCTGCCTTCCAGCGATCAGGGGCATAGCAAGGAGGGTGGGGGGGGCCGCCCCGGGTTCCACCCCAGAGGGGGGGTGACACTTAAAAAAAATTTTTTTTTAATTTTTTTTTTTTAATTTTACTTTCATTGAAAAAAAGAGATAATAGACACACACACAACCCCCCACACCTCACAAAGTGGCACCATCAGAGGGGGGGTGACACTTTTTAATTTTTTTTAACTTATTTTAATTTTTATCATTTTTTAATCATTTTTTTTATTTTAACTTTATTGGAAAAAAAGAGATAATAGACACACACACACACACACACAACCCCCCACACCTCACAAAGTGGCACCATCAGAGGGGGGGGGTGACACTTTTTAATTTTTTAAATTTTTTTTAAAATTAAAGTGGTGGGGGGGGGGGTGACAAAAAAAAAATTCCGCCCCGGGTACCACCTGGGCTTGCTACGCCTCTGTTAGCGATGTAGCTGGTTCAGTCTATGCACTGGACCAATGGACTGACGCAGCGTACTACCTTCCTATGCTCGCTTTGGACAGGCGCCCAATTTACCCATCGGCGGACGCCCTTACCCAACCCCTTCCCCCAGCCGTGAGCGTTTAGTGGCTATGGGAGGGTCCCGTGTGCCCATCAGACATTTCACCCGCTCTGCCAGGCTGCAATTGTACCTGCCGCGTCCTGCTTTTGTGATGGCCCCCCTCCCCCCTGAGAGGGCGGCTTTGTTCCCCTGCCAAGAGGCTCCTTGCAGCCTCGGCGCAATGTTCCCGGTGTGGCTAATTACACCCTACGGGGCTCAAACGCTTTGGCACCAATATTTTCCCGTCCTGACGCCCTCCGAGATGTTCCCAGGACTGGCAGGCTAATTGCAAGGCAAGGTGACTCAGGAAGGGAAAAGAGGGAAGGAATAAGTGTGTGATCTGAGAGATGGAGCCGGCTCGTTTTCCTCCTGATCTGGAGGGTAGGACTCGAACCAATGGCTTCATGTTGCAAGAATGTAGATTCCAGCTAAGCACCAGGAAGAACATTCTGACAGTAAGAGCTGTTCAACAGTGGAACAGAGGACTCCCTTGGGAGGTTGTGGACTCTCCTTCCTTGGAGGTCTTTAAGCAGAGGTTGGATGGCCGTCTGTCATGGATGCTTTAGTTGAGATTCCTGCATTGCAGGGGATTCGATCCTTACCCTTCCAACTCTACAGTTCTATGACATCGGGAATTAGTAGCCTCAGGAGAAGAGGCTGGGGCCTTGCGAGAAACGACCAGCTCATTCCTGAGTTGCGACTAGAGGTGGAAGGATCAGAATGAAAGAATGCCATTATTACTTACTAGTGAACGTTCAGCCCGTTAAATTAACGGGCGCTAGAAGATATGTGGTGAAACATTTGTAAAAGCAGGCTGAGGTCCCTCTATCCCTTTCCTACCTCTGTGGCCCCCTCTACCCCTTTCCTACCTCTGAGGTACCTCTACTCCTTTCCTACCTCTGTGGCCCATGTACCCCTTTCCTACCTCTGTGGCACCTCTACCCCTTTCCTACCTCTGAGGTACCTCTACTCCTTTCCTACCTCTGTGGCCCATGTACCCCTTTCCTACCTCTTTGGCACCTCTACCCCTTTCCTACCTCTGAGGTCCCTCTACTCCTTTTCTACCTCTGTCCCCTCTACCCTTTTCCTACCTCTATCCTCCCTTATAGCCCTTTCCCTACCCAGAACCCATCACTATTTACCTCTGAGTGTTCGTGCATGTTGTCACTCTTCCCTTTTCCTATCTCCCTCGCCCCGGAAAGGCACAGCCCCGCCCTCGTCCGCTCCCGGCCAATCCGAGGCCCGAAGTCTCTGCGTTGTCCAATCCCTGCGTCCCTATAGGACATGCTCAGTGGAAAATTTCCACTGACACACGGAACGCACGCAGGGACACAGGGACTTTATTATATAGGATTCCTTTTTTCTTTTCTTTTTTAATATGCCCTTCTCCTCCAAGGAGTTCAAGGTGCTGTAGATGTTTCTCCCCTGCCTGCTTTGCAAAGTGTTGCTGCTGTGTAGCGTTTTGGGCGCCTCACCTCAAAAAGGAGATGGCAGCGTCGGAAAAGGTTCAGGAAAGGACAACCCAAATGATTGAGGGGATGATGGAGTTTAGATGGTACATGATAAAGGTAAAGGGACCCCTGACCGTTAGGTCCAGTCGCGGACGACTCTGGAGTTGCGGCGCTCATCTCGCTTTATTGGCCAAGAGCCGGCGTACAGCTTCCGGGTCATGTGGCCAGCATGACTGAGCCGCTTCTGGCAAACCAGAGCAGCGCACGGAAACGCCGTTTACCTTCCACTCTGGCAAGATAGGGATCAGGCAGGGAGAGTCACTACCGGCGTTCCAGATGGAGCAGGATCCTCATAGAGCAAGATAATGGTAGGCACATTGCCTACCACGCTTGCAAGGTTCCCGTTTGGGCATCTGGTAGGCCACTGTAGGATCAGGTGGGAGCATTGGCCTGATCCAGCAGTCTCTTCCTATGTCCTTAAGGTATGTGATCGGTCCAACAAAACACTTTTAACAATTTCTTTTAAAGGGGGGGAATTGTTGAGTTATAAAGCTGTCAAGGAAAACCCAGGTGAATGGCCCACATAAATGAATGTGCTGGGTATTTGGATAGGGGGGTGCCACCCCCCCACCCGCCACCCCCGATGCATCTTTCACAGGCTGGTTGGGAAATTGCTTCAAGGTGAGACAGGCCACTGTTCCATCTACTTCAGTGTTGTCTACAGCAGTGTTTCTCAACCTCCTCGGGGCAACGGCACAGCTGCCCCACGAAAAAAATCTCGCGGCACACCACGACCCGGGGGGCGGGGCAAAAACGGAGCGGGAGATCGGCGGGCCAGGCGCCCGCCCCCCCTCCCGCGCCCAGCCCCCCGGCAGCACCTCCACCCAGCCCCGAGCGAGAGAAGGAGCCGGAGCCCGCTCGCCCGCCGCGCAGGATAGCTGCTGCTGCTGCTTCTACGGCCGCCTCACTGACCTCCCGCCCGTCCCCGACCGCGACCGGGGCGGCAGAGGCAGCGGACGAAGCGCCCGGCAGCCCTGGTGAAGGCGGCGGTCGGCGAGTGGGAAGCGCAGCCGAGGCGACGCCAGCCGCCCGGACCGCCCCGGAAGCGGAAGGGCGGCACAGCAGCCGGTGTCTTCCCCTTCCCGCGGCACAGCAGCCGGTGTCTTGCGGCACACTCCTGTGCCGCGGAACACCAGTTGAAGAACGCTGGTCTACAGTGCCAGGCACACCCAACAGGTAGATCATGATCACCGGACGTCTGCGGTAGATCACTGGTAGATCACTGGCTCCCCCCCCCAAAGAAGCTGAACAACTTTGGCTCCCCTAAAAAAAGCTCAACATTTTGGCCCTTCACCCCCCCAAAAACGGGCCTTCCCTCCTCCCTAAAAGAAGCTCAAAAACTTTAACCTGAACCCCAAAAAGGGGGTAGATCACTGCCAGTCTTTAACTCTGTGAGTAGATTGCAGTCTCTTGGGAGTTGGCCACCGGCAAACATTGAATGTGGCTTATTCTGCATGCAAGGCAAATGCTTTGCTGCTGAGTTGCGGCCTTTCCTCAAAGAAAGATGCTAGTCCTCAATGTTTGGGGGGTGGGGCAGACCTATATTTTGGGGGCCCTGAAGCTCAAACTGCCTTCTCAATCGGCAATGAAATCTGGGCAACCACTGAAACCATATTCTTCAAGGAGGTTGTTCCACAGCGGATCAGGTCCACAGCTTCGCAACATCTAGGCTACTGACGCCAAACTTTGGGGGTGTTGAAATATATACAGCAAAAAAATCAATACATTTGACTCAAACCAACGCGGCTCTAATTGGGTCTGCGAGGCCCCCCAAATTAAGCGATGTGGGGTCCCTTTACCTTGTGGGGGGAGAGCCACATGTTGGACGAAAGACTCCTGCAGTGAAGAAGGTTAAGCTAGATGGCCCTTGTAGTTCCTTCCCAACTCTACAGTTCTATGATCCTATGGCCTTGAGCTCCCCAGAAATACTGCAGAACTTTCAGCCTTCCTAGACTTAATTCCAGGGACCCAGGTGGCGCTGTGGGTTAAACCACAGAGCCTAGGGCTTGCTGATCAGAAGGTCGGCGGTTCGAATCCCTGCGACGGGGTGAGCTCCCGTTGCTCGGTCCCTGCTCCTGCCAACCTAGCAGTTCGAAAGCACGTCGAAGTGCAAGTAGATAAATAGGAACCGCTCTGGCGGGAAGGTAAACGGCGTTCCCGTGCGCTGCTCTGGTTTGCCAGAAGCGGCTTAGTCATGCTGGCCACATGACCCAGAAGCTGTACGCCGGCTCTCGGCCAATAAAGCGATATGAGCGCCGCAACCCCAGAGTCATCCGCGACTGGACCTAATGGTCAGGGGTCCCTTTACCTTTACCTAGACTTAATTCCTTCCATAATTTCTAGACTAATTCCTTCCTTAATTCTCAGCTTGTAGGTGCCAAGCTAAATCCGTCTGGCTCAGGGATGTTTCTGAATCCTTCCAATTTATCAGTGGATGATAATGATGATGATGACGATGTTGTTGTTGTTGTTAAAACAGAAGATCATAGAATCGTGGAGTTGGAAGGGATCCCTGGGGGTCATCTAGTTCAACCCCCTGCAATGCAGGAATTCCCCCCCCCAAGACGGGGCTTGAACCCATGACCCTGAGATTAATAGTCTCATGCTCTGCCAGCAGAGCTGTCCTAAATGTTAGGCCAGTGATGGCTAACCTTGACACTCCAGATGTTTTGGGACTACAACTCCCATCATCCCTGACCACTGATCCTGTTAGCTAGGGATGATGGGAGTTGTAGTTCCAAAACATCTGGGGTGTCAAGGTTAGCCATCACTGTGTTAGGCCCATTGAAATTAAAAGACGTAAGACAAACCTGCTGGATCAGGCCAATAGCCCATGTGGCCCAACATCCTGTTCTCACAGTGGCCAACCAGTTGCCCCCATGGGAAACCCAACAACCAGGAGCTGAACCCAAGAGCTGCTCTTTCTCCCCTCTTGTGGCTTCCAGCACCTGCTATTCAGAAGCATTGCTGCCTCTGGCCGTGGAGACAGAGCATAGCCATTGTGGCTGGTAGCTATCAAAAGCCTTCTCCTACAAATTTGTCCAATGCTCTTTTAAAGCCATCCAGGTTGGTGGCTGTCCTTGCCCCCTGCAGCAGTGAGTTCCATAGTTTAACTGTATTATATCAACTGCTTATATCGAGTCCTTACTCTCCTTTAAGGGGATTCCCCCCCCCAAAAAAAAATAAGAAGAAGAAGAAGAGTTTGGATTTGATATCCCGAAGGAGTCTCAAAGCGGCTCACATTCTCCTTTCCCTTCCTTCCCCACAACAAACCCTCTGTGAGGTGAGTGGGGCTGAGAGACTTCAGAGAAGTGGGACTAGCCCAAGGTCACCCAGCAGCTGCATGTGGAGGAGCAGGGAAGCGAACCCGGTTCACCAGATTACGAGTCTACCGCTCCTAACCACTACACCGCATAAATGGGGGGGGGGGCAGTGTCAGGAGAAGACTCCTTCTACAGGGTAGGGCTGTCGTGTCAAAATGCAAACACACACACACACACACACACACACACACACACACACACAAAGACAGACACACCCCTCTAAAGGCAAATCGGTGATCATGAAGATGAAACCCAGAAGTAGTTTCTGGAAGAACCTACAGAGGTGCCAACTTGAATAAAATATTGGGGGGGGGGGAGCAGGTAAGCCCCACCTTGCCTACTTGATCACAAGACACAGCACATGCATGTGGTGTAGCCAGGATTTATGTTAGGGGGCAGGCCTTATTTTTTGGGGGGTAGAGCCTCAGTTAAGTATTTTTAATGATTTACTTGATTTAGGGGGGCAGCTGCCCCTTCCCCCCCTTGGCTACGCCTATGGGAATACGCACATCATTTGAATGGCAATGGCCATCAATTTGGAGGGCTGTGACCTCCTGTCTCCTCTCTCTCACATCGATACTGGGGGCTGCAACAGAAGACTCTCCCGCTCCCCATCTCCCAGGGAGAACAGGAGGAGAACTCTCTGCTCTGAAATCCTCTCTTTGGCCTCACCCCCTTCTTCCCGTATCAATGAAATAATCTACGGGTCCCTGGTAGGCAAAGTTCTGGTCTGAATGGGATGGATCACGTGCGCGCGCACAGAGTGCCCGGGGGTCTTTTCCCCCCACCCCACAAATTGCGGGTTTCTCGCAGGGGTTGGGACTCGGTGGGTCACTGACCTGGTTCCTTCTGAGCTTTTTAAATAACAGGACCCCTGCTGCAGCACTACTCCCAAGGAACGAAGCCAGGGGCGTACCCAGGATCAAAACTAGGGGGGGGGGCAAGCCATGGTCGTTCAGGTTTGCTTTGAACTAGGGGGGGGGGCAAGCCATGGTCGTTCAGGTTTGCTTTGAATGGACGCTGATCATTTTTGCTTCTAGGGCTGCCTTCTAGGGGGGGCAGCTGCCCCCCTCTGCCCCCCCCCCTGGGTATGCCCATGCCTCCCAGGGAACGAAGCCTTGCTGTGCATACTTCTTAAAATAATGCTAAAGCAATGGCACCCTACTACAAATGCTGATAGGGTTTCTAGAGTGGAAAGGACTCTGCGGTTACTCAATAAAAGGAAGTGGATGGTGGTATAAAACCCCAAATATGCCGCCGCCCCCCTCTCTCTCCGCACACGCAAACGCACACATAGAGGCAGAACTTGGACATCAATGAGATTGCAGCGAAAGGCATCGCTGAGGTGCGATCCTCCTTTTCTCAGCCCCCTCCTCAAATTCTGCAGCAGAGTCTCCACACAGGTGCCAGAGACACCGAGATGGTGTTGTATGTTGTGTTGTGTGTGTGTGTGTGTGTTTAAAAAACACAAATAGTATTTCCCCCCTTTAAAAACACAAATAAGTTGACCTCCCACCGATGGAGGGATTTATTTATTTTTTGTGGTGTTGGTGTTTAGGGGGTTGGATGATGCCTTGATTTATTTATTTCTCTCATGGCTATCGATCCACTTTCCTAGGATGCTACAACACCGCACGAGGACGGAGGGAGTCCATCCCCCATCCCCACCCCACAGATATATGTAGGTGCACAGAAAATGGATAAAGGCAATTTTAAAAGAAAAAAACGCATCAGAGGAAGCAATGAAACGGAACGCGCCAGCTGCAAAGGAACGATTCATTAATATATGGACATTTTGGACAATATATATATGGACAATTGCAAATTATTGCTTAGGGGCCAGTGAGGTCGGGTCTTGAAGTTGGGATTCTGACTGAACAGGACACACCAGCTACAAAGGGAGAATTAAATAGTGTCTGTACCTGTGCATAGATCGAAGGTGAGCATCAGATGAGGCAGAACGATTAAACAGACTAAATACGCATGGAGAGAGAGACAGAGACAGAGAGAGACAGAGAGACGGAGAAAGATCATGCATATTAATTGCTTAGGAGCAAATGGGATTGGGTCTCGAAGTTGGGCACCAGATTACAGAGAACACACGGGCTGCAAGGGGACAGCTGAACAGCAAAAACATGCATTGGGGAGAGAGAGAATGAATGCATTTTAATGTCTAGGAGCAAATGAGTCTTGGAGCTTGGCTACGGTCTTATGGGGGCAGGCAGGGGTGCTCAGCTACTTATAACGATGGGGACTCACTTACTGGGGGGGCCCTGCCCATCCCTCCTCACAACCTGCAGCCGTGACCTCTGGATGCGTGGCTAAGAACGTAGATCCCACCCCCACCCCCCAAGCTGCCACCTTCTTCGATACCACCAACACCAAAGGAGGGGATTATTTTTCGGGGGAGGGCTGATTTTACCTTCTGCGAGCCGAGGGTCCCTGGCGGCTGCTTCCCGGAGCGGCTGTGGCCAAGGCTGCCCACAGGAGCCAACTTTCCCTGCAGAGGCGAGCGCCCAGGCAGAGCCCGCTCCTCGCCCGTCGGCGGGCACCAGCGGCACCCGGGCGCGCTCCGGCGCTGCCCTGCGTTTCCCGGCGCTGCGGACGAGCACGGCTGGCGGGGGGGAGGCGGCGGCAGGAGCCGGGGGGCTGCCCAGTGCCCGGACCCCGATCCGGGCCCCGATCCGAGCCAAGCGCCGCCCTCCTCGTGGGGGCAGGGGGAGTGCCAGCCGGAGGGCACGCGGCCGGGGTCCCGGGCCCTCTGGAGCAAGGGGTAGAGCGAGAGGAAGACCAGCTGGCTGGGCGAGGGCCGCCCGGGGGCCAGGAGACGAGGGTCCGGGGCCGCGCCGGGCCGGACGGCGCCAAGGGAGCTGTCCGGGTGCTGAAACAAGGGAGCAGCAGCTCGGACCGCAGAGCGGCCGCCGCCTCTGCCGCTAGCGCGCTGCTGCGGCGGCGGGTGGTGCTGAAGGACAGCTCCCGGCGCCTGCCAAGGCATCTCCCGGGCGCCGAGTCAAGCCCCTCTCGCCCGCCTTCCGCGCCACCCGCGGCTCCCCTTGCCCGGCTCTCCGGCGGAATCCGGGAAAGGGACCCTCTCCTCCCATTGGTGGGCTCTCTCCCCCAGCCCCTCCCCACCCTTCGCGGCGCAGACCACCCGCCTCCCCTCCGCTGCGCCGCCCCTTCGACTCCTCGCCCTCCCTCCCTCCCCCTCCTCTTTCTGTCTCTCTCTTTCTAGGTTCAGACACGCCGGTAATCCGGGGTAATTACTCTTGGCGCAGGACGGCGGATTTCTCCCCCACGCCTTCCGCTCAGCAGGGTGGGAGAAGAAGGATTCGTCTGCCGCCGTCCCTTTCTGCACTTCCAATGGGGAGGTTTTAGGCCCCAAGGGGGCAGAGTGCCAGAGGAGGGCAACCAAAATGGTCAAAGGCTTGGAAACGATGCCTTATGAGGAACGGCTTAGGGAGCTGGGTATGTTTAGCCTGGAGAAGAGAAGGTTAAGGGGTGATATGATAGCCATGTTCAAATATATAAAAGGATGTCATATAGAGGAGGGAGAAAGGTTGTTTTCTGCTGCTCCAGAGAAGCGGACACGGAGCAATGGATTCAAACTACAAGAAAGAAGATTCCACCTCAACATTAGGAAGAACTTCCTGACAGTAAGAGCTGTTCGACAGTGGGATTTGCTGCCAAGGAGTGTGGTGGAGTCTCCTTCTTTGGAGGTCTTTAAGCAGAGGCTTGACAGCCACCTGTCAGGAATGCTTTGATGGTGTTTCCTGCTTGGCAGGGGGTTGGACTGGATGGCCCTTGGGGTCTCTTCCAACTCTAGGATTCTATGATTCTATGATCCCCCAGGATCGTGAGGACTCTGGGGTTGTGCTCTGTTTTTAAGGGGAGGTTCCCCGACTCGCTGTGGCGTGGCGTAGCAGAAAGGTTCCAGGTTCAATAATAGGAATCCTAGAATTGTAGAGTTGTGGGGGGGACGGGACCTCGAGGGTCATCCAGTCCAGCCCTCTGCAATGCAGGAATCTCAGCTCAAGCATCCATGACAGATAATGCCATCCAACCTCATCTCAAAAACCTCCAAGGAAGGAGAGTCCACTACCTTTTGAGAGAGTCCGTTCCACTGTTGAAAAGCTCTCACTTTCAGAAAGTCCTGCCTGATGTTTAGTCAGAGTCTCCTTTCTTGCAATTTGAAGCAATGAGTTCCAGTCCTACGGTCCAGAGCAGGAGAAAATAAGCTTGCTCCATCTCCCATGTGGCAGCCCTTGAGAAATATTTTGAGATGAGGTTGGATGGCATTATCTGTCATGAAGATGGCTATTAGCTACCAGCTCCATCAGGTACTCAGACTGAGACCCCCCCCCCTGCCCGCAGACTGTCTCGCCAGAGTGGTGCATGCTCTGGTTATCTCCCGCTTGGACTACTGCAATGCGCTCTACGTGGGGCTACCTTTGAAGGTGACCCGGAAACTACAATTAATCCAGAATGCGGCAGCTAGACTGGTGACTGGGAGCGGCCACTTAGACCACATAACACCGGTCCTGAGAGAACTACATTGGCTCCCAGTACGTTTCCAAGCACAATGCAAAGTGTTGGTGCTGACCTTTAAAGCCCTAAATGGCTTCGGTCCAGTATACCTGAAGGAGCGTCTCCACCCCCATCGTTCAGCCCGGACACTGAGGTCCAGCGCCTAGGGCCTTCTGGCGGTTCCCTCACCACGAGAAGCCAAGTTACAGGGAACCAGGCAGAGGGCCTTCTTGGTAGTGGTGCCCGCCCTGTGGAACGCCCTCCCTTCAGATGTCAAAGAGAACAACAACTACCAGACCTTTAGAAGACATCTGAAGGCAGCCCTGTTTAGGGAGGCTTTTTAATGTTTAATAGATTATTGTATTTTAATGTTCTGTTGAAAGCCGCCCAGAGTGGCTGGGGAAACCCAGCCAGATGGGCGGGGTATACCGTAAATAATAAATTATTATTATTATTATTATTATTATTATTATTATTATTATTATTATCATCATCATCAGTATATTTCCTCTGTCTCCTGTTTTCCAGGCTAAACATCCCCAGCTTCTTCAACCGTTCCTCATAAGGCTTGGTTTCCAGACCCTTGATTATCTTGGCTTCCTTCCTCTGCCCACATTCCAGCTTGTCAACGTCCTTCTTAAACTGTGGCGCCCAGAACTGGACGCAGTATTTGAGATGCTAGATTTGAGGCAATCTCAAAGCAATATTGTGTTCAAACTCAAAGAAGGGGAAATTGGTGGTTCCGGCTGAGGCTGAATCCACACTACAAATATGAAGGTTCTCTTGGGCCTCATGAAATAATCATAAAGGAAGTAGGAGCAGAACTGAATGTACTTCAAAAACAGGATACACTTGCTCCGTGTATGGAAAATGAAAGAGTCTGGGTTCACAAACACAAACACACAAGGCTAGTTCTTCCTTCGTGGAACCTGTGGCTGGGGGTTTGCCGTATTTTCCTGGATGTGACTGAGTACACCTCCAGACCACACACACACACAGACACACACACACACACACACACACACACACACACACACACACACACACCTGCATTTAGAAATGTAGCATGTCAAGGAAAAAGTTCCCAGTTGGCTTTTTCTGGGTGAGGAATGTATATTTAAGGAGCGTTCAAATTCTCTACTGACAGACCTAGCATGCCGGGGAAAAGAAGTCTTGCCTATTCATCACCTCCCTGACATGCTAGCTTTCTATGTTGCAAGGGACAAGCATGCAGACTCCCTGGCAGGTGTCAAGCAGGTGGGTTATAGTCTAGCTTTCCAAAGAACGTAGGAACGAAAAAAGAACTCTTGGTGATGCATTTCACTACTGCACACCAAAGCCAATGTAATTATTTTTGTGGGGGGGGGGGTGAGCATTAATGTGTCAAAACAAAGCAAAGAGAGTGTTGTGTCAGAAGAAGGGAACATATTCCTGCTTCTCTGGATAGATTTTCGTGGGGTTTGGTGGTGCTGATGGAAAACCAACGTGACATTCTGTATCCAATGCTTTCCATTAAACACCAGAACATCAGAAGAGCTTGGCTGCAGGATCAGGCCATTGGCCCATCTAGTCCAGCATCCTCACAGTGACCAGCCAGATTCCTCCCCGGTGGGAAACCTGCCAGCAGCACCACAACACAACAAACACAGCAAACGCTGCCACCAAGGCAGGGATCAGTTAATTAAACTAATGGGATACTGTTAATCCTAGGCTTGTTTTGAGTTTTCAGGAAGCAAACTCTCTGTAGGCTCTTCAATCTGCAGATTTGTTGGGAAATGTTTACCTCGAACACATTACAGGGAAGGAATAGTACCACTGTATTCCACTCTGGTCAGACCTCACCTGGAATACTGTGTCCAGTTCTGGGCACCACAGTTCAAGAAGGATACTGACAAGCTGGAACGTGTCCAGAGGAGGGCAACCAAAATGGTCAAAGCCTGGAAACGATGCCTTATGAGGAACGGCTTAGGGAGCTGGGCATGTTTAGCCTGGAGAAGAGAAGGTTAAGGGGTGATATGATAGCCATGTTCAAATATATCAAAGGATGCCATATAGAGGAGGGAGAAAGGTTGTTTTCTGCTGCTCCAGAGAAGCGGACACGGAGCAATGGATTCCAACTACAAGAAAGAAGATTCCACCTAAACATTAGGAAGAACTTCCTGACAGTAAGAGCTGTTCGACAGTGGGATTTGCTGCCAAGGAGTGTGGTGGAGTCTCCTTCTTTGGAGGTCTTTAAGCAGAGGCTTGACAGCCACCTGTCAGGAATGCTTTGATGGTGTTTCCTGCTTGGCAGGGGGTTGGACTGGATGGCCCTTGGGGTCTCTTCCAACTCTAGGATTCTATGATTCTATGATTCTACATTCATAGGTGTAGCCAGGATTAATTTTATGGTGTGGGGGTGCAGGCATTATTGGGGGGGGGGTGGAGAACCAAGTTATCTGTGATGCAATTGGTCAGTTAGTTAAGTATTTCTATTTATTTATTTATTTGATTGGGGGGGCAAGTGTCCCCCCTGCCTCCCTGGCTACGCTTTCCATGGTTACACTGAGTAGGGGGGGGCACGCGCGTGGAGGACCGCAAATACAAAAAATTCAGGTGGATTTTGAGGGGATGTATTTTTCTGGAATTAGAATATTAATTAATTAATTAAAATATTCCGGAATTAAGATTGCCGGAAGAAATATCAACAACCTCAGATATGCTGATGATACAACCTTGATGGCAGAAAGTGAGGAGGAATTAAAGAACCTTTTAATGAGGGTGAAAGAGGAGAGCGCAAAATATGGTCTGAAGCTCAACATCAAAAAAACTAAGATCATGGCCACTGGTCCCATCACCTCCTGGCAAATAGAAGGGGAAGAAATGGAGGCAGTGAGTGATTTTACTTTCTTGGGTTCCATGATCACTGCAGATGATGACAGCAGCCACGAAATTAAAAGACGCCTGCTTCTTGGGAGAAAAGCGATGACAAACCCAGACAGCATCTTAAAAAGCAGAGACATCACCTTGCCAACAAAGGTCCGTATAGTTAAAGCTATGGTTTTCCCAGTAGTGATGTATGGAAGTGAGAGCTGGACCATAAAGAAGGCTGATCGCCAAAGAATGGATGCTTTTGAATTCTGGTGCTGGAGGAGACTCTTGAGAGTCCCATGGACTGCAAGAAGATCAAACCTATCCATTCTGAAGAATATCAGCCCTGAGTGCTCACTGGAAGGACAGATCCTGAAGCTGAGGCTCCAAGACTTTGGCCACCTCATGAGAAGAGAAGACTCCCTGGAAAAGACCCTGATGTTGGGAAAGATGGAGGGCACAAGGAGAAGGGGACGACAGAGGACAAGATGGTTGGACAGTGTTCTCGAAGCCACCAACATGAGTCTGACCAAACTGCAGGAGGCATTGGAAGACAGGAGTGCCTGGTGTGCTCTGGTCCATGAGGTCATGAAGAGGCGGACACGACTCAACGGCTAAACAACAACAACAAAATTTTTCTGGCTCTGGATTTCCTTTTGTGTACAGGGGGGCGGGGGCGGGGGGGGAAGGATGTTGGAAATGTCTTAAGATTTGGGAGCATGACGTACTGTCAGGAAGGTGAAAAAGGATGTCAGCGACGGATAGCCACAAAGCCTGTGTTCTGCCTCCACAATCAGAGGCGGGGAATGCACCAGGAAGAAGAGGAATGAACAGTCACAGCTGTGCTAAGCTGACATGCATTTGGGGGACCCCAGCCTCAACTGAAACCTAGTGGACAATATAAAGGTAAAGGGACCCCTGACCATTAGGTCCAGTCATGTCTGACTCTGGGGTTGCAGCGCTCATCTCGCTTTATTGGCCGAGAGCCGGCGTACTGCTTCCGGGTCATGTGGCCAGCATGACAAAGCCGCTTCTGGTGAACCAGAGCAGCGCACGGAAACGGTGTTTACCTTCCCGCTGGAGCGGTACCTATTTATCTACTTGTACTTTGACGTGCTTTCGAACTGCTAGGTTGGCAGGAGCAGGGACCGAGCAACGGGAGCTCACCCCGTCGCAGGGATTCGATCAGCAAGCCCTAGGATCTGTGGTTTAACCCACAGTGCCACCTGGGTCCCTAGTGGACAATATAGGTGTCCATATTTACACACATATATATGGGGTTGTATGGGGTGTTAGGGGAGGTGCAGTACCACTGCTAGCTAGGGGACATGTCGTGCTCCTTCTGGGGTCGTTTGTCCACCTTGGGTCCCCCACCTGCACTCAGCTCCCAACCTGTGGCTTCTGGAAGCTGCCAGCAGGCGACAGCGGCCACAATCCTGGAAACGGTTTTGACTGGCCAGTTAAGGCAGGTGAGGGGAGCCGAATGGTCTGAACCCCTCGGGGAGTTAGGGGCTCCCCTGTGTGTGAAGACAGGCTCTGGAAGACAGAGCAGACAAAACCAAGGGTGGACCCAATGGTCAAGAAGGTGGTGTCTGCCCTTGCTGTAGAGCAGGGGTCAGCAACCCTTTTCAGCCGTGGGCCAGTCCACCATCCCTCAGGCCTTGTGGGGGGGCGGACTATATTTTTGGGGGACAAATGAACGAATTCATATGCCCCACAAATAACCCAGAGATGCATTTTAAAGAAAAGACCACATTCTGCTCATGTAAAAACACCAGGCAGGCCCCACAAATAACCCAGAGATGCATTTTAAATAAAAACACACATTCTACTCATGTAAAAACACGCTGATTCCCGGACCGTACATGGGCCACCTTGAGAAGGGGATTGGGCCACATCCGGCCCCTTAGGTTGCCTACCCCTGCTGTAGAGGGAAGTGGGGGGCGGTGGGGCTCATCCACCTGGGAAGGGAGCCCATCTAATAGAAGCAAAACTCTGGCTCATACCTTCGCAGCCTTGTGGGAGAAGAAAAGGCTCAGGAGTAGACCCTCCACAAATCTGGAGCGGAGTCCCTAAGATGGATTGGATGGTGCCTTGTAGACCTCCTTCTGGCAACTCCTGCAGCCAAGCTGGTGCCAAACGACTTACTATGCTTTCCTTTGGGCCACATCAGCCAGGCCGAGAAGGGGGTCTTGTCATCTGAGTGCAAGCCCAGGACCTCCATGCACACTGCCCGGGCTTGCGCCCTGGGGGGGGGGGGTCACTTCCATGCTGCTAATGCAGCCAGAGGCGCCCTCCATCATCTCTCAAGTGTGACAGATGCCACCTAAATATTGCATGCTCATGACTGGCAGGCAAGCTGGGATGGCATTTGTGGACTGTGCAAATCTCCTTTCGGATCTGTCTAGCCACTGGTGTTCTGAAGACAACTGAGCCTTCTTGAGGATATAACAGAAGGCTGCTCATAGAATCATAGAATCATAGAGTTGGAAGAGACCACCAGGGCCATCCAGTCCAACCCCCTGCCAAGCAGGAAATACCATCAAAGCATTCCTGACAGGTGGCTGTCAAGCCTCTGCTTAAAGACCTCCAAAGAAGGAGACTCCACCACACTCCTTGGCAGCAAATTCCACTGTCAAACAGCTCTTACTGTCAAGAAATTCTTCCTAATGTTTAGGTGGAATCGTCTTTCTTGTAGTTGGAATCCATTGCTCCGTGTCTGCTTCTCAGGAGCAGCAGAAAACAACCTTTCTCCCTCCTCTATATGCCGTCCTTTTATATATTTGAACATGGCTATCATATCACCCCTGAACCTTCTCTTCTCCAGGCTAAACATGCCCAGCTCCCTAAGCCGTTCCTCATAAGGCATCGTTTCCAGGCCTTTGACCATTTTGGTTGCCCTCCTCTGGACACGTTCCAGCTTGTCCGTATACTTCTTGAACTGTGCTGCCCAGAACTGGACACAGTATTCCAGGTGAGGTCTGACCAGAGCGGAATACAGTGGTACTATTCCTTCCCTTGATCTAGATGCTATACTCCTATGGATGCAGCCCAGAATTGCATTGGCTTTTTTAGCTGCTGCATCACACTGTTGACTCATGTCAAGTTTGTGGTCTACCAAGACTCCTAGATCCTTTTCACATGTACTGCTCTCAAGCCAGGTGTCACCCATCCTGTATTTGTGCCTTTCATTTCTTTTGCCCAAGTGTAGTACTTTACATTTCTCCCTGTACATTTCTTTACATTTCTCATGACACAGTCTGCCCAATTCCGAATCTGGAAACTGAGGTGCGCCACCCTTAGGGATCCCTTGCTCTGCCAATACGTGTGGGTTTCTTCTTCTTCTTCCATGCAAAAAAGAAACAATACATTTTGTAGGGGTGGGAGGGGGCATGGAAAGTCTGTAGCCTAGAGATAAGAAACCTTAAAGTCCGTCCAGCAAATGCGAAGTCAGAACGCGTTATTAGAATCGAAGCACCTGGAAATGCAGGGTGGATTTTTTTACAGGGGGGAGTTCTCGGAAAAATTGTGCACACAGCAAAACACCCTTGTTTGTGGGCAATAAAACAAGGAAGGAAGGAAACCGCCCATTCTCCCTTGTGGGTTTGGCGAGAATATCTGGCTGACCTCACTTCTACGGGTCACACCAGGTTCCTGGACTAGAGGGATGTTGATAAGGTGGACGGTGTGCAGAGGAGGGCAACCAAGATGATCATAGAATCACAGAGTTGGAAGAGACCCCAAGGGCCATCCAGTCCAACCCCCTGCCAAGCAGGAAACACCATCAAAGCATTCCTGACAGGTGGCTGTCAAGCCTCTGCTTAAAGACCTCCAAAGAAGGAGACTCCACCACACTCCTTGGCAGCAAATCCCGCTGTCGAACAGCTCTTACTGTCAGGAAGTTCTTCCTAATGTTTAGGTGGAATCTTCTTTCTTGTAGTTTGAATCCATTGCTCCGTTTCCGCTTCTCTGGAGCAGCAGAAAACAACCTTTCTCCCTCCTCTATATGACATCCTTTTATATATTTGAACATGGCTATCATATCACCCCTTAACCTTCTCTTCTCCAGGCTAAACATACCCAGCTCCCTAAGCCGTTCCTCATAAGGCATCGTTTCCAGGCCTTTGACCATTTTGGTTGCCCTCTTCTGGACACGTTCCAGCTTGTCAGTATCCTTCTTGAACTGTGGTGCCCAGAACTGGACACAGTATTCCAGGTGGGGTCTGACCAGAGCGGAATACAGTGGTACTATTACTTCCCTTGGTCTAGATGCTATACTCCTATGGATGCAGCCCAGAATTGCATTGGCTTTTTTAGCTGCTGCATCAAAGGTCTGGAAACCAAGCCTGATGAGGAGTGGTTGAAGGAGCTGGGTATGCTTAGCCTGGAGAAGAGAAGACTGAGAGGAGATATGATGCCCACCTTCAAATATCTCAAGGGCTGTCACATGGAAGATGGAGCAAGCTTGTTTTCTCCTGCTCTGGAGGATAGGACTTGAACCCATGGCTTCAAGTTACAAGAAAGGAGATTCCGACTAAACATCAGGAAGAACCTTCCAGCAGTAAGAGGCATTTGACAGTGGACTAGTCAACCTTGGGAGGTTGTGGACTCTCCTTCCTGGGAGGTTTTCAAGCAGAGGTTGGATGGTCATCTGTCATGGATGCTTTAGCCGAGATTCCTGCATTGCAGGGGGTCAGACTAGATGACCCTTGAGGTCCCTTCCAACTTTACCATTCTATGATTCTATGATGTAACACTCTGCTACTGCTTCTGGGTTTCCTTTGGGGACATCTGTGACAACAGGATGACTAGGCTGGATGAGCCCCCTATGGCCTGATCCTGCGGCCAAGCTCTGACAAGTCTTGTATGGAGCCTCCAGCTGCAGTGGCAGTCTACCTCGATTCCTGCATTGTTGCTTTGTTGCGCTTCAATCCTGCGAGAACAGGACTCTGGAACTTGCTGGACTACTGGGCTGATCCAGTCAAGCTTTCCTTATAAGCTCTTACTAAAACCAATCAACCAAATGCAAAGACGGCTGGTCAACAACAACAAAAGCATTCACGGGCACAGCAGCAAAACAAAAGCTGTTTTGTTTTGTTTTGAATCATAGAATCATAGAATCACAGAGTTGGAAGAGACCCCAAGGGCCATCCAGTCCAACCCCCTGCGAAGCAGGAAACACCATCAAAGCATTCCTGACAGGTGGCTGTCAAGCCTCTGCTTAAAGACCTCCAAAGAAGGAGACTCCACCACACTCCTTGGCAGCAAATTCTACTGTCGAACAGCTCTTACTGTCAGGAAGTTCTTCCTAATGTTTAGGTGGAATCTTCTTTCTTGTAGTTTGAATCCATTGCTCCGTGTCCGCTTCTCTGGAGCAGCAGAAAACAACCTTTCTCCCTCCTCTATATGACATCCTTTTATATATTTGAACATGGCTATCATATCACCCCTTAACCTTCTCTTCTCCATCATTGTTTTGTACTTGTTGTTAGCCGCCCTGAGCCCGGTTTTTGGACCGGGAAGGGCGGGGTATAAATAACAATTTATTATTATTAATTATATTATTATTATTATTATTATTATTATTATTATTATTTATTTATTCAAAGGTTATCATATCTGTATGACTATTGTCTGTAAAGTAACTGCATTCCTGTTCCAGAAGGAACAGCTACTATTGGTTCATTCAAGCTACTGCATTGGGATCCTCAGTCTTATTGGTTCCCACCAAAAAGCTGCTGTGTGATTGCTTGAGATGGTTCCCTCCAAAATGTATCTTTTCCTTGCCAGTCTCTCTCCCCTATAAATGTAACCTCCTACCCTCAGTTCCCTCAGTCTTGTCTTGTTTGCCTGAATAAAGAAGTTGTTACTTGAAGACGCTGTCTCCTGCCTGACTATGTCAGAGAGCTGAAATCACTTGCTGAAATCATTAGCCCCACGCTACAACAACTATTATTAATATTACTAGTTGAATTCAGCCCGTTGATAACGGGCTCTAGCGGGGGCGAGCGGGACCCGAGGCGCGGAGGCGGCCAGCGGCGGCGGCCGGGGCGAGGAGGTTGCGGGGCGGCGTCCTCGTCCTCCTCGCCGCCGCTGCCTCCAGGCCGGGCCGGCCGTCCTCCTCCTCCTCCTCGGGGCTCCTCCGTCGAGGTGGCAGCAGCGGCGGGCCGGCAATGGCGGCGGCGCAGTTTCGCCCGGCCGGAAGTGTCTCTGCATCGTCCCGCCCCCCTCTCCGCCCCCTCCAATCCCTGCGTCCCCGTGTGACATGCGCAGAACGCACTTCCGTGACACACGGAAAAGCAGGGACACTTGAAGATTATTATATAGGATTATTATTACCCCCAGGAAGCCAAAAAGCCCTTATTATCTCTTCCCGCTTGCCATTCCTTCCCTAGCACCTGGTGTTCTCAGATAGACTCCCATCGCAGTGGGAGAAAATCTCCCGAGTTCTTTCAACCTATGTACTGCATGGGTGATGAAATCTTTCCCCTTTGCTCACCTTCACTGGGTGATACCTGAGTGGCTTCCAGTTTTATGGGAGAGACAGGAAAAGAAGAAGAAGAAAGGCCACTTTCTCTAATCATCGCTTCGTTTAATACACCCCGGTCAAGTTCCTCCTAACTTGCCTTTTTTCGTTCTTTCTGCAAACAAAAAAGCCCTCATCTCCTCACAGGGAGTTTGTTTCCATCGCCTTTGAGCATTTTCACCTGCCCTTTCCTGAACCGGCTCTGTGGCTCTGCAATATCAGATCAGGACTGCAGAACACAGCATTATGAGCGCAGTGAGACCACAGATTTATATAAATGCTTTGCAATATTGGCTGTTTGGTTGTTCGGGCTCTTTCCTAGCAAACCCTAACGTGGAACTGGCTTCTCCCACCCCGCCCACCCCATCCTTAAATTGGGAAATGCCCCCCATCCCATTTTTATGATTTGCTAAATACCCATAAAAAGCATTAATAATGGTACATCAGGTTGAAAGCAGCATAAGGTTGAACATTAGCACTAAAAGTACGGTTCCAAAAGCATTGCAAAAAAACAAAACACAAAACCCATTTCCCCAGAAACCTGTTAGGTTTATTTATGTGCATTATTGTGTAATAGGTTTATTTAATCATTGTTCCTATAGACCAGATCCCACCCCCAACCCCCCCCAAAACCCATTAGCATACAGATATATGACGAAGGTGGCGGTGTGGTCTAAACCACAGAGCCTAGGGCTTGCCGATCAGAAGGTTGGCGGTTCGAATCCCCGCGACGGGGTGAGCTCCCATAGCTCGGTCCCTGCTCCTGCCCACCTAGCAGTTCGAAAGCACGTCAAAGTGCAAGTAGATAAATAGGTACCACTCCGGCGGGAAGGTAAACGGCTTAGTCATGCTGGCCACATGACCCGGAAGCTGTACGCCGGCTCCCTCAACCAGTAAAGCGAGATGAGCGTCGCAACCCCAGAGTCGTTCGCAACTGGACCTAATGGTCAGGGATCCCTTTACCTTTTATACTCTGCACGTAAAGGTAAAGGTAAAGGGACCCTTGACCATTTGGTCCAGTCGTGTCCGACTCTGGGGTTGTGGCGCTCATCTCGCTTTATTGGCCGAGAGCCGGCATACAGCTTCCGGGTCATGTGGCCAGCATGACAAAGCCACTTCTGGCGAACCAGAGCAGTGCACGGAAACGCCATTTACCTTCCCGCCGGAGCGGTACCTATTTATCTACTTGCACTTTGACATGCTTTCGAACTGCTAGGTGGGCAGGAGCAGGGACCGAGCAACGGGAGCTCACCCCATCATGGGGATTCGAACCGCCGACCTTCCGATCAGCAAGCCCTAGGCTCTGTGGTTTAACCCACAGCGCCACCTGGGTCCTTTATACTCTGCACACACACTCCCAATTGTTACTTATCTGGGATAGCTCAGTTGGTAAAGCATGAGACTTAATCCCTGGGTCTTAATCTCAAGGTTGTGGGTTTGAGCCCCATGTTGGGCAGAAGATTCCTGCATTGAAATCCCTTCCAACTCTGAGTCTAACCAGGGCCTTTGGCTAACCAAGTAAGTTAAACAACAGATCAACAAATCCAGACTGATGCCCAGAGAGAACTTGCTGCAAGACAGACCCAAAAGAGAAAATAACAGAACACCACTAGTAATCACATACAGCTCCCAAGTTAAAACAGTACAACACATCATCAGAGATCTACAACCTCTCCTAGACAATTACAGTTCTCTTTCTCAAGCTCTGGGAGGAAGACCTTTCATCGCCTACAGACAGCCACCCAATCTTAAACAACTCCTCACCCACAATAATACAACAACCAGACTTAACACGGACACTGGCACCAGAGCCTGCAATAAACCCAGATGCCAACTTTGCTGCCACATACACCCGGACAACACCATCACTGGCCCCAACAACATCCAACATACCATCTCAGGACTATTTAATTGCTCATCGTCTAACATTGTGTATGCCATCAAATGCCAACAGTGCCCTTCAGCTCTCTATATTGGACACACAGGCCAAACTCTACGCCAAAGGATAAAGGGACATAAATCTGACATCAGGAATCACAAGACAGAGAAGCCAGTAGGAGAACACTTCAATCTCCCAGGATCTCAAAGCAGCTGTCATATTACAAAAGAATTTCAGAAATAGACTTGAAAGAGAAGCTGCTAAATTACAACTTATTGCTAAATTGAAAACTATGGAGAGACCTGGTCTGAATAGAGATATTGGATTCTTGTCTCATTACACATGCTAAAGCTATTTTTGGTCATCTGCATACTATCCCATTCTTTTTCCTGTAGGACTACCGTAATTGCAGTCATTAACAACTGGTTTACCATAAAAAAATTCCTTCCAGTAGCACCTTAGAGACCAACTAAGTTTGTTCTTGGTATGAGCTTTCTGAAGAAGTGTGCATGCACACGAAAGCTCATACCAAGAACAAACTTAGTTGGTTTTCTTCAGAAGTGTGCATGCACATGAAAGCTCATACCAAGAACAAACTTAGTTGGTCTTCTTCAGAAGTGTGCATGCACACGAAAGCTCATACCAAGAACAAACTTAGTTAGTCTTCTTAAGAAGTGTGCATGCACATGAAAGCTCATACCAAGAACAAACTTAGTTGGTCTTCTTCAGAAGTGTGCATGCACATGAAAGCTCATACCAAGAACAAACTTAGTTGGTCTTCTTCAGAAGTGTGCATGCACATGAAAGCTCATACCAAGAACAAACTTAGTTGGTCTTCTTCAGAAGTGTGCATGCACATGAAAGCTCATACCAAGAACAAACTTAGTTGGTCTTCTTCAGAAGTGTGCATGCACACGAAAGCTCATACCAAGAACAAACTTAGTTGGTCTTCTTCAGAAGTGTGCATGCACATGAAAGCTCATACCAAGAACAAACTTAGTTGGTCTTCTTCAGAAGTGTGCATGCACACGAAAGCTCATACCAAGAACAAACTTAGTTGGTCTTCTTCAGAAGTGTGCATGCACATGAAAGCTCATACCAAGAACAAACTTAGTTGGTCTTCTTCAGAAGTGTGCATGCACACGAAAGCTCATACCAAGAACAAACTTAGTTGGTCTTCTTCAGAAGTGTGCATGCACACGAAAGCTCATACCAAGAACAAACTTAGTTGGTCTTCTTCAGAAGTGTGCATGCACACGAAAGCTCATACCAAGAACAAACTTAGTTGGTCTTCTTCAGAAGTGTGCATGCACACGAAAGCTCATACCAAGAACAAACTTAGTTGGTCTTCTTCAGAAGTGTGCATGCACACGAAAGCTCATACCAAGAACAAACTTAGTTGGTCTTCTTCAGAAGTGTGCATGCACACGAAAGCTCATACCAAGAACAAACTTAGTTGGTCTTCTTCAGAAGTGTGCATGCACACGAAAGCTCATACCAAGAACAAACTTAGTTGGTCTTCTTCAGAAGTGTGCATGCACACGAAAGCTCATACCAAGAACAAACTTAGTTAGTCTTCTTAAGAAGTGTGCATGCACACGAAAGCTCATACCAAGAACAAACTTAGTTGGTCTCTAAGGTGCTACTGGAAGGAATTTTTTTATTTTGTTTTGACTAAGACAGACCAACACGGCTATCTACCTGTAACTGGTTTACCATACCCATTGAGTCAATCACCCATCTCCTACTACCCTTCTGAGAAGCTGGAAGGAAAACAAGGGAGGGGGAGAGCGGGTATTAGGGTCCCACAAGGGTATGTGATATCCTAGCACATCAGAAATAGTAGCCTAGAGAGATTTCCAAAATATTTGTACCTGCGAGCAGTTCCAGTGAAAGAACTACACATCCCAGGATTCTTTGGGGGGGAAGCCATCGCTAGGATACTTATTCAGATGCAGAGTGCAGACGAGGCCTCAGTTTTCCCCCTTGTAGAGCAGGAGTATGGGCACAAACCTATAATGGGTTGGCTCCTCCTGTCAATGGCTCTGGCACACCCTGCCTTCTAAGAATGCCTTGACTAGTAGCTCAGCTGGTTAGCGCGTGGTGCCGATAACGCCAAGGCTGCAGGTTTGATCCAGCTGCATAATCCCTGCATTGCAGGGGGTTGGACTAGAGGACCCTCTATGGTTCTCGCCCTGAAAGGTCTGACAGGGCACAAGCCAACCTGGAGCACAATTATATGATTCTAGGATTCTGCATCCACAAATGGAGAGAGCCAGGTGGTCATCTGTGCCCCCACGCCACCTTGCTTTCTCGCTTCCTCTCTGCTGTGATGCTTAATTACTTTTCCTTAATTTATTGTTACGGCGGCACAGGCTTGAATATTTCATGGAGCCGCTTCCCTGCTCTCCGGGCTGCTGCACCTCTGGATAAATTACTCTTATTAGCCTGATTAATCTGCTTGTCCCTGGGGAATGAAAAGGGTTAAGGCCGCCAAAGAAACTCTGGTGGTTCGTAGGAACAAAGGAGCGCCTGTTAGTTCAGGCCACCTAATCCAGCATCCTATTCTCTCAGTGGCCAACTAGGTAAAGGTAAAGGGACCCCTGACCATTAGGTCCAGTCGTGTCCGACTCTGGGGTTGCGGCGCTCATCTCGCTTTATTGGCCGAGAGCCGGCGTACAGCTTCTGGGTCATGTGGCCAGCAGAATTAAGCCGCTTCTGGCGAACCAGAGCAGCGCACGGAAACGCCGTTTACCTTCCCGCCGGAGCGGTACCTATTTATCTACTTGCACTTTGACGTGCTTTCGAACTGCTAGGTGGGCAGGAGCTGGGACCGAGCAACGGGAGCTCACCCCGTCGCGGGGATTTGAACCGCCGACCTTCTGATCAGCAAGCCCTAGGCTCTGTGGTTTAACCCACAGCGCCACCCATTAATGGAAACCTACAATCAGGATTAGAACACAAGAGCAGCTCTCCCCTCCTGTGGTTTCCAGCAACTGGGATTCCCAGAGCCATCAGGGCTGGTAGCCATCGATAGCCCTCTCCTCCCCCACAAATTAGTCCAATCCCCTTCCAAAGCCATCAAGATCTGTGGCCGTCGCTTCCTCCTGTGGCAGTGAGTTCCGCAGTTTAACAATGCACTGCATGAAGAAGGACTTCCTTTTACCTGGTGGCAGACCTACATTTGGGAGGACCCCTTCGCAACAAGGTCTGGGTAACCACCCTTATCTTCTTAATGGGGTTGTTCCCTTTTTTCCCCCAAATTTTTTTTATTGGTTTTAACAAAATAAGACAATTAAAAAACCAACAACAATAAAAAAACCCAACAACATTATTACACATAAAAACATACATAAATCCTTTTAACCTATCAATCCTTCTTGTCATTGTGGGTTGACTTCCTCCTATCCTCTCTTCCTGCGTTCCTTGTATATCATCTTTAGTAATTTCTTGACATCATTAAAAACATTTTTTTAATTAATTAACCTCAATATCTCGTCTTTTCTAATATCAATATCATTTATTCCAACAATTCTAAACCTTAAAACTATCTTCTAAGTCTACAGCCTCACTTATCTCACTTAATGGGGTTGTTCCATGACAGACTGGCACTTTAAAATAAAATAATAATAATAATAATAATAATAATCATCTACATCATTTCAGATTTTGATTTAAATTGCTGCACTGGGTTATCTCACATGTCAAAGTCACTGGTGTTAATGAAAAAATTCTTACGCCTTATATTTTTCGAGTTATGGGGGACGGATGAAAATCAGGGGGAACCAGGGATGCACTTTTTAAAACAAAATTTTAAAGCAATATGGATTAAGGTAGATTAGGAGCCTTGAAGCTTAAGTTCCATTATTTTCATAGCAGATCCGCCCCTGGTTTTACCTGTCCTGAATCTCTCAGCATTCAGCTACTCTGCATGCCCATGAATTCTGGTGCTATGAGAGATGGAGCGGTCCGGTCCGTGCCATGCGAGTTGGAAGGTGACCCAGCAGGCTTTCTGACATTCATACGGCCTCCTCTCAGCAAACTACAACTCCCAGGATTCTGGTGGGGTAGGGGAGCCATGCCTGCTTCAAGCAACGCCATAGCACTTGGAATGGAAGTTGTGGGTGCGGCCGAAGTTTCAGCCTCATAGAATTGCAGGTGTTGCTCAATTTGCTGGGCAAAAGATTCCTGCGTGGCAGCGGGGTTGGACTAGATGACCCTTGGGGGTCTCTCCCAACTCTGTGATAATAATAATAATAATAATAATAATAATAATAATAATAATAATAATTTATTATTTGTACCCCACCCATCTGGCCGGGTCTTCCCAGCCACTCTGGGAAGCTTCCAGCAAACATTAAAATACATTAACACATCACAGATTAAAAACTTGCCTAAACAGGGCTGCCGTCAGGTGTTTTCTAAATGACAGGTAGTTGTTTATCTCTTTGACCTCTGATGGGAGGGCGTTCCACAGGGCGGGCGCCACTACCGAGAAGGCCTGGTTCCCTGTAGCTTTGCTTCTCGCAGTGAGGGAACCGCCAGAAGGCCCTCGGCACTGGATCTCAGTGTCCGGGCTGAACGATGGGGGTGGAGACGCTCCTTCAGGTATACAGGACCGAGGCCGTTTAGGGCTTTAAAGGTCAGCACCAACATTTTGAATTGTGCTCGGAAACGTACTGGGAGCCAGTGTAGGTCTTTCAAGACCGGTGTTATGTGGTCCCGGCAGCCGCTCCCAGTCCCCAGTCTAGCCGCCGCATTCTGGATTAATTGCAGTTTCCGGGTCACCTTCAAAGGTAGCCCCACGTAGAGCGCATTGCAGTAGTCCAAGCGGGAGATAACTAGAGCATGCACCACTCTGGCCAGACAGTCTGCGGGCAGGGAGGGTCTCATCCTGTGTACTAGATGGAGCTGGTAGACAGCCGCCCTGGACACAGAATTAACCTGCGCTACCATGGACAGCTGTGAGTCCAAAATGACTCCCAGGCTGCGAGTCTATGGCTCTATATCCCAAGAGAATGGAAAAATGGCCCACACACACTCTGGAAACCAGGTCACCCCAACCTCGGCCGGTTCCCTCTCTGCTCTGTGTCTAGGTAAATATTTCATTCACCAGCACTTAAGGAGTTGTTCCCCCTAATAGGTTATATTGATGGCAACACAAAAGGAGGTGCCTTAAATCTTTTGCTCTCTCTGGGAATGCCAATAAACGTATCTGTCTCTCTGGGAGAATTTACGCCTGCCCCCTGGGCAATGGAGGGCGATTAAGGAGAGAGGGTAACAACACCCAACACCGTTGCTCAAGAGTCCTGGGCCAACATTCAGATTTGCTGCATGCCCAGCAGTTCTAGTGTTAGGGGACACCCAGGACGTGGGTGGCGCTGTGGTCTAAACCACTGAGCCTCTTGGGCTTGTCGATCAGAAGGTCGGCGGTTCAAATCCCTGTGACGGGGTGAGTTCCCGTTGCTCTGTCGCAGCTCCTCCCAACCTAGCAGTTCGAAAGCACGCCAGCGCAAGTAGATAAATAGATACCGCTGTGGCGGGAAGGTAAATGGCATTTCCATGCACACTGGTTTCCGTCACGGTGTCCCGTTGTGCCAGAAGCGGTTTAATCCTGCTGGCCACATGACCTGGAAAGCTGTCTGTGGACAAATGCCAGCTCGCTCGGCCTGAAAGCGAGTTGAGCACTGCACCCCAAAATCACCTTTGACCGTCCAGGGGTCCTTTACCTTTACCTTTACCTTTACCTAGTGTTAGGGGAGAGAGAGGAGAGGTCTGTGTCCTTCTCTGTGTGTCCACAGACACACAGCTGCACAACTTTTGTGGCAGCCACAACAAGGGCACACCCTCCAACATTTCTCCAATGAAAATAGGGACATCTTATTCAATATAATAAAGGGTGGCGCTGTGGGTTAAACCGCAGAGCCTAGGGCTTGCTGATCAGAAGGTCGGCGGTTCGAATCCCCGTGATGGGGTGAGCTCCCGTTGCTCGGTCCCAGCTCCTGCCAACCTAGCAGTTCGAAAGCATGTCAAAGTGCAAGTAGATCAATAGGTACCGCTCCGGCGGGAAGGAAAACGGCGTTTCCGTGCGCTGCTCTGGTTCGCCAGAAGCGGCTTAGTCCTGCTGGCCACATGACCCGGAAGCTGTACGCCGGCTCTCGGCCTATAGAGCGAGATGAGCGCCGCAACCTCAGAGTCGGTCACGACTGGACCTAATGGTCAGGGGTCCCTTTACCTTTATTCAATACTAGTTGAAGTTAGCCCATTCAATAACGGGCGCTAGAGGAGGAGGAGGCAGGAGGAGGCAGAACAGCGGCCGCTGGGGGGGTGGAGAGGGGCTCCCTCCCCCTTCTTCTTTTCCCCGGGGGCGGCTGTAGCGGCGGCAGTAGCGGCGGTGAGGATGGGCCGCCGCTGCCTCTCGGACACGCCCCCCTCTCCGCTCGCTCCAATCCCTGCGTCCGTGTGGGACATGGACATGCACAGTAGCGCAATTCCGTGACACACGGACTGGACGCAGGGACACAGCAACTTTATAATATAGGACTAGTATATTAAGCCTGTTGCAAAAAACAGGCGCTAGCCGGAGGCGGAGCAGCAGGAGCCGGGGGACCGGGAGGCTTCCGCGGGGGCGACCGGCTGGCCCGTGAGCGGAAGCCGCCTCGCCTCGGACCCCCGCCGGCTGGGCAGTGCGCAGGGAAGGGCGCGTGCCGGACGGGGGTCTCCTTCAGGCGGCGGCAGGAGCCTCCATGGGCGGGCGGCGGCAGCGGCAATGGCGCCGGCGCAGTTTCGCCCGGCCGGAAGTGTCTCTGCGTCGTCCCGCCCCCCTCTCCGCCCCCTCCAATCCCTGCGTCCCCGTGTGACATGCGCACAACGCACTTCCGTGACACACGGAAAGGCAGGGACACAGGCTCTTTATTATATAGGATAATAATGATAATAGTAACAACAACAACAACAACAGTTTTATTTATACCCTGCCCATCTGACTGGGTTTGCCCAGCCACTCTGGGTGGCTTCCAACATATATAAAAACATAATCAAACATGAAACAGGGCTGCCTTTAAATATCTTTTAAAGGTTGTCTAGTTACGTATCTCCTTGGCTCAGAGGTCGGATATCTCCAGACCCTCCCACATTTCTCTGAGGAAAACAGGGACACCTTAAGGAAAAGCAGGACGTTCCAGGATCAAATCAGAAACTGGGACGGCTTCTGAGAATCTGGGACTGTCTCTGGGAAATTGGGACACTGGGAGAGATTGCTAGGGGTTGCCAGGTCAGGAACATCCCAGACACTCAGATTACACGACCCAAACAGGAACATTTAAAATTCTGAATTTTTAAATGCTTGCAACCATCCCTGGGACTTAGAATCATAGAATCCTAGAGTTGGAAGAGACCCCAAGGGCCATCCAGTCCAACCCCCTGCCAAGCAGGAAACACCATCAAAGCATTCCTGACAGGTGGCTGTCAAGCCTCTGCTTAAAGACCTCCAAAGAAGGAGACTCCACCACACTGCTTGGCAGCCAATTCCACTGTCCAACAGCTCTTACTGTCAGGAAGTTCTTCCTAATGTTTAGGTGGAATCTTCTTTCGTGTATCATATCACCCCTGAACCTTCTCTTCTCCAGGCTAAACATACCCAGCTCCCTAAGCCGTTCCTCATAAGGCATTGTTTCCAAGACTTCCAACTCTACGATTCTCCGATTCTCTACAGGTTTTTAGGTTTCTAGTCCCAGGCTGGAGATGCCACCCAACCGATGTGCAAAACAGGTGCTCCATCACTGAGCTATTGACCTTCCCCGAAAAAACTAGAGTAAGTTTCTAGTCCTCATTGTTGTGAACTATATATGGGAATGCAGGAAACGGGCCTACACCACAGCCAGACTTCCTGGCCCACCTAGCGGAGGAGCGCCCGCACTTTCAGACTCAGAGGCCGCTCCCAGCACAAACTAGAGACACCTTGGGCTTTCTGCATGCAAAGTGCTCCGTCCCTGAGCTGCAGCTCAGAAGCTTCCCTGTGAATTTGGACCTCGGGCAACCTCACATTTCGCTGCTAAAAGACCCCAGCCGTGTCCTGAGGGAGGAGACCACGGAAGCAGGCGGCAACGAGCACCCCAGGGCCCACCCTACAAATTTGTAAGAAGCGTGTTGCCACTCACAAGCCTTGAATTCCTACTCCCCCCCCCGCAGAAGAATTTGTTGTTGTTCAGTCGTTCAGTCGTGTCCGACTCTTTGTGACCCCATGGACCAGAGCACGCCAGGCACGCCTATCCTTCACTGCCTCTCGCAGTTTGGTCAGACTCATGTTGGTAGCTTCGAGAACACTGTCCAACCATCTCATCCTCTGTCGTCCCCTTCTCCTTGTGCCCTCCATCTTTCCCAACATCAGGGTATTTTCTAGGGAGTCTTCTCTTCTCATGAGGTGGCCAAAGTACTGGAGCCTCAACTTCAGGATCTGTCCTTCTAGTGAGCACCCAGGGCTGATTTCTTTAAGAATGGATAGGTTTGATCTTCTTGCAGTCCATGGGAAGAATCCTACTCCTCAACTCAAGACTATCACGTTTCTCGACTGGATCAAACCCTGCATGCATTTGGGTATAGGGTTCCCGTGCCCTTTGGTGAGGCTGGACGACAAAGACGTTTCTCCAGAATAAATAAATGTGATCCGATTAGTATGTGTTTGTGTGAAATGAAAGGAAGGGGGGGGGAAGGTGGTGGAGGAAAGCCACAAGGCAAAATTCCCCCAGATGCTCCTTACACCAGAGCCAGTGTGGTGTAGTGGTTAAGAGCGGTGGACTCGTAATCCGGTGAACCGGGTTCGCGTCTCCTCTCCTCCACATGCAGCTGCTGGGTGACCTTGGGCTAGTCCCACTTCTCTGAAGTCTCTCAGCCCTACTCACCCCACAGAGTGTTTGTTGTGGGGGAGGAAGGGAAAGGAGAATGTGAGCCGCTTGGAGACTCCTTCGGGTAGTGATAAAGTGGGATATCAAGTCCAAACTCTTCTTCTTCTTGCCAAACCTGCAAGCTCTGGCACGCTTCGGAGATGTGGTGGTGGGAGTCTGGACCCCCGCAGAGAGAAGAGCGTTGGCAGGTGACGCTTCCTCCCTCCATAGATGGAGAGGGAGAACGAGTGCCAAAATGCCATCTTTTGGCAGGGTGGCTCAGGCACGGCAATGCCGCACGCCTCTCCAGCCCAACACCGGCCTCCTGTCTTTAGGGAAGAGGTGCAGTGCCGTCGCCAGGATCGAGGCCAGTGGGGGGGGCAACAACCCTCCCAGAGAACACTGATTTGCCGCACGTAGGACCACGTAGGACGCGGGTGGCGCTGTGGGAGCCTAGGGCTTGCCGATCAGAATAATAATAATAATAATTTATTATTTGTACCCCGCCCATCTGGCCGGGTCCCCCCAGCCACTCTGGGCGGCTTCCAACAAATATCAAAATACATCACAGGTTAAAATTTTCCCTAAACAGGGCTGCCTTCAGGTATTTTCTAAATGTCAGGTAGTTGTTTATCGCTTTGACCTCTGAAGGGAGGGCGTTCCACAGGGTGGGTGCCACTACCGAGAAGGCCCTCTGCCTGGTTCCCTGTAGCTTTGCTTCTCGCAGTGAGGGAACCACCAGAAGGCCCTCGGCGCTGGCACCAGAAGGTTGGCGGTTCAAATCCCTGTGACGGGGTGAGCTCCCGTTGCTCGGTCCCAGCTCCTGCCAACCTAGCAGTTCGAAAGCACGTCAAAGTGCAAGTAGATAAATAGGTACCGCTGCAGCGGGAAGGTAAGCAGCGTTTCCGTGCGCTGCTCTGGTTCGCCGGAAGCGGCTTAGTCCTGCTGGCCACATGACCCGGAAGCTGTACGCCGGCTCCCTCGGCCAATAATGCAAGATGAGCGCCACAACCCCAGAGTCGGACACGACTGGACCTAATGGTCAGGGGTCCCTTTACCTTTACTAATTTTCACCCCCTACCCATTTTCACCCCTACTCATACCCCATGCTTGAACCCACAGCCCTGAGATTAAGAGTCTCAAGCTCTACCGACTGAGCTACTATGAGTATTATGTATGCCCCATGCCTGAAGCCCTAGAAATCCACAGCTACCTGTCAGGGTAAACAACAGTGAGCTAGTATCCCAGAGATGCATTTTAAATAAAAGGACACATTCTGCTCATATAAAAACACCAGACAGGCCCCACCAATAACCCAGAGATGCATTTTAAATAAAAGGACACATTCCACTCAGGTAAAAACTCCACGCAGGCCCCACAAATAACCCAGAGATGCATTTTAAATAAAAGGACACATTCTACTCATGTCAAAACACTAGGCAGGCCCCACAAATAACCCAGAGATGCATTTTAAATAAAAGGACACATTCTGCTCATATAAAAACACCAGGCAGGCGCCACAAATAACCCAGAGATGCATTTTAAATAAAAGGACACATTCCACTCAGGTAAAAACAACAGGCAGGCCCCACAAATAACCCAGAGATGCATTTTAAATAAAAGGACACATTCCACTCAGGTAAAAACAACAGGCAGGCCCCACAAATAACCCAGAGATGCATTTTAAATAAAAGGACACATTCTACTCATGTAAAAACACCAGGCAGGCCCCACAAATAACCCAGAGATGCATTTTAAATAAAAGGACACATTCTGCTCATATAAAAACACCAGGCAGGCGCCACAAATAACCCAGAGATGCAGTTTAAATAAAAGGACACATTCTACTCATGTAAAAACACGCTGATTCCCAGACCATCTGCGGGCCGGATTTAGAAGGCGATTGGGCCAGATCCAGCCCACGGGCCTTAGTTTGCCTACCCATGAGCTAGATAGACCCACAATCTTACTCGGGATAGGGAAAAGCTCCTGTTTAAAGAAGCCCTGTTTGGGAATAATGAGGACTGGAAATTTATTTTCAGGGGGCTGTAACTCAGCAACAGAGCTGCTGCGACCTATGAACTGCCACACGGATGAAGGGCGGCATACAAATTTAGCAAATAATAATGATTATGATGGGGTATGCAGGACATCCCAGCTGCCATCTCCATGTAGGAGTGGTTGGGTGGGTTTGTCCATGTATCAACAAATGGTCTGATCCAGCATAAAGCTACTCCTATTTTCCTACGTTTCACCGGGACTACAGAGAAACTTAGCCATCCCAGATGCATTCAGATGCCAGTCCATCCATTTAAATGGTGCATCACCAGAATACTTTAGCATTGCCGATGTATATATATATTGTCAAAATAGATGGTCTTGTATATGATTTTGGAAGCTCACATAGTAATTGCAAATCTTACACTGAGGGATTGGGAATTTGCACTACTCTGAATTTTGCAACACAGTTCTCCAGCCAAGAAATGTGTTCAGAAATTATGCTTTTGGCCAGGGGTCAGCAACCTTTTTCAGCCGTGGGCCGGTCCACCATCCCTCAGACCATGTGGTGGGCCAGACTATTTCTTTTGGGGGGGGGGATGAACGAATTCCTATGCCCCACAAATAACCCAGAGATGCATTTTAAATAAAAGGACACATTCTACTCATGTAAAAACACCAGGCAGGCCCCATAAATAACCCAGAGATGCATTTTAAATAAAAGGAGACATTCTACTCATGTAAAAACACCAGGCAGGCCCCACAAATAACCCAGAGATGCATTTTAAATAAAAGGACACTTTCTACTCATGTAAAAACAACAGGCAGGCCCCACAAATAACCCAGAGATGCATTTTAAATAAAAGGACACATTCTACTCATGTAAAAACACCAGGCAGGTCCCACAAATAACCCAGAGATGCATTTTAAATAAAAAGACACATTCTACTCAGGTAAAAACACGCTGATTCCCGGACTGTCCATTGGCTGGATTGAGAAGGCGTTTGGGCCGCATCCGGCCCACGGGCCTTAGGTTGCCTACCCCTGCTTTTGTCTATACAGAGAAATTCACACTGAAAGGCTGGTGAATTTTCACAGGGACTTTTTAAATAATAATAGTGAGTTCCGAAGCAATGTGAAAATGAGGAGAACCAAGAATGTGGGGGGGGGGGGAATGAGAAACTGAGAGTTACTGATATCAACGTTCTCTTTAAAAACAATCATTTTGGAATGACTCCCCCCCCTTAATCCTATCAGTTTAGGGAGCCGTAAAACTCACACTGAGGGTCTTGGGAGAGAGCAATAAAATGCTTTTGATGGTTCTGAAGACGTCACGGAAGACGCTTTCCATTTGCCTTTGCAGGGTATGTATGTGACGTGGAAATAATAATAGTTTATAATGATTTTATTGCTTATACCCTGCCCAAACTCCTGACCACCTAAACTCCTGCCACAAAGGGTGGCTGGTGCAACATCTATCTTGCACAATCCACCCTTGTGTTTTAGGGAAGTCTCTGGATAGAAATTTATAAAAAGCAAGAGACATTTGACCTTGGGCTCTCCGCAGAGAGCTTTTTCTGCCTGTGTGAGTCAGGGTGGGGCCACCCAGGAGGCCCAAGAATGGTTGCCTGCGGCGCCAAGGGGCAGCCTTGCAAAAAACCCCCCCCCCAGGGTGCCAATGACATCCAGAAGCAGCCATGCCTCTCCGCAGAGCAGTTTTCCAACTTAAATATCTGTTGTTGCTTTCTTTTTTAAAAAAATGAGGTGCTGTATTGACTGCATTGGTAATCTTACACATCGTGCCGTGAAAAACAGACAGGAAAAAGAGACAGAGAACTCTTCAGATGTATTGGGGGGGCAAGTGATTATTAGACGAAGAAATCAAGACTTGGTGCAGCAGTGGTTGGATACCCCAACAGAGCTAAAATGGACCGACTTCTGCACCTAAGCTCCTAACCCTTTAACCTTACAGAGCAAGAAGGAAGATCTTGCAATAGTTAAGGCATTTCTAGTGTATGTGACTGATCCTGGTAAGGCGAAACGTGTTCAAGGGAGGGGGAAGTGTTCAAGCGGGTTCAAGGAAGTAATAGTACCACTGTATTCCACTCTGGTCAGACCCCACCTGGAATACTGTGTCCAATTCTGGGCACCACAGTTCAAGAAGGATACTGACAAGCTGGAACGTGTCCAGAGGAGGGCAACCAAGATGGTCAAAGGCCTGGAAACAATGCCTTATGAGGAACAGCTTAGGGAGCTGGGTATGTTTAGCCTGGAGAAGAGAAGGTTCAGGGGTGATACGATAGCCATGTTCCAATATATAAAAGGATGTCATATAGAGGAGGGAGAAAGGTTGTTTTCTGCTGCTCCAGAGAAGCGGACACGGAGCAATGGATTCAAACTACAAGAAAGAAGATTCCACCTAAACATTAGGAAGAACTTCCTGACAGTAAGAGCTGTTCGACAGTGGGATTTGCTGCCAAGGAGTGTGGTGGAGTCTCCTTCTTTGGAGGTCTTTAAGCAGAGGCTTGACAGCCACCTGTCAGGAATGCTTGGATGGTGTTTCCTGCTTGGCAGGGGGTTGGACTGGACGGCCCTTGGGGTATCTTCCAACTCTATGATTCTATGATTCTAAGGACAGACGCCTGCTAACCGAACCAGGCCCCAAAGTTCCACTGCAGAGTTGGAAGGGACCCTGAGGGTCATCTAGTCCAACCCCCTACAATGCAGGAATCTGCAGCTGCCCCATACAGGGATCGAACCTGCAGCCTTGGCGCCGTGAGCACCACACTCTAACCAAATGAACTCTGTCCAGGGCAGAGCCAAAGCAGATCGACAGCTGCGTAAAATTCAGCTTGGGGAGGTGGGAGAGAGGCAGGCAGACCGCAGGAAGCAGGGCCAGCCCCCCACAGCTGCCTTTAAAGGGGTGCATGTGACCTGGCAGACATTCCTGAACCAAAGGAGGCCTGGGGAGTGTTCATTGGCCAGAGGCGCAGGTATCCGCCCCCCTCCAATTCTAACTCCCCCAGCAATTTTTCCTTCTTCGCACTGAGTCCAGACCTCTCTCTCCCCCCACTACTTCACAACCCCCCAAAGAAGCTTCTCCCCTTCATATCAGCAATTTGGTGTAGAAACAGAGATGGCCCGGAGATCTGAAGTGCCTGCGTGGAATGAAAATATGGGTCTTGGATAGGCAAGGAGATGGGGGTGTGGGGCTGGGCTTTGGGGCAGAGGTGACAATATTTTCCCAGGTATTTGCCCAAGCCTTCCAGGGAACCAAGTGCCTGAGTGGCAGGACACCTGCTCTGCATGCAGAAGGTCATAGGCTTGCACTCCAGTGGCACCTCTCCGGGCAGGAAAGAGCTTTCCCCCTTGAAACCCTGGAGAGTTGCTGCCAGTCAGTGCCAGCAACATGGAGCTAGGCCAATGCGCCTGACTTGGGCCAAGCCTGCGTCTTACATTCCTTGGAATCAGGACCTTCCAATTCCAAGGCCACTGAGCCATGGGCCCTTCCTCCAAAACCAGTACGGCAGGAACACAGGAAGCTGAAAAAATCTCGGGTCTGCCTCAGTTATTGCCGTCACTGGCTGGCCGGGTTTCAGATGCGGGTTTTCTCCAGCGCTGCCACTGGGGATTGAACCTGAGACCTTCTTCAAGCAAAGCAGGGGCTCTACCCACTGAGCCACAGCCCCATTTCCTCCTTAAACTTATCGATGAGGACTAGACCCTCTGATTTGTGATTTTGATACACACCACACCATATCTCCTGTGGCAGAGAACACACATTGCATGCACAAGTCCTGGGGATCTTCAAACAGCCACCCACCCCCTCCTTAAATCAGCCTTGTATTCAAATTCATGAGGACTAGCGCCTTTTTTTTTCTGTGCTTGGGAAATGAACTGCAGCTCAGTGGCAGAGCACACGCGATGCACACAGACGGTTCATGGAATCACAGAATGATGGAGTTGGAAGGGAACCCCAAGGGTCCTCTAGCCCAGCCCCCTGCAATGCAGGAATCTCGACTGAAGCCTCAGTGACAGATGGCCATCCAACCTCTGCTTAGAAACCTCCAAGGAAGGAGAGCCCGCAACATCCTGAGGGAGGGAGACCTTTGCGCTCCAGGGTTCAAGGAGATGATATAACCCCAGATGTCAAGGAGACAAGAAGATGTCTGAAGTCAGCCCTGTATAAGAAAGCTTCTTCTTAAGGTTTAATGTTTATTATTATTATTATTATTATTATTATTATTCTTATTCTTCTTCTTATTATTCTTATTATTATTTAGTAGTAGTAATAGTAGTAGTAGTATTCAGCCCTGGAGATCTCCAAAAAGGGCGAGGTGCCCATCCCCTCCTTAAAGCTGCCTTATCTTCGGACCCCATGAGGACTACAACCTTAGGAAACGGACCCTCGAGCCATGCCACTTTTGCGCGCAGCGGAGACCCAGTCCTGGACATCTCCAAGCAAAGACGCAAACACACCACCCGAAACACGGCCACCTGAGCTGGAGGGAGCCACACAGCAAACCTCCCCGGTTTGCTAAGCCAGAACTATTGGACTTTTCGGAGACGTCCAGGCGGCCACACCGAGGCTTCCACCCATCCCTGCAGGGAGGGCGCAACTGCCACGGGTGGGGTGGGGGGGGGAGAGAGAGAGAGATAGAGGCGCGCACTTACCCGGAGGAGGAGAAGGAAAGGCGAGCTGCTCCATCTCTCTTCGTCCTTTTTGGAAGGAGAGACCAAGGCGCACTTGCCTCGGCGCCTGGTTCCTGAATAACTGCACCTCTCTCCCTCCTCCCCACTCTGGGTCCAAAAAGAGCCCTTCTATAAATACACAGACAATATAGTTCCTGGGAGGGTGGATTGGGGGTGGGGGGGTGTCCGCCTGACACCGCCCTGGCTGGCGTTCCCTTCGCGCTCCCTTCGCCAGCGAAGGACAAAAGCTGCCAGCCCGCTGCCTCTCTCTCTTAATTGGAGCAGCGAAAGCTCCCTGGCAGAGGGGGATCCCTATATGATGGAAGAGGAAGGGAATCCGCTCCTGGAAGACGGGGAGAGGCGCGGGGCGGGGGGAGAAAACCAGGCGGAGCTGCTGGTGCGGCTGTGTCCCCCCTCCTCCCCAACACACTCCAGTCACCTTCCCAAACAGAGACACCCAAAGCTGGCTGGTTTTTATGTTTTAATTTCGGGGAAGGACGTCGCGGGCGCGCCTTCGCTCGCCAACCCCCAAAAAACAAAGTGATAGCAACTCTTTGTAATGCGTTTGTTCGCTGTCTGCCCCCAATAAAATATTTGGGGGGGGGGCAGACCCAGTGCCGCCCTGTGCAATGCCCTCCCGCCGGATGTCTAAGAGATGATACAACCTTTAGAAGACACCTGAAAGCAGCCCTGTCTAGGGAATCCTTTTCCATGTGTAATGTTTTATTATGTTTTTATATATGTTGGAAGCCGCCCAGAGTGGCTGGGGCAACAGATGGGAGGGGTACAGAGAATAAAATTACTACTACTACTAATTGGTTTATTAAAATTGTTGGTTGGTAAAATAACAAAATGTTTCCCTCCCCCTGCTGCATCCTGTATTCTATCTTCTACCTTAACAAAACTCCCTTTATGTTGCTCATAGTTCGAGTCCTGCTTGCGGGTTCATTGTATATTATTATTATTATTATTATTATTATTATTATTATATTTTTTTATTTATACCCCGCCCTTCCCAGCCAAGACCGGGCTCAGAGCGGCTAACACCCATCAAATCACAACAAAACACACAAAACAATCGGTTAAAATGCAGGTTAAAATACGATTTAAAGTTTAAAATGCAGCCTCATTTTTAAATAGCCCACCAATCAAACCATAAAGGAATGAGCATCAGGGTTAAACTAAGACCAACCCAAAGGCCAGGCCTTTGAATTATCCCAAAAGGGTTTCCATTCTTCCACAAAGCCTTGGTCATTAGCTTCTCTTATGTTAGATGTTAACTGTGCCAGTTCTGCAAAACCTACCACCTTGCTTATCCAGTCTTCTTTAGTGGGCGTTTCTGCTTCTTTCAATATTTTTTGTGCGTAGAGAATCCTAGCTGCAGTTGTAACATACATAAACCATTAATCCAGAATGTGGCAGCTAGACTGGTGACTGGGAGTGGCCGCCATGACCACATAACACCAGTCCTGAGAGATCTACATTGGCTCCCAGTACGTTTCCGAGCACAATTCAAAGTGTTGGTGCTGACCTTTAAAGCCCTAAACGGCCTCGGTCCTGTATACCTGAAGGAGCATCTCCACCCCCACCGTTCAGCCCGGACACTGAGATCCAGCGCCGAGGGCCTTCTGGCAGTTCCCTCCCTGCGAGAAGTGAGGTTGCAGGGAACCAGGCAGAGGGCCTTCTCGGTAGTGGCGCCCGCCCTGTGGAACGCCCTCCCATCCCATGTCAAAGAGCTAAATAACTACCTGACATTTAGAAAACACCTGAAGGCAGCCCTGTTTAGGGAAGTTTTTTAATGTGTGATATTTTAATGTATTTTAGTGTTTGTTGGAAGCTGCCCAGAGTGGCTGGGGGGACCCGGCCAGATGGACGGGGTACAAATAATAAATTATTATTATTATTATTATTATTATTATTATTATTATTATTATTATTATTATATATTATTATTATTTTGGGGGGGACTTCTTTTTTGGAATAACATTCTCTTCCTATCAGTGCTGGATTAAACCCTGTGGAAGCCCCTGGGCAGTCGAAGTCTGGGGAGGGGATCCTCGCAAATTATCTCCTAATGCGGTTTTTTATTTTACCAACCAAAATTTTTAATAAGTACATTTTAGGACACAATAATTATTTTGATGCGTTTCCGCAGGGCCCCGAAAAGGCACGGGGCCAATAGACCGGTGCCTACTCTGCCTATCTGGTAACCAGGCATTGTCTCTCATCTTCTTAATTATCTCCCTGTGGCCTGGCACGGTGGGTTGGTTCGAGGCCGACGGCTGTGCCAGGACGGGCTCACACGGCCCGATCACATTACAGCCACTTCCAAGCGCCGTGTGACAAAGGACGGTTTCTCAAATTTAAGCCCTGGTGAATGGTTTTTTGGGGGGACGCCCTTTGATGCCCCCCCTCTCCCTCCCCTTGCAAGCCACTGACCGCTTTGGGGAGAAAAACAGGAGCCACCCTCGCCACGGCGCGCTGTGGTGCCAACGTGGCACCAGTCCTTTCCCGATGCCCCGCAGTGCCAAGGTCTCCAAAGGTCGGAAAACATATCGCAGGGCTTTTGATGGCAAGGCGACGAGACGTGTTTGTGTATATGTGTGCGTGTCTGTTGAAAGAAGGAACATCCGTTCTGCTCGACGGGGATAAAATGTTCCAGATTCAAGAAAAGGGCAGCCCTGTCAACAGACGGAAGTCCCTGGGAATAAATGAATGACATCGCCACCCTCTAGTTTCTGGGAACTGGGGTGAGGGGGGGTGAGGGAGAGAGAAGGCAAATCTTAGCTGCTTGCAATCTAACCAGGGTTTTTTTGGGGGGGAGAGGGGGAGGAGGACAGGCAGTTGAGGAACGGTGCACAAATTCATGCCCATATCCAAAAATCATAAACATAAGAATATCCTCCCTTCCTTCTTTTTGGGTTGGGGAAACTGCATCACAGGATCCGGAGAAGCGTGAACTTCAGGTGCATGAATTATCGTCTTGCGTATTGGGGTAAAGGTAAAGGTAAAGGGACCCTGAGCATTAGGTCCAGTCGTGTCCGACTCTAGGGTTGCGGCGCTCATCTCGCTTTATTGGCCGAGGGAGCCGGAGTACAGCTTCCGGATCATGTGGCCAGCATGACAAAGCCGCTTCTGGCGAACCAGAGCAGCGCACAGAAACGCCATTTACCTTCCCGCCGGAGCGGTACCTATTTATCTACTTGCACTTTGACGTGCTTTGGAACTGCTAGGTGGGCAAGAGCAGGGACCGAGCAATGGGAGCTCACCCCATCGCAGGGATTCGAACCACCAACCTTCTGATCAGCAAGCCCTAGGCTCTGTGGTTTAACCCACAGCGCCACCTGGGTCCCTGCGTATTGGGGTAGAACCACGCTAAATATGGGTGTATGTGTGTGTGTGTATGTGTGGCTTTCTTTGGTGTGTGTGTGTTTTGTGCTGCTTTTTGTTTTGTTTTTTCTTTCTTTCTGTTTTTACGGGGGGGGGCATGCAATTTCGTTGCACTTGTATAGCGTTGTGCTTGTACTTGTGCAATGACAATAAATTATCTTATCTTAAAACGCGAATGGAGCGGAAACAGGGGCGCCAACTTGAATAAAATATAGAGGAGGGCAGGTAAGCCCCACCCTGAACAATCGATCACAGGATCACATGTACATCATTGGAATGGCAACGCTCATCAACTTTGGGGGCGCTTGGCCCCCTCAAATATTTCATTGGGGGAGCTGAAGGGACCTCGGCCCCTAGTGAGTTGGCTCCTATGGAGCCGGAGACGCGTCCATAACCCTATGATGGAAATGAGTCTTATGAGGAACGATGCCTTATGAGGAACGGCTTAGGGAGCTGGGTATGTTTAGCCTGGAGAAGAGAAGGTTCAGGGGTGATATGATAGCCATGTTCCAATATATCAAAGGACGTCATATAGAGGAGGGAGAAAGGTTGTTTTCTGCTGCTCCAGAGAAGCGGACACGGAGCAATGGATTCAAACTACAAGAAAGAAGATTCCACCTAAACATTAGGAAGAACTTCCTGACAGTAAGAGCTGTTCGACAGTGGAGTTTGCTGCCAAGGAGTGTGGTGGAGTCTCCTTCTTTGGAGGTCTTTAAGCAGAGGCTTGACAGCCACCTGTCAGGAATGCTTGGATGGTGTTTCCTGCTTGGCAGGGGGTTGGACTGGATGGCCCTTGGGGTCTCTTCCAACTCTATGATTCTATGATTCTATGAGTCACTAGAGATAGGAAGGGCAAGGAAAGAAACCTAGAAAAAAAAACTGTGGGGGGGAGCAAAGATGCAAAATCACACCTAAGGTATCTATCTTGCGCTTTGCACGCTTCTCGTTCGCTGGAAATGTTGCATTCCGCAGAAGAGTCTGTCTGGAGAGCTGTTGGCAGGTCTGTCTGCGTGAGGCACGGATCAACGAGCGCCCCCCCCCTCCCCTCCCCTCCCCTCCCTCCAAACCAAACCTTGCCTCTTTCCTTTCCTCCTGCGATTCGTCTTGCATGTACAAAGCCAACCTTCGGCACTGCGGTTCTGTCCCTTCATACGCGCACACCCACCACAACCCCCCCCCAAAAAAATAATTGCCTCGCTTAGCACAGAAGCCATTGGAAAACACCTGAAGTGGAACGGAAGCAGCTGCCGGGGGTTTGGGGGGGGAATAGGAGGAGGAGGAGAGAGAAAGGCAGATTTTTCAAGGCCAGCTTCCCCCCGAGCTGGTGACCTGCAGATATCTGGGGCTATAACTCCCAACGCTCTTGCGGGTGGGGGGTGCTCCACCCAACCAAATACCAATTCATGGAGGAAAGGACCACAGATCCTGGCTGTGCAATTCTGCTTCATTTTGCTTTGACACGTGAGATCATAGCACTGTGGAGTCGGAAGGGAAACACCTCCTGCAATGCGGGAAATATTTTGCCCTACGTGGGACTCAAACCCATGACCCTGAGATTAAGAGTCTCATGCTCTAACCAACTGAGCTATCCCAGCTGTTGTTTTGAACCCAACTTGCTGGGAACCCCAGGAAGGGAAAGTGCTGCCACCAAGGTCAGTGGCTTTTGTTGTTAAAATACTAGATTGAGGTTGAATCCTGACAAGACAGTAGCACTGTTTTTGGGGGACAGGGGGCGGGCGGGTGTGGGGGACTCCCTGGTCCTGAATGGGGTAACTGTGCCCCTGAAGGACCAGGTGCACAGCCTGGGGGTCATTTTGGACTCACAGCTGTCAAGGAGGCGCAGGTTAATTCTGTGTCCAGGGCGGCTGTCTACCAGCTCCATCTGGTACCCAGGCTGAGACCCTACCTGCCCGAGAGTGGTGCATGCTCTGGTTATCTCCCGCTTGGACTACTGCAATGCACTCTATGTGGGGCTACCTTTGAAGGTGACCCGGAAACTGCAACTAATCCAGAATGCGGCAGCTAGACTGGTGACTGGGAGCGGCCGCCGGGACCACATAACACCGGTCCTGAGAGAACTACATTGGCTCCCAGTACGTTTCCGAGCACAATTCAAAGTGTCGGTGCTGACCTTTAAAGCCCTAAACGGCCTTGGCCCAGTATACCTGAAAGAGCGTCTCCACCCCCATCGTTCAGCCCGGACACTGAGATCCAGCGCCAAGGGCCTTCTGGCGGTTCCCTCACTGCGAGAAGCAAAGCTACAGGGAACCAGGCAGAGGGCCTTCTTGGTGGTGGCGCCCGCCCTGTGGAACGCCCTCCCATCAGAGGTTAAGGAGATGAACAACTATCTGACATTCAGAAGATACCTCAAGGCAGCCCTATTTAGGGAAGCTTTTAACCTGTGATATTTTAATGTATTTTTTGTCTGTTGGAAGCCGTCCAGAGTGGCTGGGAAGACCCAGCCAGATGGGCGGGGTACAAATAAAAAATTATTATTATTATTATTATTATTATTATTACTAAATTTTATTTTCACATTTAAGTTTCCCCCATTTCTATTTTTGACCACCACTACTATGCATTATCAAAACATCCCTTGCATATTTGAAATTAAAAGGGTGGGGGTTCTGGTCTTTAAAAACTGAACAGGCATTTTAAGGCAACACATTCTGGGCAAAATAATCTGGACGACTGAAACTTAAAAAGGAACCATTTAGAAGAGGATTGGACAAAGTCATGGGGGCGGCTATTGGAGATTATTACCCCAAAGAGGGATGTGGACATAGGTGTAGCCAGGATTTATGTTGGGGGGGGCACCTGTCATCAGATTCGCAATGAAATGTCTGACAACAGTTGCTTTCTTTTGATCCCAAGTGCTCAGAAAAATCTGTCCAGATATTCAGTCATTTGAAAACAAGGAAGTTAAATGGAAAATTAACATCAGGGAGTATCTTTCATGTGGTTAATGATTTGCAACATCACAAAGAACACTCCTTTTTTATCTTTCTTTTTTAAAATGTAAACTAAAATAATTTGTTTCTTGGATTTGCTTAAGACCTTTGTCAGCAGTTCCTTCTCAAATTCCTCCCCCCCCCAAAAAAATGCAGCTTTCCTGTGCAAACACAGTAAGCAGAGCCCATTGAGGCCATCGGTCATGGATGCTTTAGCTGAGATTGCTTCATTGCAGGGGGTTGGACTAGATGACCCTTGGGTCCCCTTCCAACTCTGCGATTCTTTGATTCTACGAGATGCTCCCCTGCCATCGTCGGCCATAGCCAGGTCTTTACTCTATGCAAGGTACTGAATGACTGCTCTACGGTGCAAGTTAGACCCACACGGCTGCAGCATCTTAAATTCTGATGTTCTGCACAGAATGGCTCGCACATTTCAATGAAGGATGAAATTATATGCTACATGCAGAAGCGTAAAAAAAAAAACAAAACCAGGCACTGATGTTTTTTCCTAGGGAAATGCTAGCCAGAGAGGAAGATTGTGTATCTCAGTGAGCACTCCAGTTTCAAATATTCAGATTATGTCTACTTTTAGTTCTGTTATTTACTTGAGTTGGGTGAGGGCCAATGCAATTCTGGGCTGCATCCATAGGAGTATAGCATCTAGATCAAGGGAAGTAATAGTACCACTGTATTCCGCTCTGGTCAGACCCCACCTGGAATACTGTGTCCAGTTCTGGGCACCACAGTTCAAGAAGGATACTGACAAGCTGGAACGTGTCCAGAGGAGGGCAACCAAAACGGTCAAAGGCCTGGAAACGATGCCTTATGAGGAACGGCTTAGGGAGCTGGGTATGTTTAGCCTGGAGAAGAGAAGGTTCAGGGGTGATATGATAGCCATGTTCAAATATACAAAAGGATGTCATATAGAGGAGGGAGAAAGGTTGTTTTCTGCTGCTCCTGAGAAGAGGACACAGAGCAATGGATTCAAACTACAAGAAAGAAGATTCCACCTAACCTAAACATTAGGAAGAATTTCCTGACAGTAAGAGCTGTTCGACAGTGGAGTTTGCTGCCAAGGAGTGTGGTGGAGTCTCCTTCTTTGGAGGTCTTTAAGCAGAGGCTTGACAGCCACCTGTCAGGAATGCTTGGATGGTGTTTCCTGCTTGGCAGGGGGTTGGACTGGATGGCCCTTGGGGTCTCTTCCAACTCTAGGATTCTATGATTCTATGAGGGGCAGCTCCCCCACCCCCTACGGCCCTAGGGATCCACCGCCCCTGAGCTCTAGGGGGTGCGGTCCTCTGCCTGCCATGACTTTTATCCACCGCACCCCCCAAAAAAAGTCACCCAGAACCACTTTTCCTGATAATTTTGCCCATCTGGTTAGCCTCCTGCCGAACATTTTTCAGGGGTGTCCCCGGGAACGCCGGCGTGAACCCTTTCCCCCCCCACCCCCAAGGCGGGAGAAAAAGAGAGGTGTGGAAAGATGGCCTCTCTCCTCCTCTCTTGCGCTTTCCTTCCTTCTTTCCCTTCTCCTCGCCACCCCTTCCTCAGTTCGGCTCTTCCTCCTCTGCGTTTCAGGAACGCCTGAGCTCAGCCCAGCCAGCGAACGCCCCCGCAGCAAACGGTTCGGGGGAAGCCCGGCTAAGCGGAGGATTCCTCGTAGGCAGAGGGCCTCGTGACTCGAATCCCTAACACGGATTTTCCCCCCCCTTCTCCCTCCCTCTCCCTTTGCTCTTTTTCTCCCTCCCCTCTGTCTCTCTCTCTCTCTCTCTCTCTCTTCCCACCCCTCTCCTCCCGGCCCACGCTTCATCTCCTGCGCCCCCCCCCCCTCGCTCCAGGGGCTCTGCAGAGAGATGCCCCGTCGCCATGGCAACGAGGCAGGCCTGGACCACGTTTCTCCCCCCCCCCCCATACCTCCTTGGATGATTGCAAAAAACAAAATAAAAACTATATCTAAAAAGAGGCAGCATCAGCAACCAACAACAGCCCAGATGCAGCGAATCTATAATTCATTGGCCTTCCCTCCCCTCGCTTTGGTGCAGAGGGAGGAGGGAATCCCCTGCTCCAAAAATAACCTGCATTAGCTCGGGGGAGGGAGGGAAACCCCTCCCTCTGCACACATATACATTTATATATAGCCGCAGATGTACAGATAAAAGGAGAGGGCATGGTTATTGCATGCAAAGCGTGCCGTGCGCCCACCCCGAGAAAGGCGCACCCAGGCTGGTGGGGGGGGGGGCTGTCAAGAGGGTTTCCCCGCCCCCGCCAGCGCCTGGCCGCCCCCGCACAGCTCCCTGCACGGTTGACTGCATCAGGGGGAGGGTGGGGAGGGAGGCAGCGCCGCAGGGCGTCTGGAGGAAGCGCAGGTGGAGAGGAGCTGCGCTATGAATAGCCTGGCGCACGTGCGGGGACTCCGTAATGGGGTCTCCCCCTAGCCAAAGGGCACCGAGGCGGCTCGGGAGGCAGGATCCAGCCGTGGAAGAGCCGCTGCGCTGGAGAAATAAAATGAAGGGGGGAAGAAGGAGGCAGCCCAGGAAGAACTACTATGAAACAGATGGAGCGACTGGAGTCCACACTGCTTTAAAAAAAATATGGGTCTAGTGAACGCAATCCGAGTGTCACGCATGCGGGAGGCAGGGGGAGCTGCCCCCCTCCCAATCAAGTAAATGAGTAGATATACAAAAAGTAGAAATAATCAGAATATTTGAAATTGAAATGCTCGCTGAGATACCATTCTCCCTCCCTAGCGAGCATTTCCCTAGAAAGTCAGTGCCTGCTCTTTTTTGCGCTTATGTATGTAGCAAACCATTTCATCCCTTATCGAAATGTGTGAGCCATTCTCTGCAGAACATCAGAATTTAGGACGCTACAGCAGAGAGTCTAACTAGCCATCTATCTTGCTCAGTCAGGCACCACTTAATAATAAATAATAATAATAATAATAATTTTATTCTTCGTACCCACCCATCTGAGGGTCGCCCGTGCCCCTCTGGGCAGCTTCCAACAGATATAGGTAAAGGTAAAGGGACCCCTGACCATTAGGTCCAGTCGTGTCTGACTCTGGGGTTGCGGCGCTCATTTCGCTTTACTGACCGAGGGAGCCGGCGTACAGCTTCCAGGTCATGTGGCCAGCATGACAAAGCCGCTTCTGGCGAACCAGAGCAGCGCACGGAAACGCCTTTTACCTTCCCGCCGGAGCGGTACCTATTGATCTACTTGCACTTTGACGTGCTTTCGAACTGCTAGGTTGGCAGGAGCGGGGACCAAACAACGGGAGCTCACCCCATCGCGGGGATTCGAACCGCCGACCTTCTGATTGGCAAGCCCTAGGGCCAGTGATGGCTAACCTTGGCACTCCAGATGTTTTGGAACTACAACTCCCATCATTCCTAGCTAACAGGACCAGTGGTCAGGGATGATGGGAGTTGTAGTCCCAAAACATCTGGAGTGCCAAGGTTAGCCACCACTGCCCTAGGCTCTGTGGTTTAACCCACAGCGCCACCCGCGTCCTTTCCAACAGATATAAAAACACCAAGCATCAACACAGTTCTGCAGCCAGGTGAGGGGAGCAAAATGCATATAGTAGGGGGAGGCATGTGTACAAATGCAGACGTTCACGGGGCGGGGGGGGGTTTGCTCTGCAAAGAAAAGTGAAATTGAAATACCCCCCCAAACAATGTGTATGTTAAGGAGAAATTTGCGCTAAGAGGCCAGCGAATTTCCTTGGCGACTTGCAGAAATAAAAATCAGGAGGCAAATATGAAGAGCAGAACTCAAGATGCAAATCACATATAATAATGTTCAAGTGTCCCTGCGTCCACTGTGTGTCAGTGGAACTGCGCGAGTGCGCATGTCCCACAGGGACGCACGGATTGGATAGCTCTACTTCCCCCCCCCCAACAGGGACGCAGGCATTGGAGCGGCCGGAGAGTGGGGCGTGTCCGGGAGGCAGCGGCGGCGCACACACGTTGTCAGTTGCGCCAGCGCCGCTGCCTCGCACGGACGCAGAGCCCAATCCCCGCGGCTCCGAGGCCTAGCGACCTGGGACGGCCCATCCAACGGAGCGCCGGCGCTCCGGAAGCCAAGGAAGGCCGACCCATCCTCGCCGCCGCTGCAGCCGCCCCCGGGGAAAAAGAAGAAGGGGGAGGGAGCCCCTCTGGGACGGCCTATCCAGCGGAGCTCCGGAAGCCAAGGAGGGCTGCCCCATCCTCGCCGCCGCTACAGCCGCCCCCGGGGAAAAATAAGAAGGGGGAGGGAGCCCCTCTCCACCCCCCAGCGGATGCTGTTCTACCGCCCAACGGGGGAAGCGGCCTGAGGAGGACGCCGTGGCTGAGGCGGGATTTCAACCCGGGCCTCCTCGCCTCCTCCTCCTGGGGCTCTGCCTCCTCCTGCCTCCTCCTCCTCTAGCGCCCGTTATTTAACGGGCTAACTTCAACTAGTAATAATAATAAGAAAAATAGACGGATCCGCCCCCTCCCTGGTAGCCAAGCCCAGCCGAAGCCAGAGGCGTAGCAAGCCCAGGTGGTACCCGGGGCGGAATTTTTTTTGTCAACCCCCCCCCCCACCACTTTAATTTTTAAAAAATTAAAAAGTGTCACCCCCCTCTGATGGTGCCACTTTGCGAGGTGTGGGGGTTTTGTGTGTGTGTCTATTATCTCTTTTTTTCAATAAATTTAAAATAAAAAAATAATAATAATGTAAAAAAATAAATAAAAATAAAAATAAAAAGTGTCACCCCCTCTGATGGTGCCACTTTGTGAGGTGTGAGGGTTTTGTGTGTGTGTGTCTATTATCTCTTTCCCCCCCAATAATGTTAAAATAAAATAAAAATTAAAAAAATTAAAAAAATTAAAAAGTGTCTCCCCCTCTGATGGTGCCACTTTGTGAGGTGTGGGGGTTGTGTGTGTGTGTGTGTGTGTGTGTCTATTATCTCTTTTTTTCAATAAAGTTAAAATAAATAAATAAAAATAATAAAATGAAAAAAATGAAAAAAAAATTAAAATGTCACACACACCCCCTCTGATAGTGCCACTTTGTGAGGTGTGGGGGCTGTGTGTGTGTGTGTATTATCTCTTTTTTTTAATGAAGTTAATTTTTTTTAAAAAAAATTAAAAAAAAAAATTTTTTTTTAAAGTGTCACCCCCCTCTGGGGTGGAACCCGGGGCGGCCCGCCCCCCCATTGCTATGCCCCTGGCCCAAGCAAAAGATACCCACCCACCCTTTTGCCTTTCTCAGCTCTCTTGCAAGGATTCCCAAATATAAATTCCCCTGCAGCCTTCCAACGTCAGCTTTTGACTATGAAGCCTCACATGGCGGCAAACGGTTTGCCGTGGGGCAGCGTGATATTCAAAAACACCTAAATGTGTGACACCAAGGAAGGAAGTCAGGATGGTGTTACTCATAATCTGGATTTTTAGCATTCTTGCAGGGTTTCAGATGTAATAATCTGACATCTGATGATTATGATCAAGCCAGCTCTAATTAACCTGTCCAGAATTTAGCAACGGGGAAAATACAGATGGGAGGTAATGCTGATTTCAGGGTGCATTTAAGTTTTAGGAGGTAAGGAGAGCCTGCTGGATCAGGCCCAAGGCATCCTGTTTTTGCAGCAGCCAACTAGAAGCCTGTGGGATATTTGCAACGCAGCCAAATCAACAATGCATGTTTGCTGCAAGGTTGCTAGAGAGAACTCTGAGTCTGAGGGACACGCCCCATGTGTCCCGACAGGGGTCGGCCGGACTCATCTCATCACCAAGCCAGAAATGTGAGAACCGTCTCCATATGGGCCTGTGTTCCATTGCTCTGACACCACCCTAAGCTAGACTTAAGAGGTCTCCCTTGGGAGGTTGTGGGCTCTCCTTCCTTGGGAGGCTTTTAAGCAGTGTTTAGATGGCCATCTAACACGGATACTTTAGCAGAGATTCCTGCATTGCCGGGGGTTGGACTAGAGCAGAGGTCAGCAACCTTTTTCAGCCGTGGGCCGGTCCACCATCCCTCAGACCATGTGGTGGGCCGGACTATATTTTGGGAGAAAAAATGAATGAATTCCTATGCCACACAAATAACCCAGAGATGCATTTTAAATAAAAGGACACATTCTACTCATATAAAAACACCAGGTAGGCCCCACAAATAACCCAGAGATGCATCCTATATAATAAAGTCCCTGTGTCTCTGCGTCCTGTCCGTGTGTCAGTGGAATTGCGCTACTGCGCATGTGCCTCACGGACACAGGGATTGGAGCGGGCGGAGAGGGGGGCGTGTCCGAGAGGCAGCGGCGGCGCACGCGCGTCGTCAGTTGGGTCAGTGCTGCTGCCGCCGCCGCCGCCTCGCACGGAGCTGGGGAGGATGAGCTGAGCGGCTGCCAACATGGCTGAGGGGACAGAGGAGCGGCGGCCGTGAGGGAAGGGGCGGTTGGCCGGGCGGGCGTGGCCGGCGCGGCTGCTGCTCCGAGACGCTCCGAGGGCAAAGGCGGCCGGGGCCGAGGCTATGGCGGCGCAGGGCAGACTAACCTTCTAGCGCCCGTTATTTTAACGGGCATCATATCTACTAGTTTTAAATAAAAGGACACATTCTACTCATGTAAAAACACGCTGACCCCTGGACCGTCTGCAGGCCGGGTTGAGAAGGTGATTGGGCCGCATCCGGCCCACCGCTGAACTAGAAGATCCGGGGGGGGGGGGGTGTCCCTTCCAACGCTACAATTCTATGATTCTGTGTCTTTCCAACCAAATCACTATTTTAAACCTGCCTGAACAAAGCTGCTGTGATCTGTTTTTCTGCAACAGAAAACTCTAGAGTGAGCAACTGCTGTTTTCACCTTTTACAAGACTTTGTGTGTGATTATTATTTTAAAGGGGGGAGGGAAGGGGAGAAATACCAGGAAAATATAGTCTGCCTTAAAGCCCCCAGATTACTTAAACTAAAACCAGACTATCTAAGCTTCCCTTTTAAGCTGCAAACTCACAAACTCCTTTCCCCACCCCCAATTCTATTTTATTAACTTCCAATATTTGATTAAGTTCCAACAGTTTCGTCTCTTCTTTTATTTCTGTCGACTTCCTGCCCCAGATGGGTGGCCATCACTGCCTCCTGCGTGATGGAGTTCCACAGTTTCCCAACAGCAGGTATGCAAAAATTGCATGGGGTTGGACTAGATGACTCTCGGGGTCCCTTTCCAACTCATAGAATCATAGAGTTGGAAGAGACCCCAAGGGCCATCCAGTCCAACCCCCTGCCAAGCAGGAACACCATCAAAGCATTCTTGACAGATGGCTGTCAAGCCTCTGCTTAAAGACCTCCAAAGAAGGAGACTCCACCACACTCCTTGGCAGCAAATTCCACTGTCAAACAGCTCTTACTGTCAGGAAGTTCTTCCTAATGTTTAGGTGGAATCTTCTTTCTTGTAGTTTGAATCCATTGCTCCATGTCCGCTTCTCTGGAGCAGCCGAAAACAACCTTTCTCCCTCCTCTATATGACATCCTTTTATATATTGGAACATGGCTATCGTATCACCCCTGAACCTTCTCTTCTCCAGGCTAAACATACCCAGCTCCCTAAGCCGTTCCTCATAAGGCATCGTTTCCAGGCCTTGGACCATTTTGGTTGCCCTCCTCTGGACACGTTCCAGCTTGTCAGTATCCTTCTTGAACTGTGGTGCTCAGAATTGGACACAGTATTCCAGGTGGGGTCTGACCAGAGTGGAATACAGTGGTACTATTACTTCCTTGAACCCCCTTGAACACTTCCCCCCCCCCCTTGAACACGTTTCGCATTACCAGGATCAGTTCACATACACTAGAAATGCCTTAACTATTGCAAGATCTTCCTTCTTGCTCTGTAAGGTTAAAGGGTTAGGAGCTTAGGTGCAGAAGTTGGTCCAGTTTAGCTCTGTTTAGCTCTGTCAGTATCCTTCTTGAACTGTGGTGCCCAGAATTGGACACAGTATTCCAGGTGGGGTCTGACCAGAGCAGAATACAGTGCGGAACTCTTCATAGAACTCTGCAGTATATGAAAAGCATGGCTGCCTCGGCGGCTAGTAGTCGGGGATAGCCTTCTCTACGAATTTGTCTAATCCTCTTTTAAGGCTATCTTGGGTTTTGTATAATTCCAGAAACATTTTGTTTTGCTGTTTTAATGGAGGCAGGGCGCTGTAATCTTTGCAGTGCTCGGGTCCTCAGAAGGTCTGGATGGAGCCATGCGCTGGCTTTCAAACCTCCTTTTCTAATTTATTTATTTTAACCAGGAAATTAAAAGGAGAACGGAACCAGTGTCCTTCGGGCGACCTTGGAGAGGATGGCGCTTCTGCGGCACGGCAGACCGTTATCGCTCGTGCATCAGCCTCTGGTTTGGTTATCTCAGTCCCTGCAGAGGTGGGGAGCGATGCTACGACACGCCATATCTGCCGAGAGGATGCAGGAGCATCGTGGCAGGAGGGGAGAGATAACAGAAGAAGCTCTGGCTGGATGATGGCCAGTAAAAGGAGATCAATGCCAGAGACAAATGGGAAAAACAATGGAGGCCACGATGGTCACCTGCTGGGGATTCTTTAGCTGAGATTCCTGCATTGCAGGGGGTTGGACTAGATGGCCATTGGGGGTCCCTTAAAGGTAAAGGGACCCCTGACCATTAGGTCCAGTCGTGACCGACTCTGGGGTTGCAGCGCTCATCTCGTGTTATTGGCCGAGGGAGCCGGCGTACAGCTTCAGACATGCTGCAGACATACCGTGTTTCTCCTAAAATAAGACACAGTCTTATATTTTTTTTCCTCAAAAAAAAACACAGTATGGCTTCTTTTCGGGGGATGTCTTATTTTAACTGCTCCACGTCGGTACGCTGCATAGCCATGCCTATCCAGGCCATCTTAAGGGAGAGCCGCCGCGTCACTATGTCTTATTTTCGGGGTATGGCGTATTTTCGGGGTATGGCTTATATTTCACAAATGCGTAGAAATCCTGCTGCGGCTTATTTTATGGCTACGTCTTATTTTAGGAGAAACAGGGTAGTATAACTTTGTTTCAATAAGGCTTTTGACAAAGTCCCCTGTGATATTCTTGCAAGGAAGCTGGTGAGATGTGGGTTGAAATAGGGAACTGTTACCGGTAGGTGGATTTGTAGTGGGTTGACGGACGAAATCTAAAGGTAAAGGTAAAGGTACTACTGACAGTTAGGTCCAGTCACGGACAACTCTGGGGTTGCAGCACTCATTTCGCTTTAGTGGCCGAGGGAGCCGGCGTACAGCTTCCGGGTCATGTGGCCAGCATGACTAAGCCGCTTCTGGCGAACCAGAGCAGCAGCGCACAGAAACGCCGTTTACCTTCCCGCTGCAGCGGTACCTATTGATCTACTTGCACGTTGACGTGCTTTCGAACTGCTAGGTTGGCAGGAGCAGGGACCGAGCAGCGGGAGCTCACCCCGTCGCGGGGATTCGAACCGCCGACCTTCTGATCAGCAAGCCCTAGGCTCTGTGGTTTAACCCACAGCGCCACCCATTGGGGGTCCCTTGCGACTCCTCAATTCTGATTCTATACTCAATGCCGCCCCGCCCCAAACGAGGCAGCCTATCCATATCCAGTTCCCTTGGGTCTCTCCTCCTGGCAGAATTAGGACACTTGGTTGTCTTCAGGGCTAGCCCTACTCAGTTGTTCTTGGCATCGGCCAGTCTCGAGAGGCAATCGAGTGCGCCTCTGGAGGTGAAGGCAAACTGCTGTGTGAGCAGCACCGAAGTGACCTCCACGGGGCGCAAGCCTGGGCAGTGTGCACGGAGGTCCTGGGCTGCGCAGACGACGAGACTTCACTGATGTGGCCCAAAGGAAAGCATAGTAAGTCGTTTGGCACCAGCTTGGCTGCAGGAGTTGCCAGAAGGAGGTCTACAAGACACCATCCTATCGTCTTAGGGACTCCGCTGCAGATTTGTGGAGGGTCTACTCCTGAGCCTTTTCTTCTCTCAAAGATATCCCGGTCACAAGGCAGTGGAGGTTTAGGGTCAGAGTTTTCCTTCTCCTAGATGGGCTCCCATAGAATCATAGAGTTGGAAGAGACCCCAAGGGCCATCCAGTCCAACCCCCTGCCAAGCAGGAAACACCATCCAAGCATTCCTGACAGGTGGCTGTCAAGCCTCTGCTTAAAGACCTCCAAAGAAGGAGACTCCACCACACTCCTTGGCAGCAAATTCCACTGTCAAACAGCTCTTACTGTCAAGAAATTCTTCCTAATGTTGAGGTGGAATCTTCTTTCTTGTAGTTTGAATCCATTGCTCTGTGTCCGCTTCTCTGGAGCAGCAGAAAACAACCTTTCTCCCTCCTCTATATGACATCCTTTTATATATTTGAACATGGCTATCCTATCACCCCTTAACCTTCTCTTCTCCAGGCTAAACATACCCAGGTCCCTAAGCCGTTCCTCATAAGGCATCGTTTCCAAGCCTTTGACCATTTTGGTTGCCCTCTTCTGGACACGTTCCAGCTTGTCCGTATCCTTCTTGAACTGTGGTGCCCAGAATTGGACACAGTATTCCAGGTGGGGTCTGACCAGAGCGGAATACAGTGGTATTATTACTTCCCTTGATCTAGATGCTATACTCCTATTGATGCAGCCCAGAATTGCATTGGCTTTTTAGCTGCTGCATCACACTGTTGACTCATGTCAAGTTTGTGGTCTACCAAAACTCCTAGATCCTTTTCACATGTACTGCTCTCAAGCCAGGTGTCACCCATCCTGTATTTGTGCCTTTCATTTTTTTTGCCCAAGTGTAGTACTTTACATTTCTCCGTTAAAATTCCCCCATCCCAGGTGGACGAGCCCCACCTGCCAGTGTGGTGTAATGGTTAAGAGCGGTGGACTCGTAATCTGGTGAACCGGGTTCGTGTCTCCGCTCCTCCACATGCAGCTGCTGGGTGACCTTGGGCTAGTCACACTTCTCTGGAGTCTCTCAGCCCCACTCACCTCACAGAGTGTTTGTTGTGGGGGAGGAAGGGAAAGGAGATTGTTAGCCGCTTTGAGACTCCTTCGGGGAGTGATAAAGCGGGATATCAAATCCAAACTCTTCTTCTACAACAAGGGCAGAAACTGCCTTCTTGACTGCTGGACCGACTCTTAGTCTCGTCCACTCAGTCGGCGGGAGCCTGTCTTCGCACGCAGGGGAAGCAGCAGGTTTTAACCCGGCCCTCCGTTGCTTTCGATGAAATCTAGGAATGGGTGAATATGGCTTTCTGAAGTGGTCTTGGCGCACCTGGGATTTAGGGGGCTGCTTCCAGATAGGGAGATCCAGCTCCCCCAAACTACTAGGAGTGTGATGCATTCGGCTTCTAAAGGGTTAACCGTCCCCTTTCCAAGTCTTGCTGTTTTCCTGCTTTCTGTATATGCTGCAATTACCGCTCCAGACCCCACCTAATTAGGAGGCCTTGTTGCCCCCCAGGAAAGGCTCAGCAGAGCTAATGATAATTAGAAAGAGGCGTCTGGGGGATGTCTCTAGATGGGATCCTGACTAAGCCTTTTGCTGCAGGGTTGAGAACCCCAGTTCATCCGTGGTGGGGGAGAGGGCGTTGGTCAAGGGGGGCTTTTGCGTGTGCAAGGGGCTTATTTTTATCACCATAGTTGCCACATCCATTTACAGGCTGGAGAGCCTTTCAAAAGAACACGGAGTCATTTTGGACTCGTCGCTGTCCAGGGAGGCGCAGGTCAACTCTGCGTCCAGGGCTGCTGTCTACCAGCTGCATCTGAGATCCTGCCTGCCTACATGCCCTGGCTATCTCCCACTTGGACTACTGCCATGCGCTCTCCGTGGGGCTGCCTTTGAAGGTGACTCAGAAACCACAACTAATCCAGAATGCGGCAGCTAGACGGGTGACTGGGAGTGGCCGCCGGGACCACATAACACCGGTCCTGAGAGATCTACGTTGGCTCCCAGTACATTTCCGAGCACAATTCAAAGTGTTGGTGCTGACCTTGAAAGCCCTAAACGGCCTCAAAGGCCCAGTATACCTGAAGGAGCGTCTCCACCCCCATCGTTCAGCCCGGACACTGCGATCCAGCGCTGAGGGCCTTCTGGCGGTTCCCTCCCTGCGAGAAGTGAGGTTACAGGGAACCAGGCAGAGGGACTTCTCGGTGGTGGCGCCCTCCCATCAGATGTCAAGGAGATAAACAACTATATGACTTTTAGAAGACGTCAAATTACAATTACACTCCCTTTTGAAGAAGAAGAAGCAACAGAGGAAAATCAGATGATGGAACAGTTCAAACACTTTATTCCTTTTGGGAAGTTGGGTTTACAAATTTGGGGCAGTATGTATATGTTTGTTTGTTTTAAATGCTGAAACTTTTCTCTGCAGCGAAGAGCAGCAACACTGGGGTACGTCCAGAGAATTGGGGGTGGGGGCTCATAATTGTCCTTGGGGGGCCAGATGGGATCACATTGAGCAAAAAGGGAAGGCCCTGGCGCTAAAAACTGGGGAGAGATGATACGAAACTAGTAGCCCAGTTGGTGTACACACACACACACACACACACACACACACACACACACACACACACACAGAAAGATGGGTGTCCCCCGCTGCTCTGACACCCCTATCTGAAACTCAGCAAGCATTCCTGGATTCGGCAGAGGAGAGGGGGGAAAGGAACACGCTGGTTTTCGAGCGGTCAGTTTGAGAGGCAAGAATGCGAAAAGGTAATGCCAGGCTCAGAGGCTTCACTGAGATGCGTGGGGGGGGGGTTGCCCCCCCGATACCTACTCCCCCAGGCCCCGTGTGCGATGCTAGCCCTCCTGGCCCAGGAAGAAGCTTATTGCTGCCAGTTGAATCGGAGATGGAGGGACGTTTGCGGCCTTCAAGACACCGCTGGACCCCCAGCAGCCAGCAGGGTCAATGGTCAGGGGCGACAGTGGCAAGAGATGAAGCCGTATCTGGAGGGGTGCAGGCACCAACAAGCAGCAGAGCAAGAACTAAGTAGGGGCAGCGAGTCCTGGCAAGGGACAGCCTACTTTGGGTCGCGAGTAGAGGCTTGCAGGATTGGGGAGGGGGCGCGCGGTTGTCGCTGAACGGATCCTCCGCACCAAACCGCCCTCCACAAACACAGAGTAAAAGGCCAGTTTGGAAAACTGGAAGGCTAAGGAAGAGCTCCTCTCCCTACGGTGGCTACTCTAATTTTGCACGGCTTCCCCGCACCTAGAAAGCTAGCATGGCGAAGTGATCTGCCCTCGCTTTTTCTCCTTTCTGCAATGCTGGGGTGGGGGGGGATTTCTTTGTTGTTTCACCTGGAGGGGCTTTCACACGAGCTAAGCCTGCCCCACTGACCCACAACCCAATCTTGGAAGACTTAATGACCTCTAAAAGAAGAACTAGTTCCCGTCTTGAGACGCGACCTGGCAGAGAAAAGTGTTGAGCTCTGGGGTTAGGAAGGGAAGGGGGTGGCACAGATTTTTGCTACGCCTGAGTCTCTCCCTGCCTTGCCCCCCCAATCCAAAGCACAAAGAGGCAGGTGAAGATGGCACCGTCCCAAGAGAGAGAAAGGTTAGGTACCCAGGGCAATCCCATCTGACCCCGCAGGAAGAGTTTCGGAGCCAATTTGAACCTGCTTCCGCAGAAGATCAGGAAACCCAAATTTAAGGGGTGTGTCTGGGGAGGCTTTTGAGTCCAATGGGGGAAGTCAACGAAAGCAGGGGGGGGGATATTAGTTGCACCTTTTTTTAAATCCGTAGAGCGGAGATTGGAGGGGACCACCGTGGCCTTGGCTGTTCTTGAAAGGCGGTTCAGTGTTGGGGGGCCGGAAAAAGGAGGTGGTCTCTCTCTCTTTCTCCCTGCACCGCCTCCCACACCCACACCTGGGGGGCTTCACCAGTCTCATTTCTGGCTGTTGTAAGCCATGTGCCGCTGGTTCATGGGGTTCTCGGGCGACTTCATCCACTCTTTCTTGAGGAGCTGCTTCAGCTGCGAGAGGCGCATGTTGGGGTTCTCCTGCTTCAGCCGCGGCAGCTGGACCTCCTCGAAAGCCGTAAAGGCGGCCTTCATCCGGCGCTCGGGGTGGCGGTCCAGGTCGTCAGCAACGCTGGAGGTGGGGGAGAGAAATGAGAATCATAGAAACAGCAGAACTGCAGAGCTGGAAGGGACCACCAAGGGTTATCTTGTTGCAAGCCTGGTGGATCAGGGGAATGCTGCAGACATAGTGTATCTTGATTTCAGCAAGGCTTTTGACAAAGTCCTTGTGATATTCTCATGAGGAAGGTGGTAAAATGTGGGTTGAATGAGGGAACTGTTAGGTGGATTTGTAGCTGGTTGACGGACTGAACCCATAGTAAAAGGTAAAGGGACCCCTGACCATTCGGTCCAGTCGTGACCGACTCTGGAGTTGCGGCGCTCATCTCACTTTATTGGCCAAGGGAGCCGGCGTACAGCTTCCAGGTCATGTGGCCAGCATGACTAAGCCGCTTCTGGCGAACCAGAGCAGCGCACGGAAACGCCGTTTACCTTCCCGCTGGAGCGGTACCTATTTATCTACTTGCACTTTGACGTGCTTTCGAACTGCTAGGTTGGTAGGAGCAGGGACCGAGCAACGGGAGCTCACCCCGTCGCGGGAATTTGAACCGCCGACCTTCCGATCGGCAAGCCCTAGGCTCCGTGGTTTAACCCACAGCGCCACCAGCATCCCATAGAACCCATAGAGTACTCCTTAATTTCTGCAGCTTCTTTTGCAAAGGAGAAAAGCCCCATTTTTTGAGGATCAGCTCAAAGTTGTTGAGCTTACTTTGCAAAGGGGAAAAAAAACCCTGTTTGATGGGGTTTAACTCAGTTCTGCAGCTTCAGGAAGCCATTTCTACAGTTTCCAGACAGATAATCTAATCAGCCAGTCACATGTCCCTGGGAAAAAAGCCTCCCTCTGCAAGGGGGCGGGGCTGGAATCTCTCTCCCTAATTGTTTAATTGTTTTTTGTGTTTTTTGCTTGTTTGTTTTTTCTGTTGCTTTTTATATAGGTGTTACTTTGTTCTTAAGGGGTGGGATCAGGGCTGCCCGGGAGTGGGTCCCAGCCAACAAAATGGCTGGGACAAGTTCTACAGGGGGGGATGCACTGGGACACCCGATCTCAGTGATCATGGGCAGGAGGAGGAGTCACGCTAGGACCAGACCATGTTATTACCGAGGAGGCAGGCTTAGTTGTTGTTTGAGGACTATCCCTGCCTCCGGGTCTGGCCCTGACTGGACGGGTACTGGAATCAACAAGGGATACCCACATGACCTGAAAGTGTTGCTGTGTAATGCCAGGTCAATGACGAACAAGACCACTGCCATCCACGACCTGATTGTGGATGGGGGACTTGACCTGGCATGTGTGACAGAGACTTGGTTGGATGAGGCAGATGGGCCAATCCTTGCCGCTGCTTGTCCACCAGGTTTCTCTTACGCACAGCAACCCAGGCCATCTGGGCGGGGAGGGGGGGTTGCAGTGATTTTTAGGAAGTCATTAGTTTGCACCAGGCGTCCTATTGGAAAGACCGAGTTTTCTGAGTGCATGTTCTGGAAGTTGGGCAATAGGGGCAGTACAGGATTCCTTTTGGTGTACCGACCTCCCCGCTGCACCAAGGATTCCCTGCCTGAGCTGCTTCAGGTCGTGGCGGATGTGCTCCTGGAGACACCTAGCTTGGTTGTCTTAGGAGATTTTAATATCCACGCCGACACGACCTTACAAGGGGCCGCTCGGGACTTCGTGGAAAGCATGGCCTCCATGGGGCTGTCCCTGAGTAAGTTTGGCCCAACTCATAGCCGCGGACATGCCTTAGACCTGGTGTTTACCTCTATGGATGTTGGTGATCTGACACTAAGTAAAAGCGATACAAAAGAAGTGCCATGGTCAGATCACTTCCTGGTGCAACTAGACTTCTCCGCGACCCTTCCCCTCTGCCGGGAGGTGGGACCGATTCGGATGGTCCGCCCCCGCCACTTAATGGATCCAAATGGCTTCCAGAGAGTGGTAGGGGATGTTTTATCCCATGTTGATGGCCTTTCAGCTAATTCCCTGGTGGCCCGCTGGAATGTGGAGTTAACCAGGGCTATTGACTGTCTGGCTCCGAAGCGCCCTCTCCGATTGCATGGAGCCCGGACAGCTCCGTGGTTTTCTCCGGAGCTGAGGGTGATGAAACAGTCGTTGAGACGGCTAGAGCGCCGGTGGCGGAAAACTCATTCTGAATCAGACCGGACACGGGCTAGAGCTCAACTTCGAGCCTACCAAGTGGCAATGGCAGCGGCAAAGAGAACTTTCTTTGCCGTTTCTATTGCATCTGCAGAAAACAGCAGCAGGAGACTCTTCCAGGTGGTTCGCAATCTAGCAGAACCACCTCCGTCATCGGGGTCTGGTAGGGACCCCAAGATCTCCTGCAATGCTTTTGCAACGTTTTTTGCAGATAAAGTCGCTCAGATTCGGAAGGAGGTAGACTCCACCGTGGGAGCAGAGCCGGGGCGGGAGAGTGCTAGAGCCCTGTCTAGTCATGTTTTATGGGATCAATTCCAATCTGTTACCTCCGAGGATGTGGACAGGCTGCTTGGACGAGTGAAACCGACCACCTGTCTTCTTGATCCTTGTACATCCTGGCTAATAAAAGCTAGCCGGGAAGGGCTGGGCGATGGGCTCCGCGGGGTGGTGAATGCCTCTCTCTGTGAGGGGGCCTTCCCAGACCCGCTAAAAGAGGCGGTTATTAAACCGCTTCTTAAAAAACCATCTTTGGATGCGGCCAATATGGCCAACTATCGCCCAGTCTCAAATCTTCCATTCTTGGGCAAGGTGATTGAGCGTGTGGTTGCTGAACAACTCCAGGCACGCCTGGAAGAAGCGGACCATTTGGATCCCTTCCAATCGGGATTCAGACCTCATCATGGGACTGAATCTGCCTTGGTCGCACTGGTCGATGATCTCCGGCGGGCTAGGGACAAAGGTGAGAGCTGTTTCCTAGTACTGCTGGATCTCTCAGCGGCTTTTGACACCATCGACCATAACATCCTTCTGGACCGCCTAGAGTGGTTGGGAGCTGGGGGCACTGTTATACAGTGGTTCCGCTCCTTCCTCCTGGGCCGTGTTCAGAAAGTGGTGGTGGGGGATGAGTGTTCAGACCCCTGGGCTCTCACGTGTGGGGTGCCTCAGGGCTCTGTCCTCTCCCCCATGCTTTTTAACATCTATATGCAGCCGCTGGGAGAGATCATCAGGGGGTTTGGGCTGGGTGTTCATCAGTATGCGGATGATACCCAGCTCTACCTCTCTTTCAAATCAGAACCAGTGAAGGCGGTGAAGGTCCTGTGTGAGTGTCTGGAGGCGGTTGGAGGATGGATGGCGGCTAACAGATTGAGGTTGAATCCCGACAAGACAGAAGTACTGTTTTTGGGGGACAGGAGGCGGGCAGGTGTGGAGGACTCCCTGGTCCTGAATGGGGTAACTGTGCCCCTGAAGGAGGCACAGGTTAATTCTGTATCCAGTATAAAGTTCCCAAGAACTCAGGCTGAATGTTTTAGCATGAGAGTAGTTTACTCACAAGTAGGATTACATCAAATTAAATATTTTCTAATAGGCTACAGTCTTAAACAGTGTTAATAGTATTACAAAACAGAGTCTTTTGCGGATGGAAGTTGAGGCTTCTGAAATGCGAGAACTGGAACCCAGGACAGGGCCCTGTTTCGGACGATGCCTCGTCTTTTTAAACAGAATGGGAGTAATGAATGCTTTCTGTTTCATTTAAGTCTTTGGTGAATGAAACGTCTTGGTTGTGCACAGAAAAACATAGAAAAACTTGAGAATACTTACTGACTTATCAACCAAGACGTTTCATTCACCAAAAACTTAAATGAAACAGAAAGCATTCATTACTCCCATTCTGTTTAAAAAGACGAGGCATCGTCCGAAACAGGGCCCTGTCCTGGGTTCCAGTTCTCGCATTTCAGAAGCCTCAACTTCCATCCGCAAAAGACTCTGTTTTGTAATACTATTAACACTGTTTAAGACTGTAGCCTATTAGAAAATATTTAATTTGATGTAATCCTACTTGTGAGTAAACTACTCTCATGCTAAAACATTCAGCCTGAGTTCTTGGGAACTTTATACTAGTGTTAATTGCAACAAGAACTCCTAATTCTGTATCCAGGGCAGCAGTCTACCAGCTCCATCTGGTACGCAGGCTGAGACCCTACCTGCCCGCGGACTGTCTCGCCAGAGTGGTGCATGCTCTAGTTATCTCTCGCTTGGATTACTGCAATGCGCTCTACGTGGGGCTACCTTTGAAGGTGACCCGGAAACTACAACTAATCCAGAATGCGGCAGCTAGACTGGTGACTGGGAGCAGCCGCCGAGACCACATAACACCGGTCTTGAAAGACCTACACTGGCTCCCAGTACGTTTCCGAGCACAATTCAAAGTGTTGGTGCTGACCTTTAAAGCCCTAAATGGCTTCGGTCCAGTATACCTGAAGGAGCGTCTCCACCCCCATCGTTCAGCCCGGACACTGAGGTCCAGTGCCGAGGGCCTTCTGGTGGTTCCCTCACCAAGAGAAGCCAAGTTACAGGGAACCAGGCAGAGGGCCTTCTCGGTAGTGGTGCCCGCCCTGTGGAACGCCCTCCCTTCAGATGTCAAAGAGAACAACAACTATCAGACCTTTAGAAGACATCTGAAGGCAGCCCTGTTTAGGGAGGCTTTTAATGTTTAATAGATTATTGTATTTTAATGTTCTTTTAGAAGCCGCCCAGAGTGGCTGGGGAGACCCAGCCAGATGGGCGGGGTATAAATAATAAATTATTATTATTATTATTATTATTATTATTATTATTATTATTATTATCTCTCCCCCCGATCATTTGCTGAGCAGCTGCTCAGGGAGCTTCCTTTCAACACCCCCTTCTCTCTCTCTTTTTTAAAAAAAGCACGATCTGCTTTTGCCCCTGGGCAGTTCAGCTCCAGGGACCACACATTCGCTCTATAAGACGCACAGACATTTCCCCTTACTTTTTAGGAGGAAAAAAGTGCGTCTTATGGAGCGAAAAATATGGTAATAAAAATTATATTTAAAAAAAGAAAGAAAAAAGTTTGGGCACCCCTGCTTTGGAGCATCCGACTGGCCGCTGTGAGGGCAGGATGCTGGACTAGATGGGCTCTGTCAGGGGGGAACGGCAGACCCCCCCTGCCAGTCCAGCTCTTAGCCAGTACAGGCAGCAGCCGGAGCTTTTGGAGACAGATCCCTCTTCCTCCTCCCCTTCCTCGTCGGGAGGGAGTGCTGGAGAGGAGGGGGGAGTGCTGAGGCTTCAGCCAGCATCCCAGGGACCGGGTCCAGTGTCGGGGGGAACCAGAAGAAGAAGGACTAGGCATTTCCGGTTCCCGAGGTGTTGTGACTGGCGGGAAAATCGCGGCTCACTCGGGAGTTCTGAGTCGGACTGAGCAGACATGATTTATGTTCTCTATACATGAATGTAAATAACCTAGATAAAAGCCTTTTGGCAGAATGACTCTTCGTCTTTCTTGGAACGTCCAGCCGGGGGGAGGAAACCCCTACGTGTGACAGGTTCCATCTAGTCTGCTGCAGGACTCCTCCTAGGCTCTTAGCTCTCACGTGGCTTACCTGAGCACCGCAATGGCATCCTCAATGGTCCGTGCCTCTACGGCGCCTTCCTCCAGGACCCTGCGGTTGATGTTCTCTTCCAAGGGCACCTCAAGGTGACTCTTCAGCTTCTCTCCTGGCAGAGAAGGGGGCAAATGGAAGCACAGGTTAGCTGAAGGCCAGCCTGTTTTAAAAATGCAGCAATACATTGCAGGGGACTGGACTGGACCATCCTCAGGGTCCCTTCCAACTCCATGATGCTAATGCCCTGCATTCTGTGAGACACCCTCTGCTCTGGATGTGGCTGAAATCTAAACCACTGAGCCTCTTGGGCTTGCTCATCGGAAGGTCGGCGGTTCGAATCCCCGCAACGGGGTGGGCTCCTATTGCTCTGTCCCAGCTCCTGCCAACCTAGCAGTTCGAAAGCACACCAGCGCAAGTAGATAAATAGGTACCGCTGCAGCGGGAAGGGAAACGGCGTTTTCGTGCGCTCTGGCTTCCGTTGCACCAGAAACGGTTTAGTCCTGCTGGCCACATGACCCGGAAAGCTGTCTGCGGACAAACGCCGGCTCCCTCGGCCTGAAAGCGAGATGAGCGCCGCAACCCCAAAGTTGCCTTTGACTGGACTTAACCGTCCAGGGGTCCTTTACCTTTTTTCACCTGGACTCCCAGCACCCGATAGCCCAGGCAGAGGCAAACTCCGGCCCTCCAGATGTTTGGGACTACAATTCCCATCATCCCTAGCTAGCAGTATCACTGGTCAGGGATGGTGGGAATTGTAGTCCCAGATATCTGGAGGGCCAGAGTTTGCCTATGCCAGCGCCAGGGTGGATAAAAATCAATGATTTTTTAAAAAAAATCAAAAATATCGGATTTTTTTTATTTAAATCGGATTTTTTTGATTTAAATTGGATTTTTAAAATAAAATCCTTTTGGAGGAACAATCTTTCTAAATATAGTCTTCTATTTAAGTTACATTGTAGTCCAAAGGCTATTCATCAGGAAATAAGGATTTGTTTTAAGTTTATCAAGTGTGGCTAAAACTCAGTCTAAGTTTTTTTTGTTTTAATGTTTAACCACATCAGTTAACAAACATGGATACATATGCTATCATGTTATTGTTTTAGCTAAATAAATTGTTTAAATAGTTATTAAGGAAATGATTATTTTTCTCCTCCCAATAAAGTACAGCAGAAAAGTTGTCCAAATATAAACAGTTAACTTATTAAACCTCACCATAATTTCAAAATTATCTGTCTATGTATTTCTAGTAGTATAACCAAATCAGTAATTTTTGATATAACTGTAAAAACCACTCTGAAAATTTATTATTCCAAAAATGAAACCTTCATATGGTTGTAAATATTAAGATTATACCAGCAAGAAGGAGTCTTTCTGTAAAAAAAATAATTAAATCAAGTCTTACTGACTAGTGATTTAAATCGTGATTTAAATCAAATCCACCCTGGCCAGCGCTAGCCCATCAGCTCCCGCTCACCGGGTTCCCCGTTCTCCTTCGGCTGCTCTTTCCGGAGCACCTCGTCGATCTGCGCACGGGTGACTTTGCCCGGGGGCAGCGGCTTGGGCATCTTCCCCTTCAGCTTGGCATCCTCTTCTTCCAGGAGGCGCTGCAGCTCCTTCTTGCGCTCCACCTGCTCCAGGCGCCGTTTCTCACGCTCTTCCTAAAGCGACCGGAGGGCGAGAGAAAAAAGAGTCTAGTCCTCATGATTCTGAATGATGGAGTTGAATAGGAGCAGTGTTCTGCCTCATCCTATATAATAAAGTCCCTGTGTCTCTGCGTCGTGTGTCCCTGTGTCCGTGGGTTTCCGCTACTGCGCATGTCCCCCATGGACACAGGGAATGGAGCGGAGACGCGCGTACCAATCAGGGCCGGCCGAACGCTGGGCACGCGCGCGAAGCAGGCGGTTAAGCTGCTTCCTGCTGCTGGAGCGCAGAGACCCGGAAGCGAGCACGGGCCCTTCTTCCCCCAAGGCCGAGACGAGTGGGCGAGACCTCCTGTCTCCTCAACTAAGAGGCGAGGCGAGGCGGGCGGGCTTCCCCGGCGGGACGAGGCCCTTCTCACTCACAGGCAGGCGGTCCACCGCTGCCGGGTCAGAGCCCGGCCCTCTTCCTCTCCCCTCACCGCCGCCCCTTCCTGTGGGTGTATCGGTTACAGCAGCTGGCACAGGTGCGGCGGGGTTGCCCTTCAGACCCACTCCGCCGAGGGAAACCTCAGGGGCGCAGGCAGGGAGGGAGAAGAGCGGGAGCCGCCGCCGCGGAACATGCAGCCATTTTGGACTTCGCCAAAGAACTGCGACGGCGGCTGCTCGCCTCTGAGGCGGCGGCGGCTGTCAACAGTGCCGCCTCCGCCATGCTCGCAAACCCCACTCCGCCAACCGCGCGCGCACCTGGTGCTCCTCCCTCCCTCTCCTCCTCCTCCCCCCCCCACCCCCTAGTGCGCCCGTTAATTTAACGGGCTTACAGTCTACTAGTAAGGACCATAAACAAGCAAAACCACCACACAATGGCTGAAACTATAATAAAAGATTTATTGGAATCCTCTTCTGAAAAACTAACAGTCTTTCAATGAAGCCACATGATTAACAAGCCATATATGCGTGATATAACAGAATGTATAATGTTCACGTGACTGAACCATTCAGCAACAGGTTGGGTATAGCCACAAAATCTTGGTGCCAACAAAACATTCACAACTGGTTGATGGTGAGTAGATAGTAGAATTCTTCAACAGTTCAAAGCAAAAACCTCATGGATGTTATAGTAGATGAAGCATATTATTATGAGTCTTGCAACATCACCATCCAGCCGAAATCAACATAAGTGGCACATGAGAAGGACGAAGAAAGAAGACCTGTCCTCCGGATTACTCACAGGTTTCGCTATATAGCTTCATCAGTTCAGGTTAAGCATTCTGACTAGCACAACATGCGAAATATTCCACAGGCACTACTATCTACTCACCATCAACCAATTGTGAACGTTTTGTTGGCACCAAGATTTTGTGGCTATACCCAACCTGTTGCTGAATGGTTCAGTCACGTGAACATTATACATTCTGTTATATCACGCATATATGGCTTGTTAATCATGTGGCTTCATTGAAAGACTATTAGTTTTTCAGAAGAGGATTCCAGTAAATCTTTTATTATAGTTTCAGCCATTGTGTGGTGGCTTTGGTTGTTTATGGTTCATACTAGTGAATTTAGCCCGTTAAAAACGGGCGCTAGATAGCGACGCGAGGGCTGAGAGGGTGCCCGGCCTCCTGCCGATCTGGCTCAGGCTGGCGCGCCCCCCTCCACCGGCCGCGCCCCTTCTGGCGGGCAGGGAGCGTTTGCAAACTCCTGCACGCGAGGGTGGGGCAGACCCGGCGACTTCGACCGATCCCCTGGGGAAGCGCGCGCGTGCGGGGCTTCGCTTTCCCCTGTTTTTAGCAACAACCCACGGCAGCGCCGGAGGAGGAGCGCCGCCTGAGGACGCTGGGCAGCAGCTTCGAGCGTGTCCCGCTGGCATGCCCGTGCCGGCAGACCCCGGCTGCGGCCTCCGTGCGCGGCGGCTCCCCCGGTACGGGTGCTGCGCCTAGGCCGCGAGGCCTACCTGGACTCCCTGGCGGCGCAGGGCCGCTGCGTGAGGCACCACCGGGAAGCCTCCTCCTCCTCCGAGGCGCCGCACCGGCTGCTGCTGTGGGAGCCGTCGGGCCCCGTCTTCACAGTGGGGCTGCGCGGCCTGGACGCCCGGCGGGCCTCAGAGAAGGGCGGTGGGAGGCAGAAGACCCCCCTCCTCCCGGGGGCCACGACAGGAACGGGGAGGATGGCGGGCTCTGCCAGGTGCACGACCTGGAAGTGGCAGCGGGCGCTGCCAGGCTCGGCAAGCGTGACAGCGGCTGCTTCCGAGGAAGTTTCCCTTTGAGACGCGGGACGCCCGGTGGGTGAGGGCAGGCGGGAGGGCATGGCCCCGCCACCGAAGAGGATGCGGGACGGGGAGAGAGGAGGGTGGCGAGCTGGCGGCCATGGCGGGAGCAGGTGCGGCTCCGGGAGCGGCGCTTTGCGCCGCTTCCCCCCGGCAATGGCGGCGGCGCAGTTTCGCCCGGCCGGAAGTGTCTCTGCGTCATCCCGCCCCCCTCTCCGCCCCCTCCAATCCCTGCGTCCGTCTGTGCCATGCGCAGTACCTCACTTCCGTGACACACAGAAAATTGCAGGTGGACGCAGGGACACTTGAAGATTATAATATAGGATTATCACCAGAGTGATACTTTATGCTGTTTGTGTCTGCCTCATACGGAGTCAGATGCTTGAGCTCAACATGGTCTACACTGGTTGACAGCAATGGCTCCCCGGGGCTTCCGACTCAGGGGTCTCTCCCACCCCCAATCTGGTGATGCCTTTGGGGACTGAGCCTGGGAGAACCAGAATGCAAAGTCCAGTGTTAGAAACTCCGATATATCACTTAACCTTAAGCCTAGGTTACCGTCGCCGCCACAATGGAATGTCTAGGAGCCTTTTTTTGGGCAATGGATTTTATTTTATTATTATTCACTAGTAAATTAAGCCTGTTACAAAAACAGGCGCTAGAAAGCTCTCCGGCCCCGACGCCGCCCCTAAGTCCCTCTCTCGCTGACCCTGCTCGCTTTCTCGCCGTCTCTGCGCTCCCTGTCTGCCTGCTTCTCCGTCGCCGCCGCCGGCCTCCTTCCCTCTCTCGCTTGGCGCCGCTTCCCTCGCGCTTTGGCGAGAATCGGCAGTGGGAAGTTCCGCTGGAGTTGGGCGGCAACGGGAGGCAAGCAGTAAAGGCGGCGGCGGGGGAGCGGCGCTTTGCGCCGCACCCCCCCCCGCAGTGGGCTTCGGCAACCTCGCCATGTCCGTGCGAGGCAGCGGCGCTGGCGCAACTGAGAACGCGCGTGCGCCGCCGCTGCCTTCCGGACACGCCCCCCTCTCCAATCCCTGCTCCAATCCCTGCGTCCGTCTCCGACATGCGCAGTGGAAAATTTCCACTGACACACACCACGGACGTGGGGACATTAGGGAATTATTATAGAGGATTTCATTTCTATACTGCTATTTGAAAGAGGGGGGGGGGGAGGACTCAAAGCAGGTTTTCAACACATTAAAACTTCCAATAAAACAATCCAGAATAAAACAAATACTTCCAGGAAAGTATTTCAGATCCTTCAGCAGGTGACATTTTGCTTTTCCCGTATTTATTTACCTACTTAATTTATAGAGGTGCCCCATAGCAGAAGAGCTCTAGGAAGGCAGGGTGGTGTAGTGGCTGAGAGTGTCACGACGTGGACCTGGGAGTTCAGGGTTTGAGTCCCCACTCAGTCATGAAGATCACCGTGTGACCTTGGAGTCAGTCGCAGACTCTTGGCCCACCTCACAGGGTCGTTGTAGGGATTAACGGAGGAATGGGGTGAACCATGTACTCTTTGGAGAAAAAGGTGGAAGATAAATGCTGACCTGCTTAAGAAAGCTGGAGGGGCCAGCCAGGTGGAGATGCCAGTCGCAAACTTGGCACCCAGAGATCTCCAGGTGGCTGTAACTGGATCCGCACCAGTCGCAAAACGCATCTGGCGCCTGGGGGAATTTAGAGCACTCCCACCGAGCTATGGCCCTTCCCCTGTGCATGGACTACAAACCCCCATAACTCCCAGCCAGCCTGGCTGCATGATACCAGGGAGGATGGTATCTGTAGCCCAAAACACCTGAAGTTTGGGGAAAGCTGGCCTGCAATACAAGCCTTCCTAAATAATCAAAGACAGCAATCCATTCAACGATTCGTCAAGAAACGCAGCTAAGCCCAAGATCAACGGCACAGAAAGCCCAACATGCCCATTAACACCTCCCAACTGGCCAAGGTGGTACAGAAAGCAATTTGCGCTTTGGATCTGGTCAATAGCAATCCACAAATCCAAAAGCCCAGGAGATGCATTAAGACCAGGAGTCAATAAGACCAGAGACTCTTTCGAAATGGAAAAGCTGTGTCTCAAAGCACCCACCCCCGTGCACGTCGCCCAGATAAGCCATCAGATCATTTAACATTTGAAGATTCAGAGCAGATGAAAGAAAGGTCTTCCCCTCTGTGGCGGAGAGTTGAACTGCGGAACTCCCCGCCACAGGAGGCAGTGATGGCCATGACTTTGAGAACTGCAGAAGCAGCCGGGAAGAGAGGAGTTCAGGGATATTTAAAAAAAAAAAATAGTTGCATGTCTTGTTTCTCATTATTATTATTATTATTAACTAAATGTGTGTACCGCTCTACACCTGCAGGTGTCAGGGAGATTCACAATATAAAATGACATACAAAATCATCACGGGGACACGGTGGCGCTGTGGCCTAAACCACAGAGCCTCGGGCTTGCCGATCAGGAGGTTGGCGGTTCGAATCCCCACAACAGGGTGAGCTCCCGTTGCTCGGTCCCAGCTCCTGCCAACCTAGCAGTTCAAAAGCACGCCAAAAAGTGCAAGTAGATAAATAGGTACCACTCCGGCAGGAAGGTAAACGGTGTTTCCGTGCGCTGCTTTGGTTTTGGTGTTCCGTTGCGCCAGAAACAGCTTAGTCATGCTGGCCACATGACCCGGAAAACTGTCTGCGGACAAATGCCGGCTCCCTCGGCCTATAAAGTGAGATGAGCGCCGCAACCCCAGAGTCGTCTGCGACTGGACTTAATTGTTGGGGTCCTTTACCTTTACAAAATCATCTCTCTCTCTATGTTATAATACAAACAATTTGACCGCTTTACATGGTTTTGTATGCTTTGTGGTATTTGTAGTTTTGTATGTTTCTGTGGCATTTTATGCATCGTGATTCGCCATTATTTTTTATTGATTATAGTTTAGCAATTCTTTATTGTAACTGGGAGCCAGTGTGGTGTAGTGGTTAAGAGCGGTAGACTCGTAATCTGGGGAACCGGGTTCGCGTCTCCTCTCCTCCACATGCAGCTGCTGGGTGACCTTGGGCTAGTCCCGCTTCTCTGAAGTCTCTCAGCCCCACTCACCCCACAGAGTGTTTGTTGTGGGGGAGGAAGGGAAAGGAGAATGTCAGCCGCTTGGAGACTCCTTCGGGTAGTGAGAAAGCGGGATATCAAATCCAAATCCAAACTCTTCTTCTAACTGTTAGGTGCAAATTGCTTAAGCATTAGATCTATGGTCTGCCTGAAACCCTGGAGAGTAGCTGGCAGTCAGTGTGGGCAATACTGGGCAAGACAGACCCCAATGGATCTGGCTCAAGGTGAGGCAGCTGGCCTTATAGGTTCGCGTCCCATTAAAGATTTGGGAGTGTCTCAAAACGGCATTGTGCTCAAACTTAATGGCAGAGGAGAAATTGGCCGTTCCGGCTGAGGCTGCATCCTCACCAAAAAGAGGAAGGTGCTCTTGCAAGAGCAGAGAGAGAGAGATCACGGAATCATAGAGCTGGAAGGGACCCCCAAAGCCATCTAGCCCAACCTCCTACCACACAGGAGATAGAAGTGTTGGGGGCAGGGAGGGAGGGAGGGAGGGAGGGAGAGGATGGAAACAGACAGACAACACTCTGCATCCCTGCAGCCAGCGGGTTCGTGTCACCATGGACGCATGATCAAATTAACCCAGGTGGTCTGATCCCAGGGGACAGGTCGATGTCACGGAGATGCAGGGCTGAAACCGGAACCTCGCCGAGACGGGAGCAACGCTGCCCTTGGTCTGGCGCAGTTTCAAGGCTCCTGAATTACGGAGGTGCCTTTAATTAAGCTCTCTGGTCTTCTCCCGGGACCTTCTGCATGCAAAGCAGGCGTCCTGGCCGCCCCTTTCTCCCCTCGCCGCCCCACAAAAGGGAAATGAGACACTACAGGATTCATCCAAAGAGCCAGAAGAGAGGGACAAAGCTGTTCTGTGACTTCAGAAGCTCCCAAGCCAGCTAGAGAGATCTATCCATTGCTGCCGCCTCCTGGGCAGAAGGGAGAAGTGCCCCTTCGCTGAACGGAGCGCGCACGGTGTTGCTTCAGAAGACTCCAGGGTCTGCCCAAGTAACACAGACCACTGGGTCACCTGGCTCAGCAACTGGCTAGCACTGGCTGGCAGCAGCTGCTGGAAGGGGGGGGGTCCTGACTCAGGGGGGGTCTTCCCCAGCCCTTCCAGGAGACGCCACTGCAGAATGAACCTGGGGGTTACTGCAGGTTTCCTGCCTCTGAGCTCCATCCCATCCCCAAAATATAAAACAAGACTATCTAGTCCTCATGGTAATAATAATAATAATAATAATAGTAGTAGTAGTAGTAGTAGTAACAATAATAATAATAATAATTATTCATTATTTATACCCCACCCATCTGGCTGGGTTTTCCCAGGCACTCTGGGTGCCTCCCAACAGATCACGAAAAAAATCACAAAAAAAATCAAAAACTTCCCTATGCAGGTCTGCCTTCAGGTGACTTCTAAAAGTCAGATACAGTGGTACCTCTGGTTACGTACTTAATTCGTTCTGGAGGTCCGTTCTTAACCTGAAAACGTTCTTAACCTGAAGCACCACTTTAGCTAATGGGGCCTCCTGCTGCCACTGTGCCGCCGCTGCCCGATTTCTGTTCTCATCCTGAAGCAAAGTTCTTAACCCGAGGTAGTATTTCTGGGTTAGCAGAGTCTGTAACCTGAAGCGTCTGTAACCTGAAGCGTCTGTAACCCGAGGTACCACTGTAGTTGTTTATTTCCTTGACAACTGATGGGAGGGCGTTCCACCACCGAGAAGGCCCTCTGTCTGGTTCCCTGTAACCTCACTTCTCGCAGGGAGGGAACCACCAGAAGGCCCTCGGCGCTGGACCTCAGTGTCCAGGCTGAACGATGGGGTGGAGACGCTCCTTCAGGTATACAGGACCGAGGCCATTTAGGGCTTTCAAGGTCAGCACCAACCCTTTGAATTGTGCTCGGAAACGTACTGGGAGCCAATGTAGTTCTCTCAGGACTGGTGTTATGTGGTCCCAGCGGCCACTCCCAGTCCCCAGTCTAGCTGCCACATTCTGGATTAGTTGTAGTTTCCGGGTCACCTTCAAAGGTATAAACAAAGAGCCTGGATTAAACTGGGATCGCAGCAAGTTGCTGGACACCAGTGCAAGCTATCCGTGCATCTAGGCCTGTATTGGTTACACTGGCAGGCAGCGGCTCTCCAGGGTTTTTTGCAGGGGCAACCCAGCCAGATGGGCAGGGTATATTATTATTATTATTATTGGTACTAGTAGTGGTGGTGGTATTATTATTATACCTGGGGATTGCAGGAGGGACCTTTCACACACCCAAAGAAGGCACTCTACCTGTGAGCTACAGGCCTTGGCTGGGGGGGTTAAGGGAGGGATAGTACTTCTGTTGTGCTCCTTCTGGAGTTGTTTGCCCACCTACACTCAGCATTCACCTGCGGTTCCTGGAAGCTGTCAGCAGGCGACAGCGGCCACAATCCCAGAACGGCTTCGACTGGCCGACTGAACCAGGTGAGAGGAGCCAATGGGCCTCAGACCCTCGGCAAGTTAGGGGCTTCCCCTGCATGCGAAGACAGGCTCCGGCGGACGGAATGGACGAGACCAAGAGTCGGCCCGATGGTCAAGAAGGCGGTTTCTGCCCGTGCTGCAGAGGGAAGTGAGGGGCCGGCGGGGCTTGTCTCCTATCTGGGAGAAGGAAAACAGGATCCCAAATCTCTGCTGCCTTGCGGGATATATTTGGGAGAAGAGAAGGCTCAAGTAAATCCAGAGTGGAGACCCTAAGCCAGTTGGATGGCGCCTTGCATGCCTCCCTCCGGCAACTCCTGCAGCCCAGCTGGTGCCAAATGCCTTGCTGTTTTCCTTTGGACCGGGTCAGCGAGGCCGAGAGGGGGGTCTCAATGTCTGGGCAGCCCAGGACACCACCACCCACACTGGCCCAGGCTTTGTCGCCCCAGGAATGCCACTTCAGTGCCGCTGGCGCGGCAAAAACAACACAGGAGGCAGCAGTCACAGGCTTCAGTTCAAGAAAGGGTGAAACACCCCAGATCGGATCCTGCCCTTCCAGATTCCAGGGAGGTGATTAAGCCATGAAATGCTCAGAAGGAGGAAGTCAGCCCGGTCAGAGTGTCACAAAACCACATTATTTGTCTCAGGTTGGGCAATTCAAAGAGCGTATGATCTGCTTAAGGGGACCCAGGTGGCGCTGTGGGTTAAACCACAGAGCCTAGGGCTTGCTGATCAGAAGGTTGGCGGTTCGAATTCCTGCAACGGGGTGAGCTCCCGTTGCTCGGTCCCAGCTCCTGCCAACCTAGCAGTTCAAAAGCACAAAGTGCAAGTAGATAAATAGGTACCACTCCGGCAGGAAGGTAAACGGCGTTTCCGTGTGCTGCTCTGGTTCACCAGAGGCGGCTTAGTCATGCTGGCCACATGACCCGGAAGCTGTACGCCGGCTCTCGGCCAATAATGCAAGATGAGCGCCGCAACCCCAGAGTCAGTCACGACTGGACCTTTACCTTTTTATGATCTGCTTAAGAATGCCAGAAGATGCCCACCGACTCTAAGGTTGCCCAGTGAGCTTCATGACGGAGTGGGGATTTGAACCCTGATCTGCCACGTCCTACTCCAGCACTCTCACCACCCCACTTCTGCTATGGGGCAGCTTTAAAAATGTAGTCGGTAAATACATAAGGGGAAGGCAAAATGCCTCTTAAAGAAGGATCTAAAAGATTATTGAAGCCTGAATTTGCTTTATTCTGGATTTGTTGTTTTAATGCGTTGTCAACTGCTTTGAGGCCCCCCAATTTAGATCATAAATGCAGTCAGGGTGGATTTGATTTAAATCAAATTGATTTAAATCACGATTTAAATCACGATTTAAATCACTAGTCAGTAAGACTTGATTTAAATTTTTTTTTACAGAAAGACTCATTCTTGCTGGTATAATCTTAATATTTACAACCATATGAAGGTTTCATTTTTGGAATAATAAATTTTCAGAGTGGTTTTTACAGTTATATCAAAAATTACTGATTTGGTTATACTACTAGAAATACATAGACAGATAATTATGAAATTATGGTGAGGTTTAATAAGTTAACTCTTTATATTTGGACAACTTTTCTGCTGTACTTTATTGGAAGGAGAAAAATAATCATTTCCTTAATAACCATTTAAACAATTTATTTAACTAAAACAATAACATGATAGCATATGTATCCATGTTTGTTAACTGATGTGGTTAAACATTTTTTAAAAAAAACTTAGACTGAGTTTTAGCACACTTGATAAACTTAAAACAAATCCTTATTTCCTGATGAATAGCCTTTGGACTGCAATGTAACTTAAATAGAAGACTATATTTAGAAAGATTTTCCCTCCAAAAGCATTTTATTTTAAAAATCCAATTTAAATAAAAAAAATCCGATTTAAATAAAAAAAATCCGATTTTTTTAAAAAAATCATTGATTTTTATCCACCCTGAATGCAGTATAGAAATGAAACGAATAATAACCATAATCATTATAAAGTTCAATGTAAAAAAAGAACTTGGGTTTGTTTTTATGACGTATTTTGTGTTTTCATTTTGCGGTCTCCTGTTGCAGCCGCTCTGAGAACCGCGGGTATAGGGCGGCATACAAATTTAATAAAGAACAACAAAACAACAGCGAACATTTTCATTTCTATGCCGCTTTATATTTTAAAGAAAAATAATAACCCCGAAGCAGTTGACAGCACTTGAAAACATCAAATCAAACAATTTGGAACGGAACGAATTCAAGCTTCCGGACGGGAATATTTCAGAGCCTTCTCTCAGCGCCGTTTTGCTTTGCCCGTATTTATTTCCCGACTTAATTTATATAGCCAATTTAATAAATAAATTTAATAAACAAATTAAGAAGGCGCCTAGACATTCTGCCGTGGCGACCGCAACCTTGGTTTAAGGTGCCGTTTGGCGATTAGCGTATACGCAGCCCCAGACAGAGGGTGGGCCATATGGGCCACTTGGCCCGGGCCTCCGATTCCAAAGGGGGCCTCGGTCAGCATATTTACAATCGCTCACCTGAGGTGAATGTAAAAAATCAGGGGGGGGGGGACAGAAAACGCGAAGGGCGGGAGGGTGGTGCATTTCAACCTGCTAATAGCACCCTCTGGTTGTGTTGGAGAGGTGAGGGATTGTGAATACGCCCTCGGTAAGCAAGTAAGGTCTTAGTCAAGTCAAGTGTTTGTGATGGTGGGCCATGTTTTTCATGCTGTTAAAAGTTGGTGAGTTTTTGTTTGAAATCTTGTTTGCCAAAAATTTAAACCACACGTAACTTAAAGCAGCGTTTCCCAACCGGTGTGCCGCGGCACAGGAGTGTGCCGCAAGACACCGGCTCCTGTGCCGCGGGAAGACACCGGCTGCTGTGCCGCCCTGGGCCGCTTCCGCTTCCGGGGCGGTCCGGGCGGCTGGCGTCGCCTCGGCTCCGCTTCCCGCTCGCCGACCGCCGCCTTCGCCGGGGCTGCCGGGCGCTTCGCCCGCTGCCTCTGCCGCCCCGGTCGCGGTCGGGGACGGGCGGGAGGTGCCGGTGCCACCGGGCTCGCTCGGGGCCGGGTGGAAGTGCTGCCGGGGGGCTGGGCGCGGGAGGGGGGGCGGGCGCCTGGCCCGCCGATCTCCCGCTCCGTTTTCGCCCGCCTGGGTCCTTCCCCTCCCTCCCGCCTGGGTGCGCGGACACCCCGCCCCCTGGGGCGGGGGGGTCGGGGTGCATGTGGTGGTGGTGTGCCGCGAGATTTTTTTCGTGGGACAGGTGTGCCGTTGCCCCGAGGAGGTTGGGAAACACTGACTTAAAGATAAGTGTGTTGGCTTTCTTATCGCTAATTTTTTTTTTGAAAATGATGAAAAATTGATGAATATGTGGCCATTTGTTTAAAATTTTGTTGACTAGGCCAGGAATATTACTTACACCTGAGGAGTACACAGGGCCGGTGCTAGGGATTTTGGCACCCTAGGCGAGGGGGCGGGCCACGTGACGTCATTGCGCATGACGTACGGTGCCCCACCCCGTGCCCGGCCGGGCGCCCCACGCCTTTCGCCGCTGGTTGGGGCGGCACCGGGCGGCAGGCTGGCCAGCGCCCCCTCCATTTTGGCACCCTAGCCAACTGCCTAGTTCGCCTTAATGGATGCGCCGGCCCTGGGAGTACATATAGCTCAATGAGGATAAAATTTGGTGGAAACCATGTTTTTTAAAGAAATAGTGGCTTACGACCAATAGTGGCTTTCTCACAAGCATACATCTTTTTAAAGAGTAGAATAAGAATATAATAAACAATAGTCAAAGTTGTCTACTTAAAAATAGATTTTTAAATACATTTTTAAAAATTATGTTATCGGAGATCCCCAGGGTAAAAAAAGGGGGGGCACATTATCTACCTGGCCCAGGCCTCTGCCTGGCTCTGCAAGGGCCTGCTCCTCTTCCCTTCGCAGAATATTTTGGGGGGACCCCCGTCCCCCCCGCTCACCTTCCTTTGCTCCTTCCTCATGACGTGTTTGTCCTCATCTTTCCAGAGGGCATCCTCCAACTCTTTCTGCTTCTTGGCATCAGCTGCTGCCTTGGCCTCCGCCTTCCTCGCCCGGGCGGCTGCCGACTTGGTGTTCTCCCCTTGGAACTTTTTGGGCATCCCTCAGGGTCTCTGGCCTGGCCGGGGCGGGGGGGAGAGAGGGGTTCGCAAACGTGATTTTGTTTTATTTGCAATTTTGCACTCAGAGCGACCTGCGCCGTAAAAGCAAAGCCACAGAGACGTTACAGGCAGACCAAAGCAGCCGCACCCCCAGAACTAAAAGGCTCATAGCTCAGTCAGTAAGACTCTTGGGCAAGCGTAGAATTGTAGAGTTGGAAGCAGGGTGGATTTGATTTAAATCACGATTTAAATCACTAGGCAGTAAGACTTGATTTAAATATTTTTTTTACAGAAAGACTCATTCTTGCTGGTATAATCTTAATATTTACAACCATATGAAGGTTTCATTTTTGGAATAATAAATTTTCAGAGTAGTTTTTACAGAATATCAAAAATTACTGATTTGGTTATACTACTAGAAATACATAGACAGACAATTATGAAATTATGGTGAGGTTTAATAAGTTAACTGTTTATATTTGGACAACTTTTCTGCTGTACTTTATTGGAAGGAGAAAAATAATCATTTCCTTAATAACCATTTAAACAATTTATTTAACTAAAACAATAACATGATAGCATATGCATCCATGTTTGTTAACTGATGTGGTTAAACATTTTTTTTAAAAAAACTTAGACTGAGTTTTAGCCACACTTGATAAACTTAAAACAAATCCTTATTTCCTGATGAATAGCCTTTGGACAACAATGTAACTTAAATAGAAGACTATATTTAGAAAGATTTTTCCTCCAAAAGCATTTTATTTTAAAAATCCAATTTAAATAAAAAAAATCCGTTTTAAATTTTAAAAAATCTGATTTTTTAAATTTTATTTTTAATAAATCGTTGATTTTTATCCACCCTGGTTGGAAGGGACCCTGAGGGTCATCCAGTCCAACCCCCTGCAACGCAGGAACCTTTTTGCCCAACGTGGATCTCAAACCCACAACCCTGGATACCAATTGAGCTATCCAGAGTTCTGGGTTTGAGCCCCACGTTAGGCAAAAGATTCCTGCATTGCAGGGGGTTGGACTGGATGACCCTCAGGGTCCCTTCAAACTCTACAGATCTATGGTTCTACATGGAGGCTTCTGGCCGCCAGGTTGGCAGACACAGTTTAAAAACCTCTGCCTAGTCCACACTGTGTGTGTTTCTCCTTGCATAGTGGGACAAGTGAATTGCTGTAAGAGCAAGCAACATAGTTGAGATCATAGAATTACAAGGGGAAGGGACCCCTTGAGTCATCTAGCCCACCCCCCTGGATTGTAGGTGCCGTTTGGCACCTAGCTTATACACCTGAGTTTCTGACGCTGCTTCTAACCCTACACTATAGATACAGGCTGCATACACACCCCATATTTGAGGCACTGGGTCCCACACTCCCCCCTCCCCCCCCGAATCATTTGACCTGCATGCAAACATCGTAAAGCAACTTATTTCCAAAGACTAGACAACGGAAAGTGACCACCAGGCTACTGAAAATAAAACTAAAAAAACTCTCTAAATCACAATTAGGGGATTAAAAACAAAATTAAGGTGAGGTGGGTAGACTGCTAGAATTAAAGAAAAAAAATGAGGAAAATTTTCTTGAAGAACGGAAATATTTTGTGGATTATTTGAAAAATATATATCATGGTATCTGCTCGAAGATACTGATCCAGAGCGAACCAAGACTGTAGCCAAGTTGCACATCAAGTCACAGCAGATAATATCTGAATGAAATTATCTCCCACAAAATCTTAGCTAAATTTTTAAGCTAATATGTCCTTTGAAATAGTGCTGCTAAAAGATGTTATTTAATAATTATTTAGTACATGTAATATTGCTATACTCTTCGTTTTTGTTTCATCCTCTTATCTTCTGGTCTACGACGGTAATAAAGGTTTTACTTACTTACTTACTATATATCATGGTCGTGTTAAAACATATGCAGGACTTGAAGCATAGCAACATATGAGAAATGGTAGTTTAAATAAGTTCGAATTAATGTATATAATGGGTAAAATATAAGTAATACAGCAGCTTTATACAGTAAGGAAAGAACACCATGGAAAGGTGGCTGGGGAGTCAACGGAGAGGAGAGATTTCTTCTGAGAGTTGCCTAAAAGAATTTGCAAATTTTGATAATTTACTAACAAAAATGAATAAATCAAAATTTAAGAGCTGTATGCAAACGTGTGCTAAAACGAAGAATGCAAAAGCAAAAGGCACAAGAGCACTTTGGCAATTAATAACAATAATAATAATGTGATTTGAGGATACAGAAGAAGCAGCTGGCACGAAGTACAGTAAACAAAGGGCTTAGAATCATAGAATCCTAGAGTTGGAAGAGACCCCAAGGGCCATCCAGTCCAACCCCCTGCCAAGCAGGAAACACCATCCAAGCATTCCTGACAGGTGGCTGTCAAGCCTCTGCTTAAAGACCTCCAAAGAAGGAGACTCCACCACACTCCTTGGCAGCAAATTCCACTGTCGAACAGCTCTTACTGTCAGGAAGTTCTTCCTAATGTTTAGGTGGAATCTTCTTTCTTGTAGTTTGAATCCATTGCTCCGTGTCCGCTTCTCTGGAGCAGCAGAAAACAACCTTTCTCCCTCCTCTATATGACATCCTTTTATATATTTGAACATGGCTATCATATCTCCCCTTAACCTTCTCTTCTCCAGGCTAAACATACCCAGCTCCCTAAGCCGTTCCTCATAAGGCATCGTTTCCAAGCCTTCGACCATTTTGGTTGCCCTCCTCTGGACACGTTCCAGCTTGTCCGTATCCTTCTTGAACTGTGGTGCCCAGAACTGGACACAGTATTCCAGGTGGGGTCTGACCAGAGCAGAATACAGTGGTACTATTACTTCCCTTGATCTAGATGCTATACTCCTATTGATTTTTCTTTTTTAAGGGCACGTTTTATTCAATGGAAGATTAATAATAAGAGCTAATAAAATACATTGAAAGGCTGGAGCTGTTTCTTTTCTTCTCTCTCCTCCTTCCCCTTCCCACCCCATGGCTTCTGGAGGTCCCCCCCTCGCCCATGAAGGCAGCCCCTTGCCCCATAAGAAGGGGCAGGGGGGGGGTCTCGCAATCCACTGCCATCCTGCCCCACCCAACCCTTCCCTTACCTGCCGCCTCCACCTCCGGCCGTCGCAGCCTTTGTCCGTCACACCCCCGCCTCCCTTTTTGAAAGCCACCCCTCCATGGGGTGCGGAAAGGGGGGGGCATAGTCTTGTCGCCGCCTCTTTTGACGCCGCGTTTGTTGAGGGCAGTTTCCATGTTTGTTGAGGGCAAAGCCAGCATTTCCCCCCCCCCCATGCCCCAATTTTTTTGTTCCTTTTCTTCGCTTCCTCACGGTAGACCGGAGGGCCAGAGATGTGTGGGGAAGGAAAAGAAAGAAATGCGCCCCCCCACGATTTCCCCATTTCTTCAGCAGCATTTCGAATTAATGTTGCCCAATACAAAGATGGCGTCGGCCACGACACGGAAGTGCCTGGTTGTGGGAGCAAAAGGGAGCAGTATGCCCACTACTAAGATGGCCGCCGACACCTTACGTGAAAGCGTGACCTGCTCCGAGATGGCGCCTGCGCTCACACTCTATGGCCTTTTCTTATCTCTATGGGTGAATCCAAGATGGCCGCGGGACCTCGCCCGATGCAAACATGGCGGCAACCGCCTTCACGCTGCCCTTTGCCATGAAGGCCGACCCGTCGCCTTGGAAACGGCTGTACCAGCTGTCTTAGGGCCTAATAAGCTTTGTGTAAGGGCAGCGACCGCCACAAAGATGGCGGATTCGGTTACAAAAACACATTGGTTTATTTTTATTTTCAAAAGTCTCGTTTTTTGTTTGTTTTTTGATGGCAAACCCGAGACCACAGGGGGGGGGAGGCTAAAGGGCGAAAGCAAGGAAGGTTTGGGGGCTCAGTAATGGAAAGCAGCCCCCAACATTGGCAATACTAATAGACTGCAATCCTGCATGTTGCAGCTGGAGCCAAATCATGGAATCATGGAATTGTACAGTTGGAAGGGGCCCTGAGGATCATCTAGTCCAACCCCATTGCAATGCAGCAATATGCACCTGTCCCATACGGGGATAGAACCTGCAACCTTGGCATTATCAGCACTGTGCTCTAACCAACTGAGCTATTCAAATCAATGGGACTCAAGGGGTGACTAACTGTTTCCATTGATTTCAGGGGGACCTAAGTACAGCTAAACTCTCTGCGTATGTCTACCCAGCAGCAATCCCCACTTAGTTTGTTGAGATTTACTCCCAGGTAAGCATGCGTAGGATTGCAGCCTAGATCTGGATCATATCCATTATGTTTCCGAGAAAATATGCAACTGTGATTTTAAGGAGGTCAACAACGGCTTCTTAAGAAACGTGTTGAAAGAAAACATCAGACACTGTAAGCATGTGTGTGTAATATAAATCCTAAAAAGCTGTATAGCAGGCATAGGCAAACTTCCTTCTGGGTCTTCCTTCTGAGTAGACACGCATAGGGATTGCATTGCAAGGCTGCAACCTTCAATGCACTTTTGGTTGCTATTTTAGGACAGCTTATGAAGTTTAGCTAATTGGTTCCCCCTTTTAAAAAAAAGTATTTTCCCCACCCAAGCATCTAAATTTATGAAGGGGTGGGAAAAGGTCTGAGAGACCAGTTTAATTTCAGGTGCTTTTTCCTCCTTCACAACCCCACAAATTTCAGCACGTTTGCGAGAATAAGAAAACGACGAACAAAATTCAAATCTCAAATTGTCCTAATTTGCAAACCAAAACCACATACACATCTCCATTTGCCACTCGCCTCGAACCTCAATTCCAAAACTACGGATCTTCAGGCCGCAATCCTTAATAAAGTAGTAATAATGATGGTGATTGTTGTTGTTATTTTATTTGTACCCCTCCCATCTGACTGGGTTGCCCCAGGTACATCGGGAGGCTTCCAACATATAAAAAAACATAATTAAAAAGCTTCCCTATACATATTTACTGAAACAGGCAGTTACCCGGGTTAGTTATCTCCCCTAACACTAGAACTGCTGGGCATGCAGCAAATCTGAATGTTGGCCCAGGACTCTTGAGCAACGGTGTTGGGTGTTGTTACCCTCTCTCCTTAATCGCCCTCCATTGCCCAGGGGGCAGGCGTAAATTCTCCCAGAGAGACAGATAGGTTTATTGGCATTCCCAGAGAGAGCAAAAGATTTAAGGCACCTCCTTTTGTGTTGCCATCAATATAACCTATTAGGGGGAACAACTCCTTAAGTGCTGGTGAATGAAATATTTACCTAGACACAGAGCAGAGAGGGACCCGGCCGAGGTTGGGGTGACCTGGTTTCCAGAGTGTGTGGGCCATTTTTCCATTCTCTTGGGATATAGAGCCATAGACTCGCAGCCTGGGAGTCATTTTGGACTCACAGCTGTCCATGGTAGCGCAGGTTAATTCTGTGTCCAGGGCGGCTTTCTACCAGCTCCATCTAGTACACAGGATGAGACCCTCCCTGCCCGCAGACTGTCTGGCCAGAGTGGTGCATGCTCTAGTTATCTCCCGCTTGGACTACTGCAATGCGCTCTACGTGGGGCTACCTTGGAAGGTGACCCGGAAACTGCAATTAATCCAGAATGCGGCAGCTAGACTGGTGACTGGGAGTGGCCGCTGGGACCACATAACACCGGTCCTGAGAGAGCTACATTGGCTCCCAGTACGTTTCCGAGCACAATTCAAAGTGTTGGTGCTGACCTTTAAAGCCCTAAACGGCCTCGGTCCAGTATACCCGAAGGAGCATCTCCACCCCCACCGTTCAGCCCGGACACTGAGATCCAGCGCCGAGGGCCTTCTGGTGGTTCCCTCACTACGAGAAGCAAAGCTACAGGAAACCAGGCAGAGGGCCTTCTCGGTAGTGGCGCCCGCCCTGTGGAACGCCCTCCCAGCAGAGGTCAAAGAGAAATAACTACCTGACATTTAGAAAACACCTGAAGGCAGCCCTGTTTAGGGAAGTTTTTAATGTGTGATATTTTAATGTATTTTAGTGTTTGTTGGAAGCCGCCCAGAGTGGCTGGGGGGACCCGGCCAGATGGGCGGGGTACAAATAATAAATTATTATTATTATTATTATATATTATATAGTGGATCTTGCTCCATTACGGATCCACCAAATAAATAAGTGACACAGTATGTTTCTGCCTCCCACCAAATCCGCCTCCTCATTCTGGCTAATAATAACAGTTTTAATAATAACTTTATTATTTCTATGCCGCTTGTCTGCCTGTGTTGCCCCAATGGGATGTCCAGTCTTGCTCATGTATTTGAATTGCTGACCAGTTAGCAGTTTCCCACAATTCCTTGCAACACTCCTGCCAGCAGCCATTTTCTGCCCTCCTGTCCCAGCCCAAGACATTTTGACGCCTGAGGCACGCCACAAAATATGTGCGGAAAGATCTACATCTACATTGCCCCTATGGATCCTGCCGCCCGAAGCAGTCGCCTTGCCTTGCCTCATGAGAGGGCCGGCACTGAGCCATGCAGTAGGAACAAAGCCTGCTGCAATGTTTCATCCTTCTTCCTGCCTGGCTATTCCTTTTCAAGAGAGGAATGAGCCCAAGTGCCTAGAGTGGTGTGCCTACAACACCGAGGTTGTGGGTTCGATCCCCATATGGGACAGCTGCATATTCCTGCATTGCAAGGGGTTGGGATGGATGACCTTCGAGGTCCCTTCCAATTCTACCATTCTAGGATTCTATGACTGCCCTCCTATTGATGCACAATGGTGGGCTGGGTCTAAAAATATTGGTTGTCAGGAGTCAGAAGGGGCCCACCCACAACGATGAGGCTATCATTTAATTTTTATAAGAAATAAATAGAAAATTTTCAAAAAACACGTGGGAAAAGGTACAATTAAAATTTGTGCGAAATGAATGTTTCTATGTTTTTGAAGTAATCATAATGTACATATATTGTAAATCTGACCCCCTTCTTTCTATGGGACCCTGTATACAAGTGACCTCCTTAGCTCTTTCTATCTATGGGAACAGCATGGGTGGCCGGGCCTGGTGAACTTTTAATTCCTTACTCCTACGGTTATGATTCGTGCGTTCCCACTTAATTTTATTTTGATTTTAAATGTGATTTGAATTGTATTTTAAACTAATCGTTTGATTTTGTGTTTTTAATATATTATATATTTGGTGTTAGCCACCCTGAGCCCGGTCTCGGCCAGGGAGGGCGGGGTACAAATAAATTATCATCATCATCATCATCATTATATTAAATACAAATGGTTATCCAGTAATTGATTTTTTAAAATTAATATTAAATAAATGGTGGATATTTTTAAATAGTTTGCTAGTAAATGAACATTTTACACATTAACGGGTAGTTCAAAACCATATTCCATGCATATTAAGAGCAATTGTTTGAATTCACTAGATGATTGGGCAAATCACATATAATAATGTTCAAGTGTCCCTGCGTCCACTGTGTGTCAGTGGAACTGCGCGAGTGCGCATGTCCCACAGGGACGCACGGATTGGAGAGCTCTACTTCCCCCCCCCAACAGGGACGCAGGCATTGGAGCGGCCGGAGAGGGGGGGTGTCCGGGAGGCAGCGGCGGCGCACGCGCGTTGTCAGTTGGGGCAGCGCCGCCGCCTTGCATGGAGCCGCCGCCGCCGCCACGCTCCTTCTCTCCCCCGGCCGCGCCGATCACGCGAGCCCCCGGCTTCACCCGAGGCCTACCCGCCCGAAGCCGCCGCCGGGGACGCCTGTCAGCTGCACTCAGCCGCCAGCCTCTGCCGCCTCCTGCCGCCTCCTCCTCCTCCTCTAGCGCCCGTTATTGTAACGGGCTACCTTCCACTAGTAGATCATATTTTCTAATGCTTAAGGGGGCTGACTGGCCATTGGGCAAGCTGACACCCTGGCCAGTCTGCCACTGGTGATGCAGCAATAAAACTGCTGACACGTTTGCAAAGCTAAGCAGGGTCCGGTGTGATTTCAAATTGGATGGGAGACCACATGTTGAGGTTCCTGCATTGCAGGGGGTTGGACTAGATGACCCTCAGGGTCCCTTCCATCTCTATGATTCTATGACTCTGCCCTGTTATAACCGAGTCCCCAACCCGCCTTATGAAACTATGCCTGGTCCTCAGGCACCGCTCTGGGTAGACCGCCATTGGCATGAGTCCAGCCTCCATTTTGGATTTAGGAGTTCAGCTTCTCACAAGCCCTAGACCAGAACCTGAACTAAATCTAAATCACTGAGCTCAGCAGACAAACGGAGAGCATTGCAAACATGTTTCTCCTCCCGCTGAGATTCACTCAACGTTTACAGGAATATAATTATTTACTTCTCCAGCCTTGGAAGCCACAGAAATTACAGTAATATTTGCTCAATCCCTGGAGGTGTCTTTCAATTTGCCATGCTAAAAACAAATAAATGCATTGCAAGTTGTAACTCAGCTCAATTCCCTTGTTCTTATGCATCAGGGCAAAAGTCTCTTGACCCTTAAGACTGCACTGTAGGGATGCTATGGCACTAGAGATTTCTGCTCCTGTTTTTCTATTTTACCTTTCAAGCCATAGCAAGTCGAAGTAATTTGTTTATTCTTTTGTGATGTGTTTGGACTCGGGGCTCAACTGATGGTTTTCTACTTGTGTTTTTGACTTCTTTTATATGTGTTGCACTTGAGAATAGTCAGGATAAAGATAGATAGATGATAGATAGATAGATAGATAGATAGATAGATAGATAGATAGATAGATAGATAGATGTTTATTTACAGCCATAGGCCCATACAAATAAAACACATAAGTAACAACTTATGCCAGGTAGGTGCATCAGCCGCTATAGCATATCACATACCACAATCATCCAAAATGATGTTAAAAGAATAAAACTAGGTGAGAATAAATGTGTATTTACAATAAAATGAAATAACATAATAAACCTTAACTAGTTTTGCAGTAATCCTTTACGACGCTCTTGGGAAAGAACAGCGACCAGGTACCATGGTTAGGATAAACGTTTTATGAGGCAACTACACATCCATCTATCTATCTATCTATCTATCTATCTATCTATCTATCTATCTATCTATCATCTATCCTTGGGAGTAAGTCCCATTGAATTCAATAAGACAAAGAATTCAGTAAGCTTCCAGCTAAATACCAAATCTTCAGCAGCCACCATATTAAATCACATCAAATACAACGGCGTTGTCAGGCATTGCATTTTGGGGGAATCTAAGATGGTGACTGCCTTGGCTCATAAATTTAAGCAACCACATTAACCACCAGGACAGGATAACATGCCTTCCAAGAATCCCTATTTTCCAGGGACAGTTCCAGATTTACAGAAGCCATCCTGGTTTCTGATTTCATCTCGGAATGTCCCGGTTTTCCTCTTTCCTCCCCTCCACATCTCAGAGAACATGGTGGAGAAATCTGACCTCCTACTCTCGTCCTTTGCGTTCTCTCTCTCTCTCTCTCTCTCTCTCTCTCTCTCTCTCTCTCTCTCTCTCCATCCCTCCCTCCCTCTGTGTAGGTGCAAAAACGGAGTCCTGTTTAATCTGAAACTAAAATAGTGGCATAAAGACCAACACATTTGATCAGATATCCCATGGGATACAGGCTGAAAATTAAGCTCAGAGGTTTTGTGGCTGTTGCTGCTACTTTCAATTTATTTTCAGGCTTCAGGCTTTATGCAAAATGGCTTGTAAAGACTTCTCTAAAGACCAGAAATCTTAAGTTTTTGTTGTCAGGTGCTTCTTTGTGTTCAGATCAGGTCTCAGCACAATAATGTAGCACTTGGGAAGGAAGATGCAGCCCAGGAGCCCAGCACTGGAGGCCAACATGGAGAAGATCTGCACGGCCACCATGTACTTGCCCTTGGTGCTCAGGTAGGTGGGCACAAAAGACACCCAAACACTGCAGAAGACCAGCATGCTGAAGGTGATCAGCTTGGCTTCGTTGAAGGAGCCAGGCAGCTTCCTGGCTAGGAAAGCCACCGTGAAGCAGGTGGCAGCCAAGAAGCCCAGGTAGCCGAGGGCAACGTAAAACATGGCCACAGACCCTTCGTTGCATTGCAGGATGATCTCTTCCACCTGGGAGCGCATGTCAGGCTCTGGGAATGGGGGAGAAGAGCCCAGCCAGATGGTGCAGATGAGAACTTGCCCCCCAGAACAGGAGATGACAATGGAGTTGGCCAGACTCTTGCCCAGCCATCTCCTCACCCTGTTCCCAGGCTTTGTGGCCAGGAAGGCCAGCACCACCGTGATGGTCTTTGCCAAGACAGAAGAAACAGCAACTGAGAAGATGATGCTGAAGGCCGTTTGTCGGAGAAGGCAGGTGTCTTTCCTTGGGCGCCCGATGAAGAGGAAGGAGGACAAAAAGGAAAGCAGGAGGGAGATGAGCAGGATGTAGGAGAGGTCCCGGTTGTTGGCTTTGACTATGGGAGTTTCCTTGTATTTAATGAAGATTCCCAACACGATGCCTGCTGTTGCAGATAAGAAGAGGGCAACGGAAGCTAAAACCATTCCTAAATATTCTTCATAAACCAGGAAGATGATAATCTTGGGGACACATTGATCTCTGTCCTTGTTTGAATGGTGATCTTCTGGGCATTTGGTGCAATGTTCTGCATCTGGGGAAGAGAAAAAGGGTTGCTGCAGGATACATCCCTAATGATCAAACTGAGAGGCAGTGGCCACTCCACTTCTGTTAACTGCATTGTTTGGATCCTGCCTAATCCTGAAGAAATACCTCTTTGTCTCAACCTTTTAAATGCAAACAGTTTCCTGTTGCTTCCCTACAATGTTCATAGTAGTGTAATAATTTTCAATTGAAGTATTTATTTTTTATTGTGCTTTTGCTGTTAAAAATTAGCTACTTTTCATCGTCTATCCATTATTTTCGATAAGTGTCAAAATTATTTCCTTTTTTTGTGGCTTGGTATAAAAAATCAAAAAGGAATGCTTTGTGGGAGTTCCTCTCACAGCTGCCCAGTTTGAACCCCAGAGATTTTTTCCTTATGGTCATTCTTTTCAACTCACTTCCTGGATGTAATAAAGGTGATTAATACTAGGGAAGTCTAGGAAGGATCCACATTCCGCAATGTCTGCAGAATTCTCACAAAAAATGTGTGAGACTGAATTTCTGCCCTTCAAATTTCTTTATTTACGGCCATAGGCCCACAGAAAAGAATTTAAGAACCGTATACAGTTTATACAACATCACTTTAACAATTTAGATAAAAATAGTTTAAGTATGATTTAACGAGTTTAAAATCAGGAAGCAGGTTAGTAAAATTACTTGTGGCCCGGCTAATTAAAAATTTGCTCCTTAGTTAAGACAAGAACATTTAACAAAGTATATCACAAATTTTATAGTAAACAGGACTCTATTTGGATGAAATTAGAAAAAAAAAAAAACCTCAGTGTTCATGTAGTAGGCCATTTTTCTTTTTGTATGAAAGGACGACAATCAAAAATCTTGCCACTAGCAGAGTTTTGCTCGAGTCCATGTCCTGTAGGAGGTGTGTTAACTGGGCCTCCACTGTCATACCCAAAGTCTCTGAAATTAAAGGGAGTAAAAATCGGGTCTGAGCAGCCCTGTGCAAGGGACAGCCTAAAAGTATGTGGTGAAGAGATTCAGTGGTTCTATTGTCACATATACACAAAGCTGAGATTTGTCCATTGGAGAACCTGTTTCGCATCGAATTTCTGCCCTCTGTTTACTCTCTCCAGGAATTCCTTCCCCCTTGGAGTCCCTCATCCCTTTTACGGGATGGCATGCAATTTCGTTGCACTTGTATAGTGTTGTGCTTGTACTTGTGCAATGACAATAAATAAATTATCTATCTTACTTATCTTATCTCACCTTCCTGGGCGGAGAAGGTCCCTTCCGCACACTGAGCACAAGCATAGCAGCAAACGGGTTTTCCTTCTTGAACCACCTTGGCATATCCAGGTCGACATCTTTCTGTACACCTGGAACGAGGTACGGCCTAAACAGAAAAGCACTGAGTAGTATTTGTGTGTATGTAATTCATTCAAAGAGCTTGGATATGACCCAAAGCCATCTCTATAGCAGCGTTTCCCAACCGGTGTGCCGCGGCAAACTGGTGTGCCGCGAGACACCGGCTGATGTGCCGCGGAAAAATGGACCTGCAGCCCAGGGCTGCACAGGACCGTGGCGGCGGCGCTGCTGGAGCCCAGCGGCGAAGCGGAAGCCAGGGCGGCGCTGCTCCCTTGGCTGCTGCAGCAGCAGCAGCAACAGCAGCCTCGCGCGAGAATCCCGACCGGGAGCCTCGCGCGAGAATCAGAGCCCAGGGTGCCCTGCAGCCCCGCGCTGCACAGGACCGTGGCGGCGGCAATGCTGGAGCCCGGCGGCGAAGCAGAAGCCAGGGCGGCGCTGCTCCCTTGGCTGCTGCAGCAGCAGCAGCAACAGAAGCCTCGCGGGAGAATCCCGACCTGGTGCCCCAGCTGATGGGCGGGAGAAAGGATGCCGCGCTACAGCTGATCCCAGAGGTAACTCTGGGTCAGGAGACCCGGCGCAGCCGGGTGGGGGAGGAGCGGTGTGCCGCGAGATTTTTTTAATGAAACAAGTGTGCCGTTGCCTAGATTAGGTTGGGAAACACTGCTCTATAGCATGGTGGTGATCCCTGACAACCGGTCCTGCTAACTCAGCATGATGGGAGCTGTAGTCCAAAAACAGCTGGGGACCCAAGTTTGGGAAACCCTGACCTACCCAAATATTTGAAATTGAGGCCCCAAATGAATCATTCAGGAAATCATCACAGCTCTACATCACGTCATATAGAGGTTGGGGGAGGGTCTGTCTGGCAGGGAATCCTGAGAGATCCCAGTTGCCGTTTCCAGCAACCAAGAACCTCAATAGCCTGCCATCTCCCCATTCCCTTAATGCGGTCAGTTCTCTTTAGCTGCAGAACATGAAGTTGTGGGTGGCAGGGGAAATCCTTCTAACTGATATCTGGAATGCAGCCTTTGACCCCCTCATCAGGGTCCATTCAACCCCCCACTGACCATTGGGGTGAGCAGAATATCTTGTGCTTTAAATTTACCGTATTTTTCGCTCTATAAGGCACACCTGACTATAGGACGCACCTAGTTTTTAGAGGGGGAAAGCCCCCTTTTTTTGAAGATCAGCTCAAATTTCTGTAGCTTCTTTTGCAAAGGAGAAAAGCCCCATTTTTTGAGGATCAGCTCAAAGTTGTTGAGCTTACTTTGCAAAGGGAAAAAAACCCTGTTTTATGGGGTTTAACTCACAGTTCTGCAGTTTCAGGAAGCCATTTCTACAGTTTCCAGACAGATAATCTAATCAGCCAGTCACATGTCGCTGGGGAAACAGCCTCCCTCTGCAAGGGGGCGGGGCTGGAATCTCTCTCCCTTATCTCTCTCCCCCATCGTTTCCTGAGCAGCTGCTCAGGGGGCTTCCTTTCAACACCCCCTTCTCTCTCTCTTTTTTTAAAAAAAAGCACGATCTGCTTTTGCCCCTGGGCAGTTCAGCTCCAGGGACCACACATTCATTCGCTCCATAAGACGCACAGACATTTCCCCTTACTTTTTAGGAGGAAAAAAGTGTGTCTTATGGAGCGAAAAATACGGTAGTTCAGTACAACTGAGGTTTGAGCCACAGAACTCTGTTTCCTCTTCTCCATTTACCTGCTTCCCTTCTTTAGAAAAAAAACTTCAAAGCAAATGGCAATGGTTCTGAAATGTGATTTCCCCAAATTTCAGTATTCAAATAATCTCTCACACGGTTCATTCTCGTGTTTGTGTTTGTGTGTGTCCGAGAGAGAGAGAGAGAGAGAGGGCTGTGCTGTTGGCTTCAATGCCCAAGTGAAAGGAGAGTTGGGTTTGTTTGTTGTTGTTTTTGCCAAATTGCTTTAATTGATTTTCCAAATTTCACCACATCAACCACAAATTAAGACAAATTTAATACAAAATAAAACAAAATAAAATAAAAAAATTCCTTCCAGTAGCACCTTAGAGACCAACTAAGTTTGTTCTTGGTATGAGCTTTCGTGTGCATGGTATCTGAAGAAGTGTGCATGCACACGAAAGCTCATACCAAGAACAAACTTAGTTGGTCTCTAAGGCAGTGTTTCCCAACCTCCTCGGGGCAACGGCACACCTGTCCCACGAAAAAAATCTCGCGGCACACCACCACCACATGCACCCCGACCCCCCCGCCCCGGGGGGCGGGGTGTCCGCGCGCCCAGGCGGGAGGGAGGGGGAGGACCCAGGCGGGCGAAAACGGAGCGGGAGATCGGCGGGCCAGGCGCCCGCCCCCCCTCCCGCGCCCAGCCCCCCGGCAGCACCTCCACCCGGCCCCGAGCGAGCCCGGTGGCACCGGCACCTCCCGCCCGTCCCCGACCGCGACCGGGGCGGCAGAGGCAGCGGGCGAAGCGCCCGGCAGCCCCGGCGAAGGCGGCGGTCGGCGAGCGGGAAGCGGAGCCGAGGCGACGCCAGCCGCCCGGACCGCCCCGGAAGCGGAAGCGGCCCAGGGCGGCACAGCAGCCGGTGTCTTCCCGCGGCACAGGAGCCGGTGTCTTGCGGCACACTCCTGTGCCGCGGCACACCGGTTGGGAAACGCTGCTCTAAGGTGCTACTGGAAGGAATTTTTTTATTTTATTTTGTTTTATTTTGATTATGACAGACCAACACGGCTATCTACCTTTAAATTTAATACAAGTGAGCTTACTACACAAATTTAAAAAATATATGCAACTAGTGGACGTTCAGCCCGTTAAATTAACGGGCGCTAGAAGATATGTGGTGAAACATTTGTAAAAGCAAACTGAGGTCCCTCTACCCCTTTCCTACCTCTGTGGCCCATGTACCCCTTTCTTACCACTGTGGCACCTCTACTCCTTTCCTACCTCTGAGGTTCCTCTACTCCTTTTCTACCTCTGTCCCCTCTACCCTTTTCCTACCTCTATCCTCCCTTATAGCCCTTTCCCTACCCAGAACCCATCACTATTGACCTCTGAGTGTTCGTGCATGTTGTCACTCTTCCCTTTTCCTATCTCCCTCTCCCTTGCGACTCCACCCCCTTTCCCACCTCTCTCCCCGCTCCCTCCAATCCCTGCGTCAGTGGAGAGCATGCTCAGTACCGAATTCCACTGACGGACGGAAAGCTACGGAGGGACACAGGCACTTTATTATATAGGATAAATCAGTAGTTATCATTTGTAAAATAAATTACTTTTCATCTTTCTGCCATGTATGAAAGGTCAAAATCCTCTATTTGAAGGCAGCCCTGTTTAGGGGAGTTTTTAATCTGTGATGTGTTAATGTATTTTAATGTTTGTTGGAAGCCGCCCAGAGTGGCTGGGGAGTCCCAGCCAGATGGGCGGGGTACAAATAAATTATTATTATTATTATTATTATTTGAGCATCCCAAATTTCCCTCCTATCTCAGCTGCTGTAGAAAGAAGGAGTGGTGGTTGCAGCTGTTATGGGACAGTCAAGACATCATTGCTCAACCTGATATGGTCAATTTACAGCAGTTGTTCAAGGAAAAGGATAATGAGGATCTCTTAGCCTCCCCCCTCTGTGATTCCCCCTACCTGGTTGAATTTCTTGGGCCACTCAATGGCTTTTGGGTTAATGGTGAACTTTATCCCAGCAGACGCCTCTCTCTTTATATTCCCAATTTTCACAAGGACACGAGACTCATTGGGAAACATCGCCCAGTTCACAATATCGAAGTCCGCTGGCAGCTCCCAGTTCTCTTCCAAGCACAGCCTGCCCCTGGAAGTATTCAGACACCGGATTTCTCTTAAGAAAGGGTGAAGCTGGAATGACAGAGGAAAGCAACAACATTGAGAAACCTGGAAGCCAAGATGGATATCTCAGTCCTACTCACTTCAGTCTCTTATGATTTGGGGCCTGTGTGTATCTCATGTAGACTAGAATTCCTATTCAGCCATTTTATTTTTTTAATAGATTAAAGCGTTTATATAGATTGCGTATAGAATAACAAGGAGCTTTACAGAGTAAGATTAATACAAAAGACAATTTAATACATTCTTAAAATTCACAAAAAACATATACTCAAAAAGACTGCAGTGGACTGCAAGATGATCAAATCTATCAACTCTTAAGGAAATCAGCCTTGAGTGCTCACTGGAAGGACAGATCCTGAAGCTGAGGCTCCAATACTTTGGCCACCTCATGAGAAGAGAAGACTCCCTGGAAAAGACCCTGATGTTGGGAAAGATTGAGGGCACAAGGAGAAGGGGACGACAGAGGACAAGATGGTTAGACAGTGTTCTCGAAGCTACCAACATGAGTCTGACCAAACTGCGGGAGGCAGTGGAAGACAGGAGTGCCTGGCGTGCTCTGGTCCAGGGGGTCACAAAGAGTCGGACACGACTAAACAACAACAGGCAGATAGATAGATAGATAGAGAGAGAGAGAGAGAGAGAGAGAGAGAGAGAGCTAGGCAGTGGAAGACAGGAGGGCCTGGCGTGCTCTGGTCCAGGGGGTCACGAAGAGTTGGATACGACTAAACAACAACAACAACAACAGGCAGATATAGATAGATAGATAGATAGATAGATAGATAGGCAGTGGAAGACAGGAGTGCCTGGCGTGCTCTGGTCCAGGGGGTCACGAAGAGTCGGACACGACTAAACAACTAAACAACAACAACAACAGGTAGATAGATAGATAGATAGATAGATAGATAGATAGATAGACGGACAGATAGGCAGTGGAAGACAGGAGTGCCTGGCGTGCTCTGGTCCATGGGGTCACGAAGAGTCAGACACAACTAAACCACTAAACAACAACATACAAAAGACGAACAGGTGAAATCAGTAAAGATACACTGGGGGAGAGATTTGGGGTATAAAATGCAATTGACAGCATTGGAGAAGTTATGGAATTGGGATTTAAAATTCACAGCATGTCCGGAAGATTCTTTGGAATTTTGATTTTATGTTGTATGTTGGATATGTGATTGTAAAACTTTAATCTGGAAAACCAACGAAACAAACAAATACCGGTAAAAAAAGAGAGAGATCTGGAGGGTGGCAGCATGGCAACAGGACTCTTCTGTGGTGGCTCCTCGCTTGGGGGGGATGCTCTCCCCGGGGAGGTTTGCATGGCACATTTATGACAAATCTTTAGGTGCCAGGCGAGATAGTTCATCTATAACCAGGCTTTGGTTGGATTAAACCATCTGTGGGCTTTTAAATGTGCTTGCATTTTCTTTTTTTGTTTCTTTCGTTAGCTTTTTCTGTTCTAATTTTGTATTTTTATTATGGAATGGGACATACCGGTACCTATTTTCATCGCAGAAATGTTGGAGGGTATGCGACTATTACTAATACTAATAGTAATTGTGGGATGTATAACACTGGTGCAGTCAATCACAACATTCCTAGAGTGTACACAAGGGGTCTTGGTCCTCCAGCTAGTTTCCTGTGCCTGGAGGAGGATCATTTCCTTTGTGTGACCAGAGGTGGGAGTGGCCTTACCTGAATCACAGAGGTCAGAAGCCATTCTCCCCTCTCTTCCCACCTGGACTTCGAGGATGCAACATCTCAAGAGATGCTCTCTTGGCTTCCAGCCAAGAGAGGCCCACATGGAGCCTTTCTCCCTTAAGGAGAATCTCCACATGTAAATACATTTAATCTAAGCTAGCCTGCCTTTCTGAGACTGTAGAAGCTTGGAATGTCTGTAAGTAAAAGCTTTATACTTTTATAAGCTTATGTGTCGTGTATTTTCTTTTAAGAGGGAAGCAGGGGAATTATATGCCAGTATCTGCCTTGTTCTAGAAGTTCATAGGAACTTAAACGCCACGCTTTGCTGCGCTTTATTGGGGATGAGAAACTCTGCTAGTTTGGAGCTTGTTAGCACAAGCTGGGATAGGAAATATTAATCAATATTCCCTCATCCACATTCCTACTCATCTTCCACAGTAATTACCGGTATGATATTTTACAGGTCTATCCACAGTCAAAATCGGCTTCTGTGTGGATTGCAGTTTGCAAAAAGGGGAAGGAATACCTGCCACGGCTGTAGCCTTGCGTGTCCCCACTGGTCTCCTTCCTCCACCATCAGCCTCCTCTGGGATCTAGATGAAAGCGAAGCATCCAAGGCCTGAGCCACAGCTTGAACATTGATGTAAGTGCCATAGCTGTCTTGAGATAGGATTGTCTCAGAAACACTTGGGGGCCACGTCTCCAGTTTCTCCTCCTCTCTGCATCTTATCCGGCCTTTCACAGACAAAAGATGCTTTGAATATGAACAGTGAAACACTTTATCCCAATACCACCAAAGAATATCGGACTGTGATTTATAGTTGTCAGTTTTGCTGCTTCTTATTCCGCTCTGAATTGCAAAGGACAGAGAACCATGGAGGTGCTGGAAGTAATTTGGAGGGATGTAAAAGCTAAATCTGATTTCTTGTGAAGCTGTTGTGATCCAGACTTTCGCCCCTATTTCCTTCTCATATATATCGTGTATTGCCATGAGTGCTACGATACCCAGTGCACTGGTTATATAGGAAACAAATACTCCAACTTGTCTCCATAGGAAAAAAGGTTCCCCAGGCGTTATAAATTGATGAAAATAACTTTCTGGTATTCTTTTTGATAAAGCAATGCAGATCCCTCTGCTGAGCATCAGAGGTTTCACAGTGCTCACAAATCTTTCTCCACTGTCATTGTTTGGAGTGCAGAGGCCAATCCACGTCCATCCAAAATGCAGGAGCAATTCAACAATCCCCTGGTACTGACTTTCCTCTTTGGGAGTCATCCGGTAGACAAAAGGGAACAGGGTTATACCTTCGAGAACCTGGGCAGTGAAGCTATGACTGATCTAGCAAGGAAAGTGAAAGATCAGCAATTTAATTTAATTTCAGCATAACAGATATTTAGTTGTCTGAAATGACTGATCTCTATCGAGATTTGTGCTGGCTGAGGCTGATGGACGTTTTAGTCGGTAACATCTCGAGGTGTCAAGTTGGTGAAGGCTCAGTTTTGAAACAGGGATGTTGGATCCATAGCTCAGGATTTTCCCATTTTTAAAATATCTCTCCTTGACCCCTCTAAAGAGAATATAGAATCTTATGCAGTTGAAATACTCTGTCCTTCCATGCTCTCGCACTACTTACCTGTGGGATTTTGTAGATGCCTGACAAGGCTGAAATCACTCTTGAGATGACAGTATTGCCTCTTTCAAGAACAGCCAGCAGGTGATTCTGTTCTCCACAGTGATAATTGGGAATGTTGCTTCCACTGCCTGCAAGCAGCTCTAGCATGGCGTCCGAAGTCATCCTTGCATTTATATAGTTCTCATAGATGTTGTAGCCCAGGGTGATGTTGGGTAAGATCCTGAGATCCTGGTTGATCTCTTGGATGGTGAACAGGAAAGACAACATGTACCAGTAGATCCTAGGTGGCTCTCTGTAACAAATGAATCCTTTTAAAAGAGTGAAATTGATATTCATATGATGGGGGGCAGTATATAATCCAAAAAGATTAGCATTTATTGATTAATCCTACTGCATTAATATCAAACCATTTACAGTCTAGTATGGAATAAAAATTTGGAGATCTCTGCTCCATGACAGGAGCTTTGATGCAAACAGAGCTGTTCAACAGTGGAACAGACTCCCTCCGAAGGTGACCATGTGTCATGGATGCTTCAGGTGAGATTCCTTTAGCTCCCTTCCATCTCTACAACTCTATGATTCTATTATACTGTTGCTCTATGACAGTGATGGCTGACCTTGACACCCCAGATGTTTTGGAACTACAACTCCCATCACCCCTAGCTAACAGGATCAGTGGTCAGGGATGATGGGAGTTGTAGTCCCAAAACATCTGGAGTGTCAAGGTTAGCCATCACTGTTCTATGAGTAAGAAATGAATGCAGCCCTCGAAATTTGTGATATACTGGGAAGTTGCTCCATAGGTTGCTTTTGCTGCAGTGATCTTCTTCCAAGGGCCTAGGTAGAATCATAGAATCATAGAGTTGGACTGGATGGCCCTTGGGGTCTCTTCCAACTTTTGATTCTATGATTCTATAAAGAGAACTGTGATAAGTTTTTTCACAAATTATCCCAATAAACATAAAATAATCTTAGCATCTTGGAAATTGCTTCATTTTCATGCCATCCTCTGGGTTAGGAAGAGACTTCAAACACCTCAATACTTTGAAATGAGGCCAGTTGCGTGTGGTCAAAAAAAGAACAATTCCTTTTCACATTTTAGAGATCTGATTCCACTAACAAGGAAGTCTCCTGACTCGTATTATTTTATTTATCATTTCAGTTAAAGCACATCTTTCCTGTTCTTCAGCCTACAGACGCCACCAAGAGGATCTTAAAATTCCATTTGTAAAACTAGCATTCCTTAACGACAGTTTCCGAATTGTCCAAATGGAATAATATTGAATGAAACCTTTGAGCCTTGGAAATTGCCTGAGTTTCATAACATCCTGCAGGTGGGGAAATTGAGTGCATCCTTTTGAACCCTGACCAATTCATTGGCTTTCTTGCATTCTTCTAGAAGCAACACAGAAGCAAAGGTACAGGATTATCATAGAATCATAGAGTTGGAAGAGACCACAAGGGCCATCCAGTCCAACCCCCTGCCAAGCAGGAAACACGCAGGATTGTTTTACTTAGGAAGACAGAGGAATAAGGAAATAGGAGAGGTTTGTGTGGAATCTTCTCCTGGACCCCCCCCCCCCAGCTCCCATCACCCCCAGCCAGCAAGACCAATGGTCAGGGCAGGGTAATCCTGCAACATGAGGACAGCCCTTGGCTCCCCAGGACTGAGATTGGGGCTCTTTCCTATTACAACCACTACAAGGACTGGAGGACCGTGAAACCCATCTGCATATGATTTTACATACTCCTCATTCTTGATGAAGGGTGTCTGAGTAAAGCTGTATGGAGTTGTCTCAAGAAGGCGTTTTGGAGATATGATCCCACTGATGAGAAAGTGTCCAGGCCGGTAGTAATTGCGAGCATCCGTTTCATCCCTGACCACATTCAAGGGGCATTTCGCCTTGTGGGTCCTGCAGACTACATAGGGCATCATGATCAGCAGAAGCAGCAGCAAATGGAGCAGGGATCTCATTCTGGCTCTGCCTCCTCCCCTGATCTTGCGAGTGGCTTCTCTGACCCACCAAGGAGGCAAAGCAGAAGAACTCAAAGACTCTTGCAAGACCTGACTGCCTGGGCTTTCCCAATCTGGGTGGTTTTCAACTATACCTTCAGAGCTAGGAAGCACAATGCAGGCACACCCCTCTTTCGCCAGCTCTGCATCTTGTCTGTTTCCAACACAGGAAATATTCTCCGCACCAACTTTTTCTTTCCCAGTCACAGCACAATTAATATTGCCATGCTGTTGTTGCTTTCTGAGGCTCATGCAATCTCCAGAAAACATCTCCTGAGCTTTTAGGAGATCACTATAATTTTGATTATTCTAAGTGGAATAAGTTTCATCACAATAACTTTCTGGAGTCTTGAATGGCTCAAACAGCAGGTGCAGAGCTGGAGAAAAACATGTTGCATAAGTCAAGGGGTGTGTTTGGGAGTTGGAAGTTTGGCCTGAACTTTGCTCACAAGGACCAAAGAAGAGCCCTGCAGCTGGATCCGACCATGGACTCTCTTTCCTTGGAGGTTTTAAGCAGAGGTTGGAAGATCATTTGTTAGGGATGCTTTAGTTGAGATTCCTGCATTGCAGGGGGTTGGACTAGAGGATCCTTGGGGTCTCTTTCCATCTCTCCCATTCTATGATTCATTGGAGGTTTTTAAGCAGGGATGGACAACAGCCAGATGAAGGAGTCCTAGTGTTGTATTCCAGGCATCCTAAGCCCTTTTAAAATGTGGGTTGTCTTTGGGGGGGAAGAGGCTGTTATTGGGTTGTTTTTATTTTGATTATATATACTGTGGTTTTATATTTTGATTTTGTTCTGTGAACCCTTAGGCCTCCAGGCATACAGCGGTATATAGCAGTGTTTCTCAACCCTGTGCCTCCAGATGTTTTTGGCCTACAACTCCCATCATCCCTGACCACTGGTCTTGCTAGCGAGGGATGATGAGAGTTGTAGGCCAAAAACATCTGGAGGCACAGGGTTGAAAAACACTGGTATATAGATTCAATAAAGAAATAAATAAAAAATGAATAAATGGAGAATGCTGAGAAGTGCCATCCTCATTACTGTGAACGGGATACATGCTGGTGGATCTTGTTTCCTGGAGGCTGCTAGAGACAGAGACTGGTGGAGCCTGCGATGGGGAGGGTATTCTCAAGCCCACTTGAAGGGAAGCAGCGACTTGGTGGCTTCGAAGCAACTTCAAGTGAATTTCCACCCCATCTTTGAAAGGCTTCTCCAACAGAGGGAAGCTCTCTGGGGTTGGTTGTGTTGTAATTCTTCCATTCCACCTTAAGGGTTGGACATGTGACTTGGGCTGTTCAGTTGGAGTTAACTGCCACTGTGTGTACTTCTGATGATGACAACGTCTAATCCTTTACCTCAGGTTTTGTCCTGCTGTTTTGTTTAATAAAGATGCTTGTTTAAAACGTTCATACAAGCCTCTGTTATGCCAACTTCTGCTACGTAAAGAAATCTGAAGGTGTGCCTAGCTGTCTGAAGACTAGGCCCATGATTTCCCCGATTGTCTACTTCAGGGGGAGCAGGCATCAACGTCTTTTGGGACAGTGTTGCAGCCAACAGGGGGAGCTAAAGCATTATCAGCTGTCAAATGTTGGATATGTGGAAACCCAGGCCATATCCAACGAAATTGTCCCAAGACAAAAGGCAGACAAAAGCAAATGTCTACAGATGGCAAGAAGAAAGGGGGCCAAAAGTCAAAGAATGTGCAAAACAAGGTTTTTGTTGCACATGCGACTTCAACAAAGGCTAAAGGAAGATTTATTGTGGACTCTGCAGCCACACGGCACATTTGCAAAGATAAACATTTGTTTATTTCCTTCAAGTCACAGGAGGGCCAGATTCATCAGGCTGATGGGACTTCGATCCAGATTGCAGGCGAAGGAGTGATCGAGCTTAAAAGTTTGAATTCCACTATTAACAAAGTTCTTTTTGTTCCAGAGTCAGCTGAGAACCTGCTGAGTGTTCCCCAGCTCACAGAGAAGAACTTTGATGTTTTCTTTTCAAAGGGCATCTGCATCATCAGCAAGGACGATGAGGAACTCTTACGTGCTGACTACGTGAACAGTTTATTTCAGATTGCTTATGATGATATTGGTGTAAATGTGCAGAGTAATGATTCTTGTTGTATGGTGAAAACTAACAAAGTTCTCCATGCAGATTGTATTCATTCACACCACAGGAGGTTTGGTCATATGTCCTGGCAGATGCTAACCAAAATGCCAGAAGTAGTTAATGGTTTAACCATTAAACCATGCAAGTTCTACATGAAGTGCAAGTCATGTGCAGAGCACAAGGTGAGGGTGGCTTCAAAGGGTAAGGTATCTGGCAGACAAGTTTCAAAACCCTACCAGATTGTCCATGCTGACCTTGTTGGTCCATTGGCGCCCTCTCTTGGTGGAGCTAAATATTTCATGGTATTGATTGATGCTTTTTCCAGATACATTCATGTGTATTTGCTTAAGCAAAAATCAGATGCATTTTCTAAGTTCAAAGAATTCTATGCCTGGTTGAAAAATGCCCGTGGAAAGCAACTACAATGTCTTTTCACTGACCGTGGTGGAGAATTCACTTCTCAGCAATTTGAGGCTTTTCTAACTGAGAAGGGAATCCAGCATGACCTCGCTTGTCCACGATCTCCATGGGAGAATGGACTTTGTGAAAGAGCAAACCAGACATTGCTACAAGGTTTAAAAACTCAGTTAAGTGATGCCAATCTACCTGAATCTTATTGGGGGGAGAGTTTGAATCATTTTGTGCATACTTACAATAGGAGATTATCTACATCCATAGGTTGCACCCCTTATGAAAAGATGTTTGGCAGGAAGCCTTATGTCAAATACATGAGAATCTTTGGTTCTGACATGTGGGTACATACTCCACAGAGCAGCAAGCTCGGGAAGCGTGGTGTACTTGGGATTTTTGTAGGATATGAGAAAGGTGCATACAGAGTATACATGCCCGACACAAAGACAATAAGGTTCACCAAAAGTGTGGAGTATTGTGCAAAATGGGGTGAAAATGTGGGGATTTTCCAAAGTCATCCTGAAGCTGAGGAAGCAGAGGAAGCTAAGGATGATGATCAGGGTTCGGATTCCGATTCAGTGGGAGGTGCTGATGCTGCTGTCAGCGACAGCGAAACAATAAAATACCAGAGCGATAAAACTTCACTCAGACCATCTGATGGGTCTGAAACTGAATTGGATGAACCACAGTTCATCAATGGCCGCATTTCTCCAAACAAGGAGGAGATGAGCGTTAAAGACTCACATCTGATACGCAAATCACAAAGGGCCACGAAGGGCAAACCACCCAAAAGGTTTGATGATGAGTTTGCCAGCACAGCTACTGCTGTCGTTGGTAGCTCAATGAAGGTGTGGGAACCTTCAAGTTTTAAAGAAATTCGAGAACTGTCCTCAAAGGACGCTGAGCCATGGTTAAAGGCTATAAATGATGAACTTAGTTCCTTGGAAAGAAACAAGACCTGGGAGTTAGTTCCAATTACACCGTGCAAGGGAATGCATAAAGAAGGTGTCATATATGGCAGGTAACGAGATTCCTGCAGATCTGTTGTCTAAAGTTGTTAACAAACAACAACTGCATGTGTATATGCATAAGCTACAGTTGGTTAGTAAAACCAGTGCTTAATGTTACATGGAAAGGGGGAGGTTGTTGTAATTCTTCCATTCCACCTTAAGGGTTGGACATGTGACTTGGGCTGTTCAGTTGGAGTTAACTGCCACTGTGTGTACTTCTGATGATGACAACGTCTAATCCTTTACCTCAGGTTTTGTCCTGCTGTTTTGTTTAATAAAGATGCTTGTTTAAAACGTTCATACAAGCCTCTGTTATGCCAACTTCTGCTACGTAAAGAAATCTGAAGGTGTGCCTAGCTGTCTGAAGACTAGGCCCATGATTTCTGCTGCTCCAGGGACTGAAACTCAAACGCCAGTTGTTAGGTGTTACTGAGTGAGCTAACTGGGAGGGCATGCCAGTTGCTCTGGTCTACCTGGATTATCAATAACAGGTTGAGGGGAGAAAGGTTGTCCTGAGCCTTAGACCCCCTCTTCCCCTTCAACATGTTCTACTGGGAAGGTGAGCTTCTGTTGCACATGGAGCCAACTTGCTCCTCGTCTTTGAGCAGAAACTTCTCTACTCGTAAAGAAATTGTCTGCACAGAAGCCAGGCTAGCATTCTAGCAGCTTTATTATTTTTTAATCAATATTTATTTGATCTGTTTCATAAAATCCATGCACCACTTGATTAGGCAAATAACTCCCATCTCTAACGATGTAACTCCGTTTAAGTCTCCCATTAGTATTATCTTTTCGTCACTTATCCCAATAGTTTATTCTCCAAATTTTGATAAAAATACAAATATCTTTATTACGGTCAAAGACCAGAGAACAGATAATGACAATCCATAACCAGATATAGTATTGGAGATTGAGTTATATTACAGAATTAGAACCCATCTCATAGAACTGATACTTACATTTAAAATTAAAATTTAAAACTTAAATTTTTTAAATTTTACATTAATAGATCTTTACCACCTATTAACATTCCTTCAGAGATTAAAGCTCAAATCTCAGTCTCAGTCATTATACGTCTTACTCTTGTCGCAATAAAACGAAATTTGGCGACGATCCTAGTGGTCTCCATATCTTTATCCGCTAGGAGAAGTCTGATGTAGGCGTCCTCAGAGCGGCCTGGCAGTTTCCCCAACAGTGGTTCAATCAGTTCTTTCCTTGAGTCACGATACAGTGGACAGTATAAGAGAACGTGCCCAGTGGATTCGATCTCATTACAACCACAGGGGCATAATCTTCTGCTTTTTGGTCGCTTGGCACATATATTCCAACTACGATTATCTTTTCTTTATGAGTTTTAATCTGTATTGCCATTAGATAGATAGATAGATAACTTTATTGCAGCTATAAGCTCAAACATATATACATAAATAGGCACACAAATCAAGCCTCTCTTACAATCCGTTTAAAAAAATAATAATAATAAAAAATAAAATAATAATAATAAAAAAATTAAATTAGATTTACATAGGACTGATGAAATAAAATATATACAATCAGTCAATGGAAATAAAAATGACATCAGCCTATGATGTCATCGGAGCTAATAACCTGGAAAGGGTGAAAATAAATTATTGAGATTCGTGTAATAGACCATTTCTCCTCTTGTGGTTCAGAACCGAAGTCAGATACCTTGCCACTTGCAAGGTTACCGTAGGGTTGGAATCCTGGAATAAAAAGGTAAGCTGCCTCTCCACTGGCAATCCAGAAATTTTTTGGACCAATGGGGTCAACAAATTTCTCCTCGCATTATTGTATAAAGGGCAAATAAAAACAATGTGCAGAAGGGATTCCCTCGACAGCTCATCGCATGAACATAAATCTGATACACTTCCCCTCGAGAATCTATGTGACAGGATGTATTGCCATTATTCTTCCCTCGTCATCTATAAATACCTGTTCTGGATTTAGTCTTGGATTTGCGTAAATAATTACACCTCTTCTTTTTAACCACATCTGAGGAAATAAATTCATTTGTCAACTTCTTGATTCCAAACAAAAATCAAAAATTATATAATACTTTGTATCTTCCCATTATGCGTTCCCTCCCACTTATTTCTTCCTCCCCCCTTTTATTTTCTGCCTTTCTTTTCAAAGTCTTCCATTAATACCTCCCCCCCCATATCCTTCCTTTCTAGGCTTATCATCTTTCAGTAAGACAACAGTTCAACAATATAATACAGAATCCTATATAATAAAGAGCCTGTGTCCGTCCGTACCACTTTCCGTGTGTCAGAGGAATTCGCAAGTGCGCGTGCGTTCCAGTGACACAGGGATTGGAGGACGCAGACCAATAGGAGCGGGGGCAGCGGCGCAATGCGCCGCTTCCCGCAGCCTCCTGCTGTCGGCCATCTTCAGCGGACCTTTCCGCTGCCTCCGCCGATGGCTCCAGCTGCTGGGAGAGGGCTGCTTGGCCGCTGAGAACAGGCTGCTGGGCAGCTCCAGGGGCCGGATCCAGCCATGTCTCCTCCTTATGCTGCTGCTGCTGCTGCCTGCCAGGGCACTTTCCCTCCCGCTCTTGGCCAGGGGCTCCCAGGGCGTCTTCTTGCTCCCCCGAACCCCCCGCGACCACTTGCTGGAGAAATGCCCCCGCCCGGCGAGGGGCGCGCCTCCCGGATCCGGCCTCTGCGGCGCCCGGCCAAGCTGCCTCTCGGGGGCAGCCCCGCACCCCCCCCTCCGGGGACCCAGGCGTCCGGCGCCTCTCCCACCTGCTCCAGGCTCCGGAGCAGCTCCACCGGGGTCAGCAGCACCTCCTCGCCGCTGCCCGACTCCGCCATCGCGCCCCTCCCGCGCCCGGCGCCGCGCGGGAAAAGCAAGAGCACCCCGCCCCTTAGGAATATGCACGAGGGGATACCCCGCTCCTTAAAGGCGGAGACCCGAGCCCGGGGGGCCGGGAAGCTGCTGCCCTCTCCGGAGTCTGGGAAGTGGGGGGGAGGTGTGTGTGTGTGTGTGTGTGTGTGTGTCGCCCGACGCCGCCACCTCCTCCGGCTGCTGCTGCTCTCCGTGCGCTCGGGAGCCGCTCATCTCGGCCCGCCCGGCCGCCTCCTCCGATCCCGGAGGAAGAGGAGGAGGCAAGCGGCGGCCAGACGAGCGGTGGGCTGCCGAGAGTGGCTCCCACCCGGCCGCAGCAGGGACCTCTGGTGTCGGGAGGGCGGCTGCCGCCGACGGAAGGAGAGGGCGCTGCGCCCCCGTGCGCCCTAGAGCCCGTAATCTTTACGGGCTTAATTTACTAGTTATACATAAAAAGGAAATAGAACAATGCAGTACCATTAGCAAGCTGTGGAGGGAGTAAACTCAGTTTCCGTCTTATTGTAATTTCTTTGTCCCCCAGATGGTCTCGCTGTCTCTTTTCTCTGTTCTTTCTTTAGCTGTCCCACTTCCTTCTTTCTAGCTTGCTTTCCTCCTCTCCTTCCTCCTCCTCTGGGCGTGGGCAACGTGATCTAGCAGTTTTCCTTCGCTCTATTGCCCCTTCTTTTCAAGCCACCTTCCAGGATCGTTCCCCTCTCAGTCCTGCCGCCTTGCAAACTCCTTTTCCTCCTCCACCACCGCAGACGCTGTCGTTCTCTCGCACTTCTCCTTCGCCGTCCACCCTTTGCCCGCTGTCTTCTCCATTCCGCTCCGCAATCTCAAAAGGTGTCGGGCTCTAGGACTGGGGCTGGCCGTGTGGGGCGCCGGCGTAGGGCCACGTGGGTTTGGGTTTCCCCCTCCGCTTCCCGCCCCGCTTGCCTCCGCCTTCTGATCTTTCCTTCCTCTCCTTTTCCCTGCTCTGTTTAAACCAATGATGGCTAACCTTGACACTCCAGATGTTTTGGAACTACAACTCCCATCATCCCTAGCTAACAGGACCAGGGGTCAGGGATGATGGGAGTTGTAGTTCCAAAACATCTGGAGTGTCAAGGTTAGCCATCACTGGTTTAAACGCTGCTCGCACCGATCTGCCCTGTTCTTCCAAAGGCGTCTCCCAATCTCCAGTTTGGACCACAAGGATTAAGACCTGCGCAACGACAATGAAAAGGGACTCAGGCGCCTCCAGGGGCTACTTCTCCTGCCACCACTGGCAGAGGAAGGTGGGTACAGGGAGGGGTATCGCCCCGGGTGCCATCCCTAGGGGGGGTGACAAAATCCCCCCGGGCAGATCGCTGCGAGCCTCCTAACTCCTCCTTACCTTAGTTCAGGGTGGACACAGCTGCGGTGTTGACGGATCCACTGCCTGAGCCACGTGCCGAGCGACCTCCTCTCTGCCTGCGCCCCGCTGCTGGTGCTTGTAACTGGGTTGCCCTGGTGTTGCTGGTGGTGCTTTTTTGAAGACCTTCCGGACCCAGGAGAAGATTGACCGGAGGCAGAGGAAAGACCTTCAGGGGTCTCTTTTTCCCGCAGACCTGTGAGAAGAGTAAACAATTCACCTCCAGATTCTGGGAAACTGCCATGATCATTAATCAATCAGTCAATTGATTAATTAAATCTGTATGCCGTCCTTCATCTGAAGCTCTCAGGGCGGCTTACAGCATAAAAATACAGAATAAAAACACAGCATATGTATTAAAAACAAAAAACGAACTCATAAGCCAACCTCCCAATCCACAAGCATGTTTAAAAGGCCATTCATTGTTCAATGAGCCAAAGGCCTGGTTCTAGAGCAGAACTTTACAAGCTTTTTATGTTGGTGACACACTTTGGAGACATGCCTCATTTTGCAACACAGTGAATTCAATTAAACTAACCCTTTTCCAGCCCTGGGAGGAGCACTAAGGTGCCGCGACACACAGTTTGGAAAGCTCTGTTCTAGAGAAACGTCTTTGCTTGGCATCTAAAGATAAGTAATGAAGGCGCCAAATGAGCCTCCCTGGAGAGAGCATTCTCCTGCCTTTCAAGGCCACTACCATTGTGCTATGAGCCCCGCTAGGCACCTCCCAGAATCCGCACTCACACCACACCCTACCTGCTTCCCCTCTCCAGCTGCCTCCTTGCTGTCACACACAACGATGTCTCCCGCTTCCTCCTCTGGGCCGGGGGGCAGAGAGCGCTGGTCGTCCCCTAAATGTTTCATTTTTTGTGTGCATTTCCTTATCTCAGGAGGGCTGTCATGGGGTTCCTCCACCTGCAAACACATGCAAACAGATAACTTACAAAACAAATACTGAACCAAAAGCCACCCAAGAGAAATATCTATTCTTATTTTTTAAGGACCGAATAAACCACTCATTCAACACACATTGAGGGTTCCCGCTTCCTCCTCTGGGCTGGGGGGCAAGAGAGCGCTGGTCCTGCAGCTGCAACTTCAGCTCCACTGCTGTGGCCTGCTCCTCTTCCTCCTCCGAGTCCCCTCCATGCTTCCCCTCCTGGGGACACTCCCCCCTCACATTGGTAGCGGAGGGATGCAGTGGGGTCCCTGCCCCTCCAGCTTGGGCCCCCACTCGCTTTGTCCTGGGGGAATTCCATGCACATTAGCTCCCAGTACGTTTCCGAGCACAATTCAAAGTGTTGGTGCTGAGCTTTAAAGCCCTAAACGGCCTCGGTCCAGTATACCTGAAGGAGCGTCTCCACCCCCATCATTTAGCCCAGACACTGAGGTCCAGCACCAAGGGCCTTCTGGCAGTTCCCCCACTGCGATAAGCGAAGTTACAGGGAACCGGGGCCTTCTCTGTAGTGGCACCTGCCCTGTGGAACGCCCTCCCATCAGATGTAAAAGAAATAAACAACCACCTGACCTTTAGAAGACATCTGAAGGCAGCCCTGTTTAGGGAAGCTTGAAATATTTCAGGAATGATTCTATATTTTTGTATCCCCCTCCCCTTCTGCCAATTGGCCCTTAGGCCGCTGCCACTTACCCACTGAAAATCAAGCAGATCTCTTGGGGTCTCCTCGCCTTTCCCATCCTCCGGTGGGCTCCCTGGCTCTTCATTTGGGTCGTCCTCCTTGGTAACCTCAGACCCTGACTGTTGGCACGGACACGATGGAGAAACCAGCCCAGAAGTGGTGGGGAGAGAGGAGAAAGACAGAAGCCCAAAATGAGACAGGGAGGAACCCAGAAGCCAAACTCTCCTGCCAGCATTGAATCGCTAGCCAGGGAAGCCCTAAAGCCCTGGCGCCATGGGGGGCTGGTCCATCCGGACGAGTGGGGCAGCAAGCACAGCCTGCCCTTAGCAGCCCCTGCCTGTCTGCTAAAGAGCTACTTGGTCCCACTTTCCAGCTCCTGTGAAGCTTCTGGTGCTAGTCAGGTCTTGGTGAACGATGTCAGAGGTTTCTTCGACCACATAACACCGGTCCTGAGAGATCTACATTGGCTCCCAGTACGTTGTCTGAGCACAATTCACAGTGTTGCTGCTGACCTTTAAAGCCCTAAACGGCCTCAGTCCAGTATCCCCGAAGGAGCGTCTCCACCCCCATCGTTCAGCCCAGACACTGAGGTCCAGCTCCGAGGGCCTTCTGGCGGTTCCCCCACTGCGAGAAGCGAAGTTACAGGGAACCAGGCAGAGGGCCTTCTCGGTAGTGGCACCTGCCCTGTGGAACGCCCTCCCATCAGATGTCAAAGAAATAAACAACTATCTGACTTTCAGAAGACATCTGAAGGCAGCCCTGTTTAGGGAAACTTTTAATATTTCATGAATGATTGTATCTTAATGTTTCGTCTGACCTCGTTCACTCTTGGCTCCAGGTGTTCTTCTGTGTTGTCTCCAGGTTGGGGGCACAGCCCCTGCAGAGCACCCCTGGCCGAATAATTGTGGGGCGGCCCTTGGCTGCTATTATCTTCCGGGATGATGCCAGGCTGCTCTTGTAAAGACCCCTCTTCCTGCAGCTGTGGGACAAAAACAAAACAAAAATAGCCATAACTGAAACAACAGAACAGCGTCACATTATATAACCTCTTCCCTCCTCATCCCTCTTCCTTTCTTCGGTGGATATGCCCCCCTCCCCTTCTGCCATTCGCCCCTTAGGCCGCTGCCACCTACCCATTGATAATCAGGCACATCTGTGAACTGTGGGGTCTCCTTCTTGCCTTCGCCCTCCGGGGGGGGGGGGCTACCTGACTCTTCCTTGGGCTCACCCTCCTTGCCAGCCACTTCATCCTCAGAGCCTGACTGTTGGCACGGACAGGATGGAGGAAGCAGCCCAGAGGTGGTGGGGAGAAAGGAGAAAGAAAGCAGCCCAAAATGAGACAGGGAGGAACCCAGAAGCCAAACTCCTGTCCGCATTGAGACGCTAGCCAGGGAAGTCCTAAAGGCTAAAGCCCTGGCACCATGGGGGGCTGGTCCATCAGGACAAGTGGGGGAGCAAGCACAGCCTGCCCTTAACAGCCCCCTGCCTGTCTGCCCCTTTCCTCACATGGCCTGTCCAGATTCCTCCACCTCCTCCCCAGCCTCAGGGTTGCCCTTGTGCAGCTCAGCAGGGCTTCCCTCCTCCCCTGTCTGCTACGTACCTCATTGATGCAATCAAAAAAGGAATCCAGGGAGGACAGCGAACCCACCGAAGTCAGGGAGGACAGGGAACTGAAGGGAGAGAGTTTCAGCACCTGCGAGGAAAAGCACAGCCTGCCCTTAGCAGCCCCCTGCCTGTCTGCCCCCTTGCTCACAACCGGTCAGCCAGCCAGCTTCCTCCTCCTCCTCTTCCTCCCCAGCCTCAGGGTTGCCCTTGTGCAGCTCAGCAGGGCTTCCCTCCTGCTCTGTCTGCTACGTACCTCATTGATTGAGTCGAAGAAGGAGTCCAAGGAGGACAGCGAACCCACCGAAGTCAGGGAGGACATGGAGGTCAAGGGGGAGAGTTTCGGCACCTGCAAGGAAAAGATGCAAAAGACGAGCAATTTAAAAACACAACCAAACATTAAAACTCAAGGTACCCCTAATTGAGACAACAGACCCGCATCACATTATATAACCTCTTCCCTCCTCATCCCTCTTTCCTTTTGTGTTGCATCTTTCACTTTGACCGGCTGAGGGCAGGGGAAGTGTCTTGCATTTTACTGAGCTGCAAGCTGCTCTGGGAGCCTTTTCACTGAAGAGGGGCGGGGTAGAAGTGAATATCGTGGCAGTACTAATTAATGAAATAATATAAACCCGGGGGGGGGGCAGGTCGCCCTCAAAAGGCCTCCAGCTGCCTTTCATTCTGCGGTTGATATGCCCTCCTCCCCTTCTGCTAATCGTCGCTTAGGCCGCTGCCACCTACCCAATCAGGACTCAGCAAGTCAAGACGTGGTGGTCTCGGGGTCCGCTCCTGGCCTTCCTCCTGGCCTTCGCCTTCCTCCTGCGGGGGGCTGCCTTGCCTGGCTCTTCCTTTGTCTCGTCCTCCTTGCCAGCCACTTTGTCCTCAGAGCCTGACTGTAGGCACGGACAGGATGGATGAACAAGCCCAGAGGTGGTGGGGAGAGAGGAGAAAGATAGAAGCTACGTACCTCACTCGATAAATGAAAAGAGTCCAGCAAGGACAAAGAACTGAGGGTGCTGATAGAGTCTACTGAGCTGGATGGGGACATTTTCGGCACCTGCGAGGAAAAGATGCAAAAGACGAGCAATTAAAAACACACAATCAAACATTAAAACTCAAGGCACCCATTGATATAACCCGGGGGGCAAACCCACCAGCAAACCAAAATCCCAGAAAAGAGACTCGAGTGTGTTATGTGTAGGGGTGGGATGGGGTCATAGCTGTCAAGTTCTCCCTTATTTTAAGGGAAATTCCATTATGTCGAATAGGCTTCCTCGTGAGAAAAGGTAAAACTTGACAGCTATGGATGGGGTGTCCATTTAATATTAAACCAGCTTTTCTCACCAAAAGGCAATTCAATTATTCGCATAACCTTACATCACCTCGATCTTATTTAGCATCCATCATTGGCAAAAAATTTAATTTAAAAAAAAGTATAACCCACGGGGGGGGGGGGGGAAGGTCGCCCTCAAAAGGCCTCCAGATGCCTTCCATTCTGCGGTTGATATGCCCTCCTCCCCTTCTGCCGATCTCATTTAGGCCTCTGCCACCTACCCAATCAGGACTCAGTAGATCCATAGGTCTTTGGGCCCCCTCCTGGCCTTTGCTTTCCTCCTTCAGGGGGCTGCCTGGCTCCTCCATGATATCGTCCTCCTTGCTAGCCACTTTGTGATGGGATTCTTGACTCTCAGAGGCTGACTGCTGCCAGAGACTGGACCCCAGATGTGTTGGCATTGGTGATGGGGACAGAGGAGGAAGAGAGCAGCCCAAAATGAGACAGGAACCCAGAAGCCAAACTCTCCTGCCCACAATGAGTCGCTGGCCAGGGAAGCCCTACAGCCCTGGCGCCATGGGGGGCTGGTCCATCAGGACGAGTGGGGCAGCAAGCACAGCCTGCCCTTAGCAGCCCCCTGCCTGTCTGCCCCCTTGCTCACAACCGGTTGGCCGGCCAGCTTCCTCCTCCTCCTCTTCCTCCCCAGCCTTAGGGTTGCCCTTGTGCAGCTCAGCAGGACTTCCCTCCTGCTCTGTCTGCTACGTACCTCATTGATTGAGTCGAAGGAGTCCAAGGAGGACAGCGAACCCACCGAAGCCAGGGAGGACATGGAGCTCAAGGGGGACATCTTTGGCAGCTGCGAGGAAAAGATGCAAAAGACGAGCAATTAAAAAAACACAACCAAACATTAAAACTCAAGGCACCCATAGATGAGACAACAGACCCACGTCATATTATATAACCTCTTCCCTCCTCATCCCTCTTTCCTTTTGTGTTGCATCTTTCACTTTGACAGGCTGAGGGCAGTTTCTTGCATTTTACTGAGCTGCAAGCTGCTCTGAGAGCCTTTCAGAGGGGGGTAGAAGTGATTATCGTGGTAGTATTAATTAATAAACTAATATAACCTGGGGGGGGGCAGGTCGCCCTCAAAGGCTTTCAGCTGCCTTCCGTTCTGTGGTTGATACAGAACAATCGGCCCTTAGGCCACTGCCACCAAAACTGTCCAGTGAGGACAGGGAGCTGAGGGTTGTGAGGGAGTCTAGGGAACTTACGGGGGAGATTAAAGCTAATAAATGAAACCTAACAAAACACACCTAACAAAACACACCTTGGGGGTTGTTTATTTATTTAGTTATACATTGGAAAACAGGTAAATTTCAATCATAGGAAACAGGATTCTTGTTTGTAAGATGATTGGGCTGCAAAGCATGCTGGGAAGAAGGATGTGAGGGAAATAAAACTTAAAGGATAATTTATCAATAAAGCTAATAAGTGAAACCTAACAAAAGACACCTTGGGTTTTATTTATTTAGTTATACATTGGAAAACAGGTAAATTTCATTTATAGGAAACAGGATCCATGTTTGTGAGAATAATGGGGTGCAAAGCATGCTGGGAAGAAGGATGTGAGGTAAATAAAACCTAATAAAGGATAATTTATCAATAAAGCTAATAAGTGAAACCTAACAAAATACACCTTGGGGTTTATTTATTTAGTTATACATTGGAAAACAGGTAAATTTCATTTATAGGAAACAGGATCCTTGTTTGTGAGAAGAATGGGCTGCAAAGCATGCTGGGAAGAAGGATGAAAGGGAAATCAAACTTAATACAGGATAATTTATGAATAAAGCTAATAAGTGAAACCTAACAAAGGACACCTTGGGTTTTATTTATTTAGTTATACATTGGAAAACAGGTAAATTTCAATTATAGGAAACAGGATCCTTGTTTGTGAGAAGAATGGGCTGCAAAGCATGCTGGGAAGAAGGATGAAAGGGAAATCAAACTTAATACAGGATAATTTCTCAATAAAGCTAATAAGTGAAATTTAACTGTTATGTCGTGTAGCTGTATTCCGTGACTTACGTCGGTGAGGATCAATAACGAGGCGAGCATCAGGTACAACATCTCTTTATTTCGGAACCAGGGAGAGACAGCCATAGGAATGGGGAAAACCGGGGTTTTTATAATAACAGCAGGCTAGTAGAGAGAAGATACATTTTGGCGGGAACCAATGGCACGGATTCCCTCCCCCAGAAACCAATCCGGCAGAGGATCCAAATCCTGCTCTCTGAACCATCAAATGATTGCCGTTCCCGCTATAACTCGTACATTCAAATGAGGTCTGTAATACAACACAATACTCTATATTAAAACATCTTGACTGTGTTATTGCTTAATACACAACACTAACAAAAGACACCTTGGGTTTTATTTATTTAGTTATACATTGGAATACAGGTAAATTTCATTTATAGGAAACAGGATCCTTGTTTGTGAGAAGACTGGGCAGCAAAGCATGCTGGGAAGAAGGATGTGAGGGAAATGAAATCAAACTTAATACAGGATAATTTATGAATAAAGCTAATAAGTGAAACCTAACAAAAGACACATTGGGTTTTATTTATTTAGTTATACATTGGAAAACAGGTAAATTTCAATTATAGGAAACAAGATCCCTGTTTGTGAGAAGACTGGGCTGCAAAGCATGCTGGGAAGAAGGATGTGAGGGAAATGAAACCTAATAAAGGATAATTTATCAATAAAGCTAATAAGTGATACCTAAAAAAGGACACCTTGGTGTGTATTTATTTAGTTATACATTGGAAAACAGGTAAATTTCAATTATAGGAAGCAGGATCCTTGTTTGTGCGAAGACCGGGCTGCAAAGCATGCTGGGAAGAAGGATGTGAGGGAAATGAAACCTAATAAAGGATAATTTATCAATAAAGCTAATAAGTGATACCTAAAAAAGGACACCTTGGTGTGTATTTATTTAGTTATACATTGGAAAACAGGTAAATTTCAATTATAGGAAGCAGGATCCTTGTTTGTGCGAAGACTGGGCTGCAAAGCATGCTGGGAAGAAGGATGTGAGGGAAATGAAATCAAACTTAATACAGGATAAGTTATCAATAAAGCTAATAAGTGAAACCTAACAAAACACACCTTGGGGTTTTTTTATTTAGTTATACATTAGAAAACAGGTGAATTTCAATTAGGATCCTTGTTTGTGAGAAGAATAGGCTGCAAAGCATGCTGGGAAGAAGGATGTGAGGGAAATGAAATGAAACCTAATAGAGGATAATTTATCAATAAAGCTAATAAGCCAAACCGAACAAAAGACACCTTGAGATTTATTTATTTGCTTACACGCTGGAAAAATGAGTAAATTTCAAATTAATCCGGAACCCTTCCGCAACACCTTCAGATTTATTTATTTAGTTATACATTGGAAAATGGGTAATTTTCAATTATAGGAAACAGGATACTTATTTGTGAGAAGAATGGGCAGCAAAGCATGCTGGGAAGAAGGAACGGAGGAAGAGAGAGAAGCCATGTTAAGCAGTGCATGGAAGAGGGGAGAGAATGTGTGGCATCTGCCATGCAAGCAGGTCTCTGCCCCAAGGAAGCTACAGTCGGAGGCTGACAAGAGGGGAGGTCTGCAGATCCTGCACTGATTGCCTTCTCTCCTTCCCCAAGTTTGCCTGGTACTCTTTCAAAGCCACCCAGGCTGGCGGTCACAGCTCCTTCTCACAAGCCTCTCCACAGGGGAAAGTCGTCTCTTGCATCTGCATTAGGACCTTCCTCGAAGCTGGGCTCCCGATAGCTCATGGCAGTTCCCCTCAACTCGAACCCCTCTACATGCTCCCACCAGCCCCAGCCAGCATATACAGTGGTACCTCGCCTAACGAATAACTCGCCTAACGTCTTTTTCGCCTAACGAATGACTTCCGGCAAAACAAAATGGCCGCCGGAAACGAATTTCTTCGACTTAAGAAAAGACGTCGCGGCCGCTTTTAATAGGATTTCTTCGATTAACGAATTTTTGAATAGGATTTCTTCGACTAACGAATTTTTCCCCAATGCATTCCTATGGGGATTCGCCGAACGCATTTTTTCGCCTAACGACGATCACGTCGGAACGCATTATCTTCGTTAGGCGAGGTACCACTGTAGTCCAGAACATTTAGAGGGCACCAGGTTGGGGAATCCTGGTTCTCACTGAATGTTCTACCTCAGGCATGTCCAACAGGTAGATAGATCACTGTTAGACCACTGGCTCCCCCCAGAGAAGCTCAGCAACTTTGGCTCCCCCCAAGAAAGCTCTACATCTTTGCCCTGAAGCCCCCCAAACAGGGCTTTCCTTCATAAAAAAAAAAGCTCAACAACCTCGACCTGAACCCCCCAAAAGGGGGTAGATCACTGCCAAATTTTAACTCTGTGAGTAGATCATAGTCTCTTGGAAGTTGGCCACCCCTGTTCTACCTGGCCTCCGCAGGTGATGGTGACGGCTTCACCAGCAGCGGAAAGACCTTTGATGTTCTTCTCCGGAGCTTCTTTAAGAAGAAAGCCATCCTGCAAGAGAGGAAATGGCCCGCTGGTTGGTTTGCTCATTTGGAGCCCCTTTGGGCATAAGGACATCAAAAGGGCAGCTCGATCATAGAATCATAGAGTTGGAAGAGACCCCAAGGGCCATCCAGTCCAACCCCCTGCCAAGCAGGAACACCATCAAAGCATTCCTGACAGGTGGCTGTCAAGCCTCTGCTTAAAGACCTCCAAAGAAGGAGACTCCACCACACTCCTTGGCAGCAAACTCCACTGTCGAACAGCTCTTACTGTCAGGAAGTTCTTCCTAATGTTTAGGTGGAATCTTCTTTCTTGTAGTTTGAATCCATTGCACCGTGTCCGCTTCTCTGGAGCAGCAGAAAACAACCTTTCTCCCTCCTCTATATGACATCCTTTTATATATTTGAACATGGCTATCCTATCACCCCTTAACCTTCTCTTCTCCAGGCTAAACATACCCAGCTCCCTAAGCCGTTCCTCATAAGGCATCGTTTCCAAGCCTTTGACCATTTTGGTCAAATAATCTGCCAGAATGAAGGTTAGCAACCAGAGGCAGCCAGTTTGAATGGTCTTACCTGATCTTCTTCTTCTTCTCCATCTCTTTCTAATCTCTTTCTAAGTGTTGCTAGGGGACCCCAAGCCCTTGGAGACATGAGGTCACACCATTATTGATGTCATCATCATGGGTGAAATGATGTCAGTGGCAAGGAGAATTCTTGCTCACCTGGCCTGAGACAATGGGCCAGGTGTGTGCAGGTGTGCCCCCCCCCCCGGTTCAACTGCAGCCTCCCTGGGTCTTCCAGAAGCCGTGCAAGATTTTTCAGCCAAGCAGGTCAAGGCAATATTATTATTACATTTCTTAAAGTAAAGTAATTTTATTAAATTTCTATGACACCCTTCATCCGAGGATCATATGCTTGCTTGACCTCTGCACTCTAAGTTATAAGGTCCCGGTGAAACATGGCTTGATTTGGTGGCATTCACAACCTTTGTTTTGTGTGTTTATTAGTGGGGTTTTGTGGGTTTATGCGTGCCGCGTGGCACGCCGGGAGGAAGACACCTTGGAATTTATTTATTTAGTTATACACTAGTGGACGTTCAGCCCGTTAAATTAACGGGCGCTAGAAGATATGTGGTGAAACATTTGTAAATGCAGACTGAGGTCCCTCTACCCCTTTCCTACCTCTGTGGCCCATGTACCCCTTTCTTACCACTGTGGCACCTCTACCCCTTTCCTACCTCTGAGGTCCCTCTACCCCTTTCCTACCTCTGTGGCCCCCTCTACCCCTTTCCTACCTCTGAGGTACCTCTACTCCTTTCCTACATCTGTGGCCCATGTACCCCTTTCCTACCTCTGAGGTCCCTCTACTCCTTTTCTACCTCTGTGGCACCTCTACCCTTTTCCTACCTCTATCCTCCCTTATAGCCCTTTCCGTACCCAGAACCCATCACTATTGACCTCTGAGTGTTCGTGCATGTTGTCACTCTTCCCTTTTCCTATCTCCCTCTCCCTTGCGACTCCACCCCCTTTCCCACCTCTCTCCCCGCTCCCTCCAATCCCTGCGTCAGTGGAGAGCATGCTCAGTACCGAATTCCACTGACGGACGGAAAGCTACGGACGGACACAGGCTCTTTATTATATAGGATTGGAAAATTAGTAAATTTCAATGATAGGAAACAGGATACTTGTGAGAAGCCCCGTCAGCAATACTGGGGAGAGGGGAGAGACTTCCCAGAACCCTCTACAACCTGGCCTGATCCTGCAAGGCTCTCTTTTGTCTTCCCTGCCTGGGCTTCCCTCCTCCTCTGTCCACCATGTACCACCTTGAAGGAGTCCCAGAAAATGTCACTCTCTTCGGCTTCATGGGAGCTTAGGGAGCAGTCTGATCCAATTTTGAGGAACTGCGGAGATGGAGAGAGAAGCCCTGTCATCAGCAGTGTGAAGAGGGGAGAGAATGTGTGGCATCAGCCATGCAGGCAGGTCTCTGCCCCAAGGAAGCTACAGTCGGAGGCTGACAAGAGGGAAGCCTTCAGCGTGAGGAAGAGACAGGCATGGATCAGAGAGGCAATTTGCGCAAAAGCCTTTCCAGAGTAGACCTACTGAAATGAATGAGCACGAATAACTGTGACCCATGACTCTGAATGGGTCTACGCTGAGTGGAACCTACTGGTTCCTCTTGACTTAGTAAAGAGCATCCTTACTAAAGCTGCGGTTGAACTCAGTGGGACTTACTTCTGAGTATACATATGAAGGACGCTGCTTTGAGGCCCCACTTTAGAGCCATAGAATTAAGGCACCAATCTTGCATATGCTTGGAAACACCCCCTTGGGCAGGGAAGGACTTCTCTTATCTAAAAAAAACCCCATGTATTGGATCTCACTGCATATCACGAGGCCTTGTGGATTTCAGTGCAATTTAAGCACGTGCAACTTTAATTTATATACTGCTTAACTGCAATAGTCTCAGAGCTGCTTCAGACGGTTGCACCCCATAATTAAGTTGCAGAAAGCCCCAGGAGATCTTTAGACAACATTCAGAGATGAAAAAGTGGATAAGACCCTACTTTTGCTGCAAAGTAACTGTTTATGGGGACCCGGGTGGCGCTGTGGGTTTTAACCTAGGGATTGCTGATCAGAATCCCCGTGACGGAGTGAGCTCCCGTTGCTCGGTCCCAGCTTCTGCCCACCTAGCAGTTCGAAAGCACGTCAAAGTGCAAGTAGATAAATAGGAACCGCTCTGGCGGGAAGGTAAACGGCGTTTCCGTGCGCTGCTCTGGTTTGCCAGAAGCGGCTTTGTCATGCTGGCCACATGATCCGGAAGCTGTACGCCGGCTCCCTCGGCCACTAAAGCGAGATGAGCGCCGCAACCCCAGAGTCGGACACGACTGACCCTAACGGTCAGGGGTCCCTGTACCTTTTAACTGTTTATGAATACAGACCCAAGTCCCAGAAAGTGCCTGCAAAAACAAATAGCTTTTCCCTTGGAAATCCAAAACAAAAACGACACAATATTTTAAGAAAGGAAGTGGATTCACTCCAGGCTCCCAAGCTCCACTGAGAGGCCCTATTTCATGGATGCTTTTGTTGAGATTCCTCCATTGCAGGGGGGTTGGACTATTTGACCTTTCCAATTCTGTGATTCTGTGTAGTTCCCGCTTGAAGTCATGGGTTTGAGTCCTACACTCCAGAGCAGGAGAAAACATGCTCCCTCTTTCATGTGACAGCCCTTAAGATGTTGGAAGATTCCTCTTCTGTCTGCTCTCAGTCTCCTTTTTAGACACACCCAGCTCCCTTAACCATTCCTCATCAAGCTTGGTCTCCAGTCCCTTGATCATCTTGGTTGCCCTCCTCTGCACACCTTCCTGTTTGTCAACATCCTTCTTAAGTTGTGGTGCCCGGAATTGGACACAGTATTCCAGGTGTTGCGGGTGGCACTGTGGTCTAAAGCACTGAGCCTCTTGGGCTTGCCAATCAGAAGGTTGGCGGTTCGAATCCCCGCGACGGGGTGAGCTCCCGTTGCTCGGTCCCAGCTCCTGCCAACCTAGCAGTTCGAAAGCACGCCAAAAAGTGCAAGTAGATAAATAGGTACTGCTGCAGCGGGAAGGAAAACGGTGTTTCCATGCACTGCTCTGGTTTCGCCAGAAGCGGTTTAGTCATGACCCGGAAAAACAGATTGTGAACAAATGCCGGCTCCCTCGGCCTGTAAAGCGAGATGAGCGCCGCAACCCCGGAGTCGTCCGCAACTGGACTTAACTGTCAGGGGTCCTTTACCTTTACCTTTAGATTTAATGAACACTCATATCTGTAAATTGATAGCCATAGTCTTTTATATACCGGTACTAACCTTTTATGCTCTTCCACGTCCGTTTAATAGTATTTTACAAACTAGGGGCAGTAGATGTAGGGGAAAACTACGCGGAAGACATTTGCGAGGAGATAGTGGCATGTCCTGGAGTCTTCCCCATACTTGAGCCGCGCCCCAAACTTAGCTCCTGTGTGAATGTTGCTTTAAGGAGAGAGCTTGTCAGCCACAGGTGTTGCCACTTAGAGGCAGGCTCTCTATAAAAAGCGAGCAGGGAGGGGGCTGGAGGTGGAGTGGGAGAGAGGAGGAGAACCAAGAAGGAATGTAATGGACGCAGGGCTTGAGTACTATGGGCATCGGGTATGTATGTTGTATTGTTTGATGTTTGTAATAAAGGTTCTGTGGCTCACCTTCCACCTGTGCCGTTTCCTTGTCCTGGTATCTTTCAAAAGAACCTCTACCTTTGGTAGGACAGTAGACCAGGACTCAAAGTACGGTAGTCCTTGGCAAACAAAACCATCAGGACTACAGGTACGTGAAACCTGGGCTAAGAATGAACACAATCTCTTTCAGAGGTGGAGAAAGAGCAACATGGATGAGTAGGTGTGTTTCCTTCATGCACATCCTATATAATAAAGAGCCTGTGTCCGTCCGTACCACTTTCCGTGTGTCAGAGGAATTCGCAAGTGCGCGTGCGCTCCACTGACACACGGATTGGAGAGGAGAGAGAGGAGGAGGAGCCTGAGGTTGGAGCGCAGCGCGAGCGAAGCGCTTGCGCTTCGTGAGCCTCCGAACCTCTCCGCTTCAGCCGCAATGGCGGCCGCTCCCCGCGCGCTGCTGCTTCTCTTCCTCCCTTCTTTCTCCCCGCCTCAGCCGCCCGCGGCGGCGGCGGGGAGGGCGGCCGTCGCCGAGGCTGCCGGCGGGGCAGCGGCAACAGGTGGCTCCGCCATGGTGGTGGCTTGGCCGCCTGAGGCGGGGAGAAGGAAGCGCCTCGGGTCCCCGTCGCCGATATAATAAAGAGCCTATGTCCCTCCGTAGCTTTCCGTGTGTCAGAGGAAATCGCAACTGCGCGTGCGCTCCACTGACACACGGATTGGAGAGGAGAGAGAGGAGGAGGAGCCTGAGGTTGGAGCGCAGCGCGAGCGAAGCGCTTGCGCTTCGCGAGCCTCCGAACCTCTCCGCTTTAGCCGCAATGGCGGCCACTCCCCGCGCGCTGCTGCTTCTCCCCCTTCGTACCTGCAGCAGCCGCTGTGGCACCTTGGCGGGGGAGGGGAAAGTGCGGCAACCGGGAGGTGTTTAGCGGCGGAGGGAAAAGCGTTTGGCGTCGGGTCGTTCACGCCGCTGCCGCCCGCACACCTCCAGCGGAGCCTCCCGTTCCTGGAGGCTCCCGCCGCCGCCTTTCTAGAGCCTGTAATCTTTACGGGCTTAATTTACTAGTATAATATAATACACAACACAACACAACACAACACAACATAACATAATATAATATAATATACTGTTTTTTCTTGTATAAGATGAGTAAAATTAATATTAGTAATAATAATGAAATAAGTCAAGATAGAGGCTGCTCCCAGCTTTGCCTTGCCCTGCCCAGTGGGTGTGACCACTCCCCACTAAAGCCAGCCCCGCCTCTCCCCTCTTTCCACCACCACCTTTTGTGACCTATTGCCTTCCCCAACTCCACTCTCCCCGCCTTCTTTCACAATGACTCACCTGGACTGCCGCAGGCTGCATGACACTCTCGCGAGCACTGGAGCTCACCCATACTCTCTCTTCCCGCTTGCCTCACCCGCCCCTAATCTGAACCCTAACCCTGGCCAACGCAATAAAATTCATTGGATACCAGTCAAGGCTTGACTAAGGTCAGTTGCTGCTCTTTGGAACAGGGAGCAGAGCTTACAAAATACAGAAATTAAACCAACAGACTATGGAATAATAAATGAATTTCTCAGTTTATTGATATACAGAGCTTAGGAGAACGAAATGATGTGAAGTGAGCTTATGAATGATAGAGCATGAATGCGGGAAATGGAGCATAGAAAATTGAATACATAGAACTGACATAACCAAACAGTATTGTTGAATATTAGAATTGATATGGTTAATAGGTAGTCATGACAAAGCAAACAGACTCAAAAACTTAACTCCTCTCTCCCTCTAGCCTATCATGTTGTGTGATAAATATAACTTCCTAAAACATAATATTATTAAAAGATAATAGTTTACCAACAAAGGGGAATAGACCAGGACTCATCGTAGTCCTTGGCAAAGCAAGGCAGCAAAACATTTCCTCCCATCTTACTGTTCACGTGAACAGGACTACATAAAACCTGGGCTAAGAATAAACACAACCTCTTTTAGAGGTGGAGAAGGAGCAACACGGATGAGTAGGTGTGTTTTCCTTTATGCACTTCTAGACATCATGAACATGGAATGTTTTAAGAATCAAGTGCCCCCTTAATTCCTTGTTGTCAGGTGCTTCTTTGTGTTCAGATCAGGCCTCAGCACAATAATGTAGCACTTGGGAAGGAAGATGCAGCCCAGGAGCCCAGCACTGGAGGCCAACATGGAGAAGATCTGCACGGCCACCATGTACTTGCCCTTGGTGGGCACAAAAGACACCCAAACACTGCAGAAGACCAGCATGCTGAAGGTGATCAGCTTGGCTTCGTTGAAGGAGCCAGGCAGCTTCCTGGCTAGGAAAGCCACCGTGAAGCAGGTGGCAGCCAAGAAGCCCAGGTAGCCCAGGGCAACGTAAAACATGGCCACAGACCCTTCGTTGCATTGCAGGATGATCTCTTCCACCTGGGAGCGCATGTCGAGCTCTGGGAATGGGGGAGAAGAGCCCAGCCAGATGGTGCAGATGAGAACTTGCCCCCCAGAACAGGAGATGACAATGGAGTTGGCCAGACTCTTGCCCAGCCATCTCCTCACCCTGTTCCCGGGCTTTGTGGCCAGGAAGGCCAGCACCACCGTGATGGTCTTTGCCAAGACAGAAGAAACAGCAAGTGAGAAGATGATGCTGAAGGCCGTTTGTCGGAGAAGGCAGGTGTCTTTCCTTGGGCGCCCGATGAAGAGGAAGGAGGACAAAAAGGAAAGCAGGAGGGAGACGAGCAGGATGTAGGAGAGGTCCCGGTTGTTGGCTTTGACTATGGGAGTTTCCTTGTATTTAATGAAGATTCCCAACACGATGCCTGCTGTTACAGATAAGAAGAGGACAACGGAAGCTAAAGCGATTCCCAAATATTCTCCATAAGTCAGGAAGGTGGTAATCTTGGGGACACATTGATCTCTGTCCTTGTTTGAATGGTGATCTTCTGGGCATTTGGTGCAATGTTCTGCATCTGGGGAAGAGGAAAAGAGTGGCTGCAGCATCACTTACATCCCCAATGATCTGTGCTCTGTTACATTTTGAGAAACTCTGTGGTGGACCACAGGAAATAGGAATGTTAAAATAAGTATAGAGACGCATGAAAACCAGTTTGTTTTCTATTATTCTATTCCTCCAAGGAGGCAGAGGTAGTGAAGAAGGTTTTTCTCATTTTGATCACCAAAGCAACACTGTGATCTAGGATAAAATGAGAGGCAGTGACCACTCCACTTCTGTTAACTGCATGGTTTGGATCCTGCCTAATCCTGAAGAAACACCTCTTTGTGAACCTTTTAAATGCAAACACTTTTCTGTTGCTTCCTTGCAATGTTATAAATTTGCTACTTTTCATCATCTGTCCATTATTTTTGACAAATGTCAACATTATTTCCTTTTTGGTGTGACTTGGTATAAAAGAATCAAAAAGGAATGCTTTGTGGGCATTCCTCTCACAGCTGCCCACTTTGAACCCCAGAGATTTCTTCCTTACGGTCATTTCTTTCAACTCACTTCCTGGATGTAATAAAGGTCATTAATCCTAAAGAAGTTGAGGAAGGAGCCACATCCCCCAGTGTCTGCAGAATTCTCACAGAAAGTGTGTGAGACTGAATTTCTGCCCTGTGTTTATTCTCTCCAGGAATTCCTTCCCCCTTGGAGTCACTCACCTTCCTGGGCGGAGAAGGTTCCTTCCGCACACCGAGCACAAGCGTAGCAGCAAACGGGTTTTCCTTCTTGAACCACCTTGGCATATCCAGGTTGACATCTTTCTGTACACCTGGAACGAGGTACAGCCTAACCAGAAAGACAAGAAGGTGCAACAAAGAGGAACAGTTAGAAGTATTTCTGTGTATGTAATTCACTCATAGAGTGAATTCAAACGGATCTCTGGAATGCAGCCTTTGACCCCCTGTTCAGGGTCCTTTCAACCCCCCACTGACCATTGGGGTGACCAGGATATCTTGTCCTTCATAATTCGTTCAGGACAACTGAGGTTTGAGCCACAGAACTCTGTTTCCTCTTCTCCATTTACCTGCTTCCCTACTTAATAAATCTTCAAAGAAAGTGGGAATGGAGTCTGAAAAGTGATTTCCCCAAATTTCAGGATTCAGATAATCTCTCAACCACAAATTAAGACAAATTTAATACGAATTTTCCAAATATTTGTTTCCCTCACTCTGTTCTTGAGGCATGTAAGGTTTCCTCTTGTTGCTGATGTATTTCCTAGTTATTTCTAGTTCACCTGCCATTCCTTAGCATTAACATTATATTACAATAGAGTTTGTTTTTAAAAAAATTATCATCCTTCACCAACAGCTGTCCACTTCTCAATTCCTGCAGGTACAATAGTTTAACATTTGCAACATCTACAAGTGAGCTTACTCCACAAATTAAAAAATCCAGAATAAATCAGTAATTATCATTTCTAATATAAATTACTTTCCATCCTTCTGCATGTATGAAGCCCAATAATGCACTTTTACTAGGTTTTTTTCCCTTTTCTTCATATCTACGTAGTTCATTCTGTTACAAGATTCTGTCCAGAATTCTTAAATTCTCAGTCTGGCTCAGAAATAGATGGTGTCCTCTCTGAGGACCTCTGGTTTCTATCCTGTCTTTGAGAATCCCAAATTCCCCTCCTATCTCAGCTGCTGTGGAAAGAAGGAGTGGTGGTTGTAGCTGTTATTGGACAGTCAAGACATCATTGCTCAACCTGAATGGTCATTTTCCAGCGTTGTTCAAGGGAAAGCATATTCAGGATCTCCTAGCCTTCTCCCTCTGTGATTCCCCCTACCTGGTTGAATTTCTTGGGCCACTCAATGGCTTCTGGGTTAATGGTCAACTTTATGCCAGCAGACGCCTCTCTCTTTATATTCCCAATTTTCACAAGGTCACGAGACTCATTGGGAGACACCGCCCAGTTCACAATATCGAAGTCCGCTGGCAGCTCCCAGTTCTCTTCCAAGCACAGCCTGCCCCTGGAAGTATTCAGACACCGGATTTCTCTTAAGAAAGGGTGAAGCTGGAATGACAGGGGAAAGCACCAACATTGAGAAACCGGGAAGCCAAGATGGATATCTCAGTCCTACTCACTTCAGCCTCTTATGATTTGGGGCCTTCGTGTATCTCATGTAGACTGGAATTCCTATTCAGCCATTTCTATTACCACAGACCCTGGAAGTGTCCCAATTTTCCAAGGATGTCCCTGATTTAGAGAAACGTTTTCATTTGATCCCAGAATATCCCACCTTTCCTTAGAATGTCCCTATTTTCATTGGAGAAATGTTGGTGGATGTGGAGTTATCCAACCCACAAGGCATCCAATCCTATATAGGGAATTTTTTTAAATGTTTAATATTTTAGTATGTTTTATACCGGTATATATGTTGGGAGCTGCTCAGAGTGCTGAGGCAACGCAAGAAGATGGGGGGTATAAATAGTGCTATTTTACTAGAAAAGAAGGTGCCAGAACTCGCCATGAACACCTCCCTCTTAGAAGGGCAATGGCACCCACCTGAGAGGTGCCAGAACTGAGTTCCAATGAGTTCCAGTATACCTGAAGGAGCGTCTCCACCCCCATCGTTCAGCCCGGACACTGAGGTCCAGTGCCGAGGGCCTTCTGGCGGTTCCCTCGCTGCGTGAAGCCAAGTTACAGGGAACCAGGCAGAGGGCCTTCTCGGTAGTTGCACCCGCCCTGTGGAACGCCCTCCCTTCAGATGTCAGAGAGAACAACAATTACCAGACCTTTAGAAGACATCTGAAGGCAGCCCTGTTTCGGGAGGCTTTTAATGTTTTATAGATTATTGTATTTTAATGTTTTGTTGAAAGCCGCCCAGAGTGGCTGGGGAAACCCAGCCAGATGGGCGGGGTATAAATAATAAATTATTATTATTATATTATTATTATAAAAAAGCCCTGGGTATCAACAGTAAAATTATCATTATGCAATGGGACATCCCTATTTACATCGGAGAAATGTTGGGGCGGTATGCTACTATTACCAATACTAATAGTAACTATGATATTTTACAGGTCTATCCACAGTCAAGATCGGCTTCTGTGTGGATTGCAGTTTGCAAAAAGGGGAAGGAATACCTGCCACGGCTGTAGCCTTGCGTGTCCCCATTGGTCTCCTTCCTCCACCATCAGCCTCCTCTGGGATCCAGATGAAAGCGAAGCATCCAAGGCCTGAGCCACAGCTTGAACATTGATGTAAGTGCCATAGCTGTCTGTAGACAGGGCTCTCTCATGCTCCTCTTGGGGCAACGTCTCCAGTTTCTCCTCCTCTCTGCATCTTATCCTGCCTTTCACGGACAACAGATGCTTCAAATAGAAACACTGAAACATTTCATCCAAAAAATTCAAAGGAACTGTGGACCGTGATTTATAACTGTAACCTTTGCTACTCGTTATTCTGGTCCGAATTGCAAAGGACAGAGAGCCATGGGAAGTAAAGGCAATTGAGGTCTGGCGGCTTGCAGGTTTGAGTGTGTGGTAAAATCTATGATTTCCCCCATGTTTTGAATCAGTGAGGACACACCCTGGTCTGCATTATTCATATAATCATTTTTATTTGAAGCATATCATTTTTGCTCTTCAACCGTAAAAACCCACCCATTTTCAAGAGTTTCTTAAAACGCTTCTAATTTTTTTAAAAAGAGTGACAGAAAGGGGAAAGTGCTGGGATTGGAGGAGGAAACCTTTAATGTAGCTGAGACAGATTTCCCCAAGGTGGGCTGTAGGTGTCCTGTGGTATCGTGTAAAGAGAACTGTGCTAAGGGTGTTCACAAATGATCCAAATAGAATAAACATAAAATAATCTCAGCAGCTTGGAAATTGCTTGAGTTTCAGGACACCATCTGGGATAGGAAACAGGTACCTACGGATTCCAAGTGAAGAAACATCAAACATCTCACTAGTTGAGGCCAGTGGTGGGTGGGATTATTTTATTTATCATTTCCATTAAAGCACATCTTTCCTTCTCTTCAGCCACCAAACACCACCAAGAGGATCTTAAAATTCCATTTGTAAAACTAGCATTCCTTAACAACAGTTTCTGAATTGTCCAAATGGAATAATATTGAATGAAACCGTTGAGCCTTGGAAATTGCCTAAGTTTCATACCATCCTGCAAGTGGGGAAATTGAGTCAACACTCAAAATTTACAGCGTCAACACTGCTGAAAGAAAATGCATATAAGATGTTATTTAGGTGGTATCTAACCCCAACTAAACTGTCTAAAATGTATAAGACTGGAAACTCTTAAGTGCTGGAAATGTGGCTTAAAAGAGGGAGATTTCATCCACACCTGGTGGCACTGTGAAAAGATTAAAAATGTTGGGGAAAACATACACAACGAATTGAAAAAGATATTTAGATATTCATTTAAGAAAAAGTCGAGGGCCTTCCTGTTAGGACTGGTGGGGGATGACATCAAGAAAAATGACAAAAAATTGTTTTTATATGCAGTGACAGGTGCCAGAATACTTATAGCCCAGGTGTGGAAGCAAGATCAAATTCCAACAATCGAGGAATGGCAGCAGAAAATGGTCGAATATACAAAAATAGCTAGAATAACATCTATAATCTGCCAGCAGGGAAATGAAGCATATGAAAAAGAATGGAAAAAGTTTATGATTTATATTGAAAAGATTATGGGGGAAAATGGTATCAGCAGAATGAAGGAGATTATCACAACTGAAGTTTTGTACCTCTTTATTGGTAAATCAAGTGAAATGGAAACATTGACAGACTAATGATCAAAGCAGACAATAGCAGGAAAATGCAATAAGTTAAGGACATTAATTACGAAGTATGATTTATTACATAAAGAGCGCAAACCGCGTTAAGTTAAACTGTCTTTACAAAGCAGAGGAAGGAAGTGTGGAAGTCAATTTTTATTTCAGGTTAATTAATTAATTTATGTTATATTAACTGCAAGATTGTATACAAATATTTTGTCAAAGAATTCGTCAATGGAGTTAATTTAATTTTTTGTTATAGCAAATGTTTGGAATTGTGTTTTTTTTTGCCATACATTTATCTTTATTGTTTCTAAGTATTTATAAAAAAAACAACCAATAAAACTTTAAGCACAATGTATCAATTTGGCTACTATTTCAAAGGTACAGCTATGGCTTTGAATATGCCAGAAAATCCACATTAAGGAGAAAGGTGGCAGTACAATGTATCAAAAACAGCTTCCATTCATTGTATAGTGTAAGCAGCAGACTGAATTAACCCAGAGCAAGACTAACCAACAGGATGCCTGCCAGATGTTGTAGGACTCCAACTCCCAGCAGCCAGCATGGCCAATGGTGAGGGATGATGGGAGTTATAGTCCAGTAGCATCCAGAGGACTACAAGCTCTGGTTGAAAGCACCTTTGGAACATTACAATATCAACTCCATCACAACACCAACAACATCACCACCACAAAATGTCTGACAACAATTTAGGAAGTATGTACAAGAAAGCTGGGTACCGATATTAAAAAGAAAACACAAGTAATCTAGACACATTTAAAGTGTAGCCTCAGTTTTCAACTTCCAACTCTGACGAGTGCCCTCACATACAAGCTATATTTGGAATTTTTGTCTGGGATCAGTGGGTTTCATGCTCTTTGAGACAATTCTGTTTTTCTGGGGTATCTGTTACTTGAGGAGTCTGGTACATTAAGTGCTGCATTGCAAGTTCTTCTTCTGCAGATAGAGGTGAGATCTCCATTCCAGTGTGGTGCTGTATTTCCTGAACCAGTTTCACTGTATTGGCCAGAGTAGCACAGATCGACCGCATGGACTCCCGCCGCTCGGTAGAAATCCTTTCTAGCTGCTCACACAATATTTTGTAGCGAGACTTCACCAGTGACAGCTGCTGTATGACAACCAGAGGATTCTCCTCTTTAGACAGTCCGTCAGCATGCCCTTTCACCATTTCAAACTCCAACATTGCCTGAATGTAATTCAGGTCGGATTCGGCCTTCTGGAACATGGTCTCGAGCGTAGTAACCGCCGTCTCCATGTTGAATAGTTGACATTCCTCAGGCGGTGGCATTGGTGCACCCATGACCTCTCCCTCTCCAGGATGCACACAGCTGGGGTGCTGGCAGATCCAACGGCTGAGCCGCGTGCGGAGCGGCCTCCTCTCTGCCTGCCCTGGCGTTGCTGGCGGCGGCTGCTTTTTAAATCCCTTCTGGACCCAGGAAAGAAGGACCGGAGGGGGAGGCAAGTGGGGGTCTTCAGGTGCCTCTTTTCCCCGCAGACCTGTGAGAAAAGTAAACAATTCAGCTCCAGATTCTGGGAAACTGCCATGATCATTAATCAATCAATCATTAATAATCCCTGGCGGGGTGACAAAATCCCTCTGGGCGGATCAGTGCTAGCCTCCCAACTCCTCACCTTGGATCAGGGTGGACACAGCCGCGGTGCTGGCGGATCCACCGCCTGATCCGCGCCCCGAACGGCTTCCTCTCCGTCAGCAACCCGCTGCTGGCACTGGGTTGCGCTGGTGTTGCTGGCGGTGGTGATCTTCTAAAGACCTTCCGGACCCAGGAGAAGCAGGACCGGAGGGGGAGGCAAGTGGGGGTCTTCAGGTGCCTCTTTTTCCCACAGACCTGTGAGAAAAGTAAACAATTCAACTCCAGATTCTGGGAAACTGCCATGATCATTCATCAATCAGATTAATTAAATCTGTATGCCGTCCTTCATCTGAAGCTCTCGGGGCGGCTTGCAGCATAAAAATACAAAATAAAAACACAGCATATGTATTAAAATCAAAAGCGAACTCATAAGCCAACCTCCCAACCCACAAGCATGTTTAAAAGGCCATGCATTGGTCAATGAGCCAAAGGCCTGGTTCTAGAGCAGAACTTTCCAAGCTTTTCAAGTTGGGGACACACTTTGGAGACGTGCCTCATTTTGCAACACAGGGATTCAATTAAACTAACCCTTTTCCAGCACTAAGGTGCCGCAACGCACAATTTGGAAAGCTCTGTTCTAGAGAAACGTCTTTGCTTGGCATCTGAAGATAAGTAATGAAGGCGTCAGATGAGCCTCCCTGGAGAGAGCATTCTCCTGCCTTTCAAGGCCACTACCATTGTGCTATGAGCCCCGCTAGGCACCTCCCAGAATCCGCACTCGCACCACACCCTACCTGCTTCCCCTCTCCCGCTTCTTCCCCTGGGCCGGGGGGCAGAGACCACTGGTCGTCCCCTAGATGTTTTGTTTTTTTGGTGCATTTCCTTGGGGGAGCGATGTCCTGGGGTTCCTCCACCTGCAAACACATGCAAACAGATAACTTACAAAACAAATCCGGAACCAAAAGCCACCCAGGAGAAATATCTATCCTTATTTTTTAAGGAGCGGATAAGCCACTCATCCAACACACATTGAGGGCTCCCGCCTCCTCCTCTGGGCTGGGGGGCAGAGAGTGCTGGTCCTGCAGCTGCAACCTCAGCTCCATGGCTGTGGCCTGCTCCTCCGAGTCCCCTCCATGCTTCCCCTCTTGGGGACACTCCCCAGTCACGTTGGCCGCTGGTAGAGGAGGGCTGCCGTGGGGTCCCTGCCCCTCCAGCCTGGGACCCCCACTTGCTTTGTCCTGGGGGAATTCCATGCACATTGGCTCCCAGTACATTTCCGAGCACAATTCAAAGTGTTGGTGCTGGCCTTTAAAGCCCTAAACGGCCTCGTCCTGTATGCCTGAAGGAGCGTCTCCACCCCCATCATTTAGCCCGGACACTGAGATCCAGCGCCGAGGGCCTTCTGGCGGTTCCCCCACTGCGATAAGCGAAGTTACAGGGAACCGGGGCCTTCTCTGTAGTGGCACCTGCCCTGTGGAACGCCCTCCCATCAGATGTAAAAGAAATAAACAACCACCTGACTTTTAGAAGACACCTGAAGGCAGCCCTGTTTAGGGAAGCTTGAAATATTTCAGGAATGATTCTATATTTTTGTATCCCCCTCCCCTTCTGCCAATTGGCCCTTAGGCCACTGCCACTTACCCATTGAAAATCAAGCAAACCGCTGGACGTTGTTGGCGTCTCCTCTCCTTTCCCTTCCTCCTCCGGTGGGCTCCCTAGATCTTCATTTGGGTCGTCCTCCTTGGTACCCTCCAACCCTGACTGTTGGGACGGACACGATGGAGGAACCAGCCCAGAGATGGTGGGGAGAGAGGAGAAAGACAGAAAGACAGCATTGAGTCGCTAGCCAGGGAAGCCCTGGCACCATTGGGGGGCTGGTCCATCAGGACGATTGGGGCAGCAAGCACAGCCTGCCCTTAGCAGCCCCCTGCCTGTCTGCCCCCTTGATCACAACAGGTCCAGAAGGTGGCCTGGTTGGCCGGCCAGCTTCCTCCTCCTCCTCTTCCTCCCCAGACTCAGGGTTGCCCTTGTGCAGCTCTGTCTGCTACGTACCTCATTGATGGAGTCAAAGAAGGATTCCAAGGAGGACAGGGAACCCACCGAAGTTAGGGAGGAGACCGAACTTAAGGGGGAGAGTTTTGGCACCTGCGAGGAAAAGATTCCAAAGACGAGAAATTAAAAAACATTAAAACTTAACTTAATATAGCCCACGGGGGGGGGGGGGGCAGGTCGCCCTCAAAAGGCCTCCAGCTGCCTTCCATTCTGCGTTGATATGCCCCCTCCCCTTCTGCCAATCACCCCTTGGCCGCTGCCACCTACCCAATAAGGGCTCAGGAGATCTAAAGGTGGTCTCTTGGTCTCCTCCTTTCCATCGCCTTCTTCCTCCAAGGCGCTGCCCGGCTCTTCCTTTGGTTTGTCCTCCTCGCTCGCCACTTTTTGACTGGGTTCCTGACCCTCAGAGGCCGACTGCTGGCAGAGACAGGACCCCAGAGGTGGTGGGGAGAGAGGAGAAAGACAGAAGCCCCAAATGAGACAGGGAGGAACCCAGGAGCCAAACTCTCCTGCCCGCATTGAGAGGCTAGCCAGGGAAGCCCTGGCGCCATGGGGGGCTGGTCCATCAGGACAAATGGGGCAGCAAGCACAGCCTGCCCTTAGCAGCCCCCTGCCTGTCTGCCCCCTTGCTCACGACCAGTCTTGAAGGAGGCTTGGCTGGCCGGCCGGCTTCCTCCTCCTCCTCTTCCTCCCCAGCCTCAGGGTTGCCCTCGTTCAGTTTAGCAGGGCTTCCCTCCTGCTCTGTCTGCTACGTACCTCGCTCCATATGTCGAATGACTCTAGCGAGGACCAAGAGAGGAGGGAGGACAAGGAGCTGGACCTGCTGCTTTTCGGCACCTGCAAGGAAAAGATTCCAAAGACGAGCAATTAAAAAACACAACCAAACATTAACAGGCAAGACACCCATTAATATAACCTGGGGATTGGGGGCAGGTCGCCCTCAAAAGGCCTCCAGCTGCCTTCCATTCTACGGTTGATGTGCCCCCTCCCCTTCTGCCAATCGCCCCTTGGCCGCTGCCACCTACCCAATCAGGGCTCAGGAGATCCAGCGCTGCTATCTTGGTCTCCTCCTTTCCTTCGTCTTCTCCCTCCAAGGCGCTGCCCGGCTCTTCCTTTGGTTTGTCCTCCTCGCTCGCCACATTTTGACTGGGTTCCTGACCCTCAGAGGCCGACTGCTGGCAGAGACCGGACCCCAGAGGTGGTGGGGAGAGAGGAGAAAGACAGAAGCCCAAAATGAGACAGGAACACAGGAGCCAAACTCTCCTGCCCACACTGGCCAGGGAAGCCCTACAGCCCTGGCGCCATGGGGGGCTGGTCCATCAGGACGATTGGTGCTGCAAGCGCAGCACCTTAACTCTCAAGGCACCCATAAGTGAAAGAACAGCATAGCTAGCCACTCAGGTGCCCAGTTCAACACAGGGGTCCTGCGGGTGGGGGGCGCTGCCTGGAGCCTCTCTGCCGCCCCGCCCCCAGCTGTAGGGCGGCTGAGGGAGAGGCAGTGGGCAGAAGCAAGCCCCACGCTGCCATCTTTTTGTCATTTTGCCACCCCCCTCAGTGATGACACCTGGGGCGGCCGCCCAACCCCTCCCTCCTTTCTCTGCAGCTGCAACAGAATAAAAGGGCTCAAAACTCCCTTAGCAGTTTACTGTTGGTCCCCTCACCATTTTCCCAGACATGAATGTGTGACGATCAATCCAGCTACAAGACGATCAATCTTGCAGTTGATTGGCTTCAACTGCAAAGTGAGGTTGGGATTCTGAGCCGATGTCACAGAAAAGGTTCCGATCCGTCCATTTTCTGTAAGGGGGGGGGGACCTGTTTGCCCTTAGGGTGACCGCTTAACACACCACCCAAGAGAAAACGAAGGAGAAATCTTCATCCGAGGATCATATGCTTGCTTGACCTCCGCACTCTTAAGTTATAAGGTCCCAGTAGCTAAAACATGGCTTGATTTGGTGGCATTCACAACCTTCGTTTTGTGGGTCTATGAGTGGGGTTCTGTGGGTTTATGAGTGCCACGTGGCAGGCCAGGAGGAAGGTTGCGCAGGGCAGCCTGGGAATGGCGAGGGAAAGAAATGCTGTGAGGAAAAGCCTTCTCTCTTTCTCCATCGCTCTTCGTCAAGTCTAAATGGAAGAATCCAAACGCGGCTAGAGAAAAATAAAATGATAGGAAACAGAAGAAGGGGCAGCAAAGCATGCTGGGAAGAAGGACGTGAGGGAAATGAAACCTAATAAAGGATGATTTATCAATAAAGCTAATAAGTGAAACCTAACAAAAGACACCTTGGGATTTATTTCTTTAGTTCTACATTGGAAAAAGGATAAATTTCAATTATAGGAAACAGGATACTTGTAAGAAGATGGGGTAGCAAAGCATGCTGGGAAGAAGGGTGTGAGGGAAAAGAAATGACACCTAATAAATGATAATTTATCAATAAAGCTAATAAGTGACACCTAACAAAAGACAGTTTGAGATTAATTAATTTAGTTACACATTGGAAAATGAGTAAATTTCAATTATAGGACACAGGATACTTGTTTGTGAGAATTTGGGGTAGCAAAGCATGCTGGGAAGAAGGATGTGAGGGAAATGAAATGAAACCAAATAAAGGATAATTTATCAATAAAGCTAATAAGCGATACCGACCAAAAGACACCTTGAGATTTATTTATTTGGTTATACACTGGAAAAACGAGTAAATTTCAAATTAATCAGGAACCCTTGCGCAGCACATGCTGGGAACCGACTTTTGGCGCAACAGAGATGGCAGTGCATGCTGGGAACTAGACTGTGCCCCCCCCCATGAACGTGGATCGTGCTGGCAGAGGCTGGCGGGATTGGCAGGGCCTTTTGAAGGTGGCCCCTTCCCTTCTATGCCCTTGGGCATAGAAAGGCCCAACCACGTGACCCTCCTTGTCCACCAGGGACACCAGCCCCTGCAGCCCGTCCAGCTGGCCAGAGACCCCCAAGGGCCGGAGAGGCTGGCAGGGGCAGGGCCCCCAAGTGAGCCCGGGAGAGAGAGGGGCCCCTGGAGGAATTTCCACTCTGCACGCCCTCAGAGGCTTCGTAGTCTAAGCTCAGGGGGCTGTCTGAGCCGGCATCTCGGTGGTGGGTGGGTGGGTGAGAGAGGGGTTTCTTCCCATTTGTCAGCATCCTTCTTAAATTGTGCTGCCCTGAATTGGACACAGTTTTCCACCTGGGGTCTGACCAAGGCAGGACAGAGCTCCATCTTGTAAGCCACTGGAATTAGTAGCAATAAAAGTAATAATAATCACAATAAGAAAGAGAGTAATATTAGACTTTGTTAACAAATGTTTTAAGAACATTGTCCACACATATTTATACTGCTTAACTGTGTGTGCATTGCAATCACTTATTCATTGTTGTGAGTAGCAATTTTAAAGGCATTCTTAATATTATAATCAATGCGCAGTACTGTTAAAATGCATATTTTCATAAAATATAAACACAGAAATGAAGCTCTAAATGCATCGGATGATGACCTGTGCCACAGAGAGGCAACCAGGCAGAGGGCCTTCTTGGTAGTGGCACCCGCCCTGTGGAACGCCCTCCCATCAGATGTCAAGGAAATAAACAACTACCCAACTTTTAGAAAACATCTGAAGGGTTAGCCCTGTTTAGGGACGCTTTTAATGTTTGATGTATTTATCGTGTTTTTAATATTCTATTGGGAGCCACCCAGAGTGAGGCTGAGGAAACCAAGCCAGATGGGTGGGGTATAAATAAATTATTATTATTATTATTATTATTATTATTATTATTATTATTATACTAGATTTAATGAAGGGTCACGGGTGGCGCTGTGGTCTAAACCACAGAGCCTCGGGCTTGCCGATCAGAAGGTCGGCGGTTCGAATCCCCGTGACGGTGTGAGCTCCCGTTGCTCGGTCCCAGCTCCTGCCAACCTAGCAGTTCAAAAGCACGCAAAAAGTGCAAGTAGACAAATAGGTACCACTGCGGCAGGAAGGTAAATGGTACTTCTGTGCGCTGCTCTGGTTTCAGTGTTCCATTGCGCCATAAGCGCCTTTGTCATGCTGGCCACATGACCTGGAAAAACTGCCTGCGAACAAACGCCAGCTCCCTTGGCCTGTAAAGCGAGATGAGCGCCGCAACCCCGGAGTCGTCCGCAACTGGACTTAACTGTCAGGGGTCCTTTACCTTTACCTTCAGATTTAATGAACACTCATATCAGAGTGCACTGTAAATTGATAGCCATAGTCTTTTATATACTAACCTTTTATGCTCTTCCGTTTAATGCTCTGAAACCCTTCTTTTAGCTTTTTTAAAGACTTTTATATATGCTTTGTGTTTTCATACTTTTTAGCTTTCCAAAACGTTTCACAGATTGGAAATGACTGTACCCCACCCTACTGATGCTGGTCTACTACCGTAATAAAGATTTGATTGATTGAAATGAAGTATCCTATAGTAATGCAGTTATCGGACACCAATATAATATAATACGGGGTGATTCCTAATGAAATATACAGTTTCCAGATCCTGTAAGGCAGGCGCCGACACGGACCACAGCTATGAACTGTGAGGTAGATGCACTCATAAAGTGGGGAAGTGGTGTCGGTGATAGTGCGCGTGTCATGTGACTAGTCAGGGGAAATGGCTGCATCTGCAGTGGAGAAGGCGTTGTGTGCTCTTGAACTGAGCAAAACGGAGTTTGTTGTGCAACGGCATTTTCGATTGTGATGTGTGTCGTGTGACAAAGGGTGCGTACATAGAACATCTGTGACTGTTTCTAAAAAAACTTTTAACATTCTCCTACAATTCTGTTACAGGTAACATAAGACATTACATTCTTCGTTTTTATAGTGTGTTGAAACTGTATACTTCATTATGAATCACCCTGTATTATAATATAATATAATGTAATATAATGTAATGTAATATAATGTAATATAATATAACGTACTTTTCTGTGTATAAGGAAAATGGGACCCCCCCATTTTCTTAATTTTGAGTCCCCCAAAATAAGGGGCGTCTTATACATGGGAGGACGTGTTATACACGGAAAAATACGTTAATTTAATATAATATAGTATTCATTCCCCTTTCCCAAATTAATACTTCATTACTAATTAATATTAGTAATAATAATGAAATAAGTCAAGGTAGAGGCTGCTCCCAGCTTTGCCTTGCCCTGCCCAGTGGGTGTGACCACTCCCCACTAAAGCCAGCCCCGCCTCTCCCCTCTTTCCACCACCACCTTTCGTGACCTATTGCCTTCCCCAGCTCCACTCTCCCCGCCTCCTTTCACAATGACTCACCTGGACTGGCGCAGGCTGCATGACACTCTCGCGAGCACTGGAGCTCACCCAATCCCTCTCTTCCCGCTTGCCTCGCCCGCCCCTAATCTGAACCCTAACCCTGGCCAACGCAATAAAATTCATTGGATACCAGTCAAGGCTTGACTAAGGTCAGTTGCTGCTCTTTGGAACAGGGAGCAGAGCTTACAAAATGCAGAAATTAAACCAACAGACTATGGAATAATAAATGAATTTCTCAGTTTATTGATATACAGAGCTTAGGAGAACGAAATGATGTGAAGTGAGCTTATGAATGATAGAGCATGAATGCGGGAAATGGAGCATAGAAAATTGAATACATAGAACTGACATAACCAAAAAGTATTGTTGAATATTAGAACTGATATGGTTAATAGGTAGTCATGACAAAGCAAACAGACTCAAAAACCTAGCTCCTCTCTCCCTCCAGCCTATCATGTTGTGAGATAAATATAACTTCCTAAAACATATTATTATTAAAAGATAATATTTTACAAACTAAGGGCAGCAGACCAGGACTCATCATAGTCCTTGGCAAAGCAAAGTAGCAAAAAAATTTCCTCCTATCTTTCTGTTCATGTGAACATGTGAACTACATAAAACCTGGGCTAAGAATGAACACAATCTCTTTCAGAGGTGGAGAATAAGCAGCATGGATGAGTAGGTGTGTTTCCTTGATGCACTTCTAGACATCATGAACATTGAATATTTTGAGAATCATATGTCCCCTTACAGAGAATAATTAAAATTGCCCAGAATGTTATTGGGCTCCAACTACCAACCCTGGATGAGATCTTCATGTCTCGCTGCTTGAAGAAGTCACACAATATCCTGAGAGATCCCACCCACCCTGCTCACAACCTCTTTGCACTGTTGCCTTCGGGCAGAAGATACAGGACGATGAAAACACGAACCACACGTCTTTTGAATAGTTTCTATCCAAGAGCTTTGATTGCACTAAATAATGACCTCAGGGCCAGTAGTAAGAAATAGCAAGCAGTGAATAGTAAGAAAGGAGATAGGTTTTAGGTTATGTTATGCTTTTAATAGGTTATGTTACATTCTGGATTATGCTATGTTTTAATAGATTATGTCTTAATAGGATGAGAGTGTTGGAGATATGTGTAAATGTGTAAGGTAAATCCGGTCTTTGGGTGTTTGATTTTCGTTGTTGTGTGTACTGTGTATATACGGACAATGACAATAAATATATCTAATCTAATCTAATCTAATTCCTTGTTGTCAGGTGCTCCTTTGTGTTCAGATCAGGTCTCAGCACAATAATGTAGCACTTGGGAAGGAAGATGCAGCCCAGGAGCCCAGCACTGGAGGCCAACATGGAGAAGATCTGCACGGCCACCATGTACTTGCCCTTGGTGCTCAGGTAGGTGGGCACAAAAGACACCCAAACACTGCAGAAGACCAGCATGCTGAAGGTGATCAGCTTGGCTTCATTGAAGGAGCCAGGCAGCTTCTCTCTCTCCCTCTCTTTTTTTTCCTTCAATTTTTTTTATTGATTTTACAATTTTAAGCACGTACCATAACAGTTAAATTTTCATACTTCCCCCCTCTCACTGTGGGAAGCAACATTCATTCCCTTCTCTCACAAGGGTAGACACCATCATTGTACATCTAACCTTACTAACAATGTTTAAAATCATTGCTTAGGCCTGGCCCAATTCTGTGGGCCAGGTATTCCTTCTTTCCTCAATTTCATATTTCGGTTGACTTCCTCAAGTCCCCCTCTGTTGAATTCATTATCATTCCTCTCTAACAGTTTTCATACTCCTAAATTTTAAAACATCATAAAATACAAGAATCGTTTTACTTAAAACACTCCTTTTTCCAAAACTCAGCATCTTGGTGCTTATGCTCTTTTCCTATAATCTTATCCAATTCCCTTACTTTGACCTAATTTCAAACTCCTACTTTTCACACCCTTACCTCCCTCTGGTCTCGGAATTTTTAGCCAAATTTCCCCCTACTCAATTCCTAATTTAAACATATATTCATTTGAAGGGCTAGGTAACCCAAATCTGGGTTACCTGGAGCCACCCAAAAGGCCAACACCTAACTGTTAGTTACGATAGGAGTTTTTTTCCTTCTTCGGCTCCAGAACCTCGTGACCTCTGGCCCAGTAGTTTAGTGGCACAGCTCCCTTAGTTTAAGACACAACAAAAGCACGAGATGATCTCTTCAGTAGTACAGGACGGCAGGAGTACAAGGACATCTTCATTAGTACATGACGACTGCAGTCCAAGGACATGGCTTGCGTACATGGCTAGATTAGTATCCCGTGATGTGCCCGTAGCCAAAGTTCACAGGAACTCCGTATAAGGGTCTGCAGAACATCATAGGAAGTAATTTCCTTATATGGGTTACCGGACCTCGTGATGCATGGAAGCAGGAAGGATTTCCCTAATATGGTCATATATTTGTGGGAGGGGGAGAGAGTGCTCTGAAAGGTATATAAGTCTTGCTTAAACTGATTATTCTTGTTCCTGCCTTTGGATGACCAGGCAGGATCCTTCTGCTCTCCGGAAAGCAGAAATAAACCTTTCTCTTTTGAACCAAACCTCGATGTTTTGTTTACTCCTTCTTCCCGGCTTGGGAGCAACGCAAACCCCGGAATGTTCTGATAAGGCTACACATTTATGCCAGCAACCATATCCGAATATCATAGTCCTTAAAGCCAGAAAGAAAATCAGATTCGAATATGTCCTTTTCAGCCCACCCCCACCCTCACATCAGTCCAACTCCAACAGTCAATAAAAAGACTGTGAGGCATTCTCTTTTCTTGCTCTGCAGCTTGATGTCCTTCATAACTTTGTCCTTAATCAAATCAAATCCTGAAGTTTGTGTTTTTTCCATTTCTTTTGCATTTTTCTGACCATCTTTTTCGGCTTGCTTCGCTCTCTGATCCCTCGCTTTCACTCTGGGAAGAAATGTCCCTGACAGAATCATAGAATGGGAGAGTTGGAAGAGACCCCAAGCATCCTCTAGTCCAATCCTCTGCAATGCAGGAATCTCAGCCAAAGCATCCCTAACAGATGCCCATCCAACCTCTGCTTAAAAACCTCCAGGGAAGGAGAGTCCATGGTCGGATCCAGCTGCAGGGCTCTTCTTTGGTCCTTGTGAGCAAAGTTCAGGCCAAACTTCCAACTCCCAAACACATCCCTTGACTTATGCAACATGTTTTTCTCCAGCTCTGCAGCTGCTGCTTCAGCCATTCAAGACTCCAGAAAGTTATTGTGCTGAAACTTATTCCACTTAGAATAATCAAAATTATAGTCATCTCATCTTCTAAAAGCTCAGGAGATATTTCTGGAGATTGCATGAGCCTTGGAGAGCAACAACAGCAAGACAATATTAATTGCACTGTGACTGCGAAAGAAAAAGTTGGTGCGGAGAATATTTCCTGTGTTAGAGACAGACTGAGTCAAGATGCAGAGCTGGCAAAAAGAGGGGTGTGCCTGCATTGTGCTTCCTAGCTCTGAAGCAGGCAGTCAGGTCTTGCAAGAGTCTTTGAGTTCTTCTACTTTGCCTCCTTGGCAGGTTAGAGGAGCCACTCGCAAGATCAGGGGAGGAGGCAGAGCCAGAATGAGATCCCTGCTCCTTCTGTTGTTGCTTCTGCTGCTCATGATGCCCTATGTAGTCTGCGGGACCCACAGGGCGAAATGCCCCTTGAATCTGGTCAGGGATCAAACGGATGCTCGCAGTTACTACCGGCCTGGACACTTTCTCATCAGTGGAATCATATCTCCAAAAAGCTTTTATAAAGAAACTCCATATGTCTTTTCTCAGACACCCTTCGTCAGGACTAAGCCGTATGTAATCATAAGTTGATGGTTTCATGGTCCTCCAGTCCTTGTAATGGTTCCTATTTATCAAGGAAACAGCCCCCATATCAGGGCTGGGGAGCCAAGGGCTGATGTTGCAGGATTGCCCTGCCCTGATCATTGGTCTTGCTGGTTGGGGGTGATGGGAGCTGGGGGGTCCAGGAGAAGATTCCACACAAACCTCTCCTGTTTCCTTGTTCCCTCTGTCTTCCTTAGTAAAAGACTCTCCTACCTTTACTTCTGTGTTGCTTTTAGAAGAATGCAAGCAGGCCAGTGAATCTGGTCAGGGTTCAAAAGGATGCACTGGATTTCCCCACCTGCAGCATGCCATGAAACTCACCCAATTTCCATGGTTCAAAGGTTTTATTCAATATTACTCCATTTGGATAATTCAGAAACTATCATTAAGGAATGTTACAGTTTTACAAATGAAATTTTAAGACGTTTGGTGGCTGAAGAGCAGGAAAGATGTGCATTAATTTAAATGATAAATAAAATAATATAGGTCAGGAGACTCCCTTGTTCGTGGAGTCAGATCTCTAAAAGGTGAAAAGGAATTATTCTTGTTATTCACACACACAGCTGGCCTCATTTGAGGTGTTTGAGGGTTCTTCACTTGGAATCCGTAGGTACCTGTTTCCTATCCTAGATGGTGGCATGAAGCTCAAGCAATTTCCAAGCTGCTAAGATTATTTTATAAGAGTATTTATTCTATTTGGATCATTTGTGAACACCCTTAGCACAGTTCTCTTTACACAATACCACAGGAGACCTACAGCCCACCTTGGGGAAATCTGTCTCGGCTACATTAAAGGTTTCCTCCTCCAATCCCAGCACTTTCCCCTTTCTGTCACTCTTTTTAAAAAAATTAGAAGCGTTTTAAGAAACTCTTGAAAATGGGTGGATTTTTATGGGTGAAGAGCAGGAATAATATGCTTTAAAATAGATGATTATATGGAATAATGCAGACCAGGGTATGTCCTCATTGGTGGACTCACTGATGCAAAACATGGGCAAAATCATAGATTTTACCACACACTCAAACCTGCAAGCCACCAGACCTCAATTGTAACTAAAAGGGGACTGACGTATTTGGAGCTTCTCCTCCTTCAATAAAATGGTCTCTTATCTACCTATAGTCTAGCCCCTTGGAAGAAGCCAAAGACCACTGCAGCAAAAGCAGCCTTCACAGCAACTTCCCAGTATATAAAATTTTTTGAGGGCTGCATTCATTTCTTACTCATAGAACACAGTATAATAGAATCATAGAGTTGCAGAGATGGAAGGGACCCAGAGGAATCTGACCTGAAGCATCCATGACACATGGTCACCTTTGGAGGGAGTCTGTTCCACTGTTGAACAGCTCTGTGCATCAATCCTCCGGTCATGGACTAGAGATTTCCAAAGTTTTGTTCTATGCCAGACAGGAAAAGGTTTGATATTAATGCAAAAGGATAAATAAATACTAATCTTTGTAGACCATATAATGGTTTCCCCTTCCCATTCATGTGAATATTAGCTTCACTCTTTTGTTGTTGTTGTTGTTGTTGTTGTTGCTGTTGTTGTTTAGTCGTTTAGCGGTGTCCGCCTCTTCGTGATCCCCTGGACTAGAGCACGCCAGGCACTCCTGTCTTCCACTGCCTCCCGCAGTTTGGTCAGACTCATGTTGGTAGCTTTGAGAACACTGTCCAACCATCTCGCCCTCTGTCGTCCCCTTCTCCTTGTGCCCTCCATCTTTCCCAACATCAGGGTCTTTTCCAGGGAGCCTTCTCTTCTCATGAGGTGGCCAAAGTACTGGAGACTCAGCTTCAGGATCTGTCCTTCCAGTGAGCACTCAGGGCTGATTTCCTTCAGAATGGATAGGTTTGATCTTCCTGCAGTCCATGGGACTCTCAAGAGTCTCCTCCAGCACCATAATTCAAAAGCATCAATTCTTCGGCGATCAGCCTTTTTTATGGTCCAGCTCTCACTTCCGTACATTACTACTGGGAAAACCAGAGCTTTAACTATACGGACCTTTGTTGGCAAGGTGATGTCTTTGCTTTTTAAGATGCTGTCTAGGTTTGTCATTGCTTTTCTCCCAAGAAGCAGGCGTCTTTTAATTTCGTGGCTGCTGTCACCATCTGCAGTGATAATGGAACCCAAGAAAGTGAAATCTCTCACTGCCTCCATTTCTTCCCCTTCTATTTGCCAGGAGGTGATGGGACCAGTGGCCATGATCTTAGTTTTTTTGATGTGGAGCTTCAGACCATATTTTGCGCTCTCCTCTTTCACCCTCATTAAAAGGTTCTTTAATTCCTCCTCACTTTCTGCCATCAAGGTTGTGTCATCAGCAAATCTGAGGTTGTTGATATTTCTTCCAGCAATCTTAATTCTGGCTTGGGATTCGTCCAGTCCAGGCCTTCGCATGATGAATTCTGCATATAAGATAAATAAACAGGGAGACAATATACAGCCTTGTCGTACTCCTTTCCCAATTTTGAACCAATCAGTTATTCCATATCCAGTGCTAACTGTAGCTTCTTGTCCCACGGAGAGATTTCTCAGGAAACAGATGAAGTGATCAGGCACTCCCATTTCTTTAAGAACTCTCCATAGTTTGTTGTGGTCAACACAGTCAAATGCTTTTGCGTAGTCAATGAAGCAGAAGTAAATGTTTTTCTGGAACTCTCTAGCTTTCTCCATAATCCAGCGCATGTTTGCTATTTGGTCTCTGGTTCCTCTGCCCCTTTGAAATCCAGCTTGCACTTCTGGGAGTTCTCGGTCCACATACTGCTTGAGCCTGTCTTGTAGAAATTTAAGCATAATCTTGCTAAAACTCTTTTAAAAGGATTCATTTATTGCAGGGAGGCAACTAGGCTCTACTGGCACATGTTGTCTTTCCTGTTCACCATCCAAGAGATCAACCAGGATCTCAGGATCTTACCCAACATCACCCTGGGCTACAACATCTATGAGAACTCTTTTGATGCAAGGATGACTTCGGACGCCATGCTAGAGCTGCTTGCAGGCAGTGGAAGCAATATTCCCAATTATCACTGTGGAGAACAGAATCACCTGCTGGCTGTTCTTGAAAGAGGCAATACTGTAATCTCAAGAGTGATTTCAGCCTTGTCAGGCACCTACAAAATCCCACAGGTAAGCAGTGCGAGAGCGTGGAGGGGCAGAGAATTTAAACTGCATACGGTAAGATTCTATTTTCTTTTTGGAGGGGTCAAGGAGGGATATTTTAAAAATGGGAAAATCCTGAGCTATGGATCCAACATCCCTGTTTCAAAACTGAGCCTTCACCAACTTGACACCTCCAGATGTTACCGACTAAAACGTACATCAGCCTCAGCCAGCACAAACCTCGATAGAGATCAGACATTTCAGAGTATTAAATATCTGTTATTCTGAAAGTAAAATAAATTGCTGATCTTTCGCTTTCCTTGCTAGATCAGTCATGGCTTCACTGCCCAGGTTCTCGAAGGTACAACCCTGTTCCCTTTTGTCTACCGGATGACTCCCAAAGAGGAAAGTCAGTACCAGGGGATTGTTGAATTGCTCCTGCATTTTGGATGGACGTGGATTGGCCTCTGCACTCCAGACAATGACAGTGGAGAAAGATTTGTGAGCGCTGTGAAACCTCTCATGCTCAGCAGAGGGATCTGCATTGCTTTATCAAAAAGAGTACCAGAAAATGATTTACATCAAATTATCAGGCGTGGGGAACCTTTTTTCCTGTGGAGACAAGTTGGGGTATTTGTTTCCTATATAACCAATACACTGGGGATCATGATACTCATGGCAATACACCATGTATATGAGAAGGAAATAGGGGCGAAAGTCTGGATCACAACAGCTTCGCAAGAAATCAGAATTAGCTTTTACCTCTCTCCACATTTATTCCAATACCTCCATGGTTCTCTGTCCTTTGCAATTCAGACCAGAATAAGGAGCAGCAAAGTTGACAACTATAAATCACAGTTTGATCTTATAGATTTTTTTGATGCAGCGTTTCAGTGTTCGTATTCAAAGCATCTGTTGTCCGTGAGAGGCCGGATAAGATGCAGAGAGGAGGAGAATCTGGAGACATTGCTCCAAGAGGAGCTTGAGCAAGTCCTGTCTCTAGACAGCCATAGCACTTACATCAATGTTCAAGCTGTGGCTCAGGCCTTGGATGCTTCGCTTTCATCTAGATCCCAGAGGAGGCTGATGGTGGAGGAAGGAGACCAATGGGGACACGCAAGGCTACAGCCGTGGCAGGTATTCCTTCCCCTTTTTGCAAACTGCAATCCACACAGAAGCCGATCTTGACTGTGGATAGAGCTGTAAAATATCATACCGGTAGTTACTATTAGTATTAGTAATTGTAGCATACCCCCCAACATTTCTCCGATGTAAATAGGGATGTCCTGTCCCATTTCATAATGATAATTTTACTGTTGATGCCCAGGGCTTTTTTCAGGGGGAACTCACTGGAACTCAGTTCTGGCACCTCTCAGGTGGGTGCCATTGCCCTTCTAAGAGGGATGTGTTCACGGTGAGTTCTGGCACCTTTTTGTCTAGAAATATAGCACTGTTTATACCCCACACGTCTTTTTGGGTTTCCTTAGCACTCTGGACAGTTCCCAACGTAAATAAATTCATACTGAAACATTCAACATTTTAAAAAATAAACATTTAAAAAAATTCCCTATGTAGGATTGGATGCCTTGTGGGTTGGGTAACTCCACATCCACCAACATTTCTCCAATGAAAATAGGGACATTCTAAGGAAAGGTGGGATATTCTGGGATCAAATGAAAACGTGTCTCTAAATCAGGGACATCTCTGGAAAATTGGACACTTGGACGGTCTGTGGTAATAGAAATGGCTGAATAGGAATTCCAGTCTACATGAGATACACGAAGGCCCCAAATCATAAGAGGCTGAAGTGAGTAGGACTGAGATATCCATCTTGGCTTCCCGGTTGCTCAATGCTGGTGCTTTCCCCTGTCATTCCAGCTTCACCGTTTCTTAAGAGAAATCCGGTGTCTGAATACTTCCAGGGGCAGGCTGTGCTTGGATGAGAACTGGGAGCTGCCAGCGGACTTCGATATTGTGAACTGGGTGATGTCTCCCAATAAGACTCGTGACCTTGTGAAAATTGGGAATGTAAAGAGAGAGGCGTCTGCTGGGATAAAGTTCACCATTAACCCAGAAGCCATTGAGTGGCCCAAGAAATTCAACCAGGTAGGGGGAATCACAGAGGAGGGAGGCTAAGAGATCCTCATTATCCTTTTCCTTAAACAACCACTGAAAAAATGACCATATCAGGTTGACCGATGGTGTCTTGACGGTCCAATAACAGCTACAACCACCACTCCTTCTTTCCACAGCAGCTGAGATAGTAGGGGAATTTGGGATGCTCAAAGAAAGAATATAAACCAGAGGTTCTTAGACTAGACACCATCTATTTCTGAGCCAGACTGAGAATTTAAGAATTCGGGACAGAATCTTTAACAGAATGAACTACGTAGATATGAAGAAAAGGGAAAACACCTAGTAAAAGTGAATTATTGGGCTCCATACATGCAGAAGGATGGAAAGTAATTTATTTTAGAAATGATAATTACTGATTTATTGTGGATTTTTTAATTTGTAGAGTAAGCTCACTTGTAGATGTTGCAAATGTTAAACTATTGTACACGCAGGAATTGAGAAGTGTAATATAAAGTTAACATTAAGGAATGGCATGTGAACTAGAAATAACTAGGGAAATACAGCAACAGCAAGAAGAAACCTTGCATGCCTCAAGAACAGAGGGAGGGAAACCAATATTTGGAAAATTCAAATTAAATTTTTCTTAATTTGTGGTTGAGAGATTATCTGAATCCTGAAATTTGGGGAAATCACTTTTCAGACTCCATTCCCATTTTCTTTGAAGATTTATTAAGCAGGGAAGCAGGTAAATGGAGAAGAGGAAACAGAGTTCTGTGGCTCAAACCTCAGTTGTCCTGAACGAATTATGAAGGACAAGATATTCTGGTCACCCCAATGGTCAGTGGGGGGTTGAAAGGACCCTGATGGGGGTCAAAGGCTGCATTCCAGAGATCCGTTCTGAATTCACCCTATGAGTTAATTACATACACAGAAATACTTCTAACTGTTCCTCTTTGTTGCACCTTCTTGTCTTTCTGGTTAGGCTGTACCTCGTTCCAGGTGTACAGAAAGATGTCAACCTGGATATGCCAAGGTGGTTCAAGAAGGAAAACCCGTATGCTGCTACGCTTGTGCTCGGTGTGCGGAAGGAACCTTCTCCGCCCAGGAAGGTGAGTGACTCCAAGGGGGAAGGAATTCCTGGAGAGAGTAAACACAGGGCAGAAATTCAGTCTCACACACTTTCTGTGAGAATTCTGCAGACATTGTGGTTCCTTCCTCAACTTCTTTAGGATTAATGACCTTTATTACATCCAGGAAGTGAGTTGAAAGAAATGACCGTAAGGAAGAAATCTCTGGGGTTCAAAGTGGGCAGCTGTGAGAGGAACTCCCACAAAGCATTCCTTTTTGATTCTTTTATACCAAGTCACACCAAAAAGGAAATAATGTTGATATTTATCAAAAATAATGGACAGATGATGAAAAGTAGCAAATTTATAACATTGCAAGGAAGCAACAGAAAAGTGTTTGCATTTAAAAGGTTCACAAAGAGGTGTTTCTTCAGGATAAGGCAGGATCCAAACCATGCAGTTAACAGAAGTGGAGTGGTCACTGCCTCTCATTTTATCCTAGATCACAGTGTTGCTTTGGTGATCAAAATGAGAAGAACCTTCTTCACTACCTCTGCCTCCTTGGAGGAATAGAATAATAGAAAACAAACTGGTTTTCATGTGTCTCTATACTTATTTTAACATTCCTATTTCCTGAGCTCCACCACAGAGTTTTTCAAAACGTATCAGAGCACAGATCATTAGGGATGTAAGTGATCTTGAAGCCACTCTTTTCCTCTTCCCCAGATGCAGAACATTGCACCAAATGCCCAGAAGATCACCATTCAAACAAGGACAGAGATCAATGTGTCCCCAAGATTATCATCTTCCTGGTTTATGAAGAATATTTAGGAATGGTTTTAGCTTCCGTTGCCCTCTTCTTATCTGTAACAGCAGGCATCGTGTTGGGAATCTTCATTAAATACAAGGAAACTCCCATTGTCAAAGCCAACAACCGGGACCTCTCCTACATCCTGCTCATCTCCCTCCTGCTTTCCTTTCTGTCCTCCTTCCTCTTCATCGGGCGCCCAAGGAAAGACACCTGCCTTCTCCGACAAACGGCCTTCAGCATCATCTTCTCAGTTGCTGTTTCTTCTGTCTTGGCAAAGACCATCACGGTGGTGCTGGCCTTCCTGGCCACAAAGCCCGGGAACAGGGTGAGGAGATGGCTGGGCAAGAGTCTGGCCAACTCCATTGTCATCTCCTGTTCTGGGGGGCAAGTTCTCATCTGCACCATCTGGCTGGGCTCTTCTCCCCCATTCCCAGAGCCTGACATGCGCTCCCAGGTGGAAGAGATCATCCTGCAATGCAACGAAGGGTCTGTGGCCATGTTTTACGTTGCCCTCGGCTACCTGGGCTTCTTGGCTGCCACCTGCTTCACGGTGGCTTTCCTAGCCAGGAAGCTGCCTGGCTCCTTCAACGAAGCCAAGCTGATCACCTTCAGCATGCTGGTCTTCTGCAGTGTTTGGGTGTCTTTTGTGCCCACCTACCTGAGCACCAAGGGCAAGTACATGGTGGCCGTGCAGATCTTCTCCATGTTGGCCTCCAGTGCTGGGCTCCTGGGCTGCATCTTCCTTCCCAAGTGCTACATTATTGTGCTGAGACCTGATCTGAACACAAAGGAGCACCTGACAACAAGGAATTAAGGGGGCACTTGATTCTTAAAATATTCAATGTTCATGATGTCTAGAAGTGCATGAAGGAAACATACCTACTCATCCGTTTTGCCCCTTCTCCACCTCTAAAAGAGATTTTGTTCATTCTTAGCCCAGGTTTTATGTAGTCCTGTTCACATGAAATCTGTGACTCAATAAGTTTGATGGAAAAGCATTAAACCTAGCTTTTATGAAGGCATAACGATGTGAGGCAACCGTAAGTGATGTTAAATAGGACGGAACTCGGTAAACAAGGCAAATGAAAATAATTGACAGAACAGCCACTGATAAAGCGTTTATATTAATTAGGCAAGATTGCGTCCTACTTAATCTTTCATCACTGCAAACTAGTAGAAAGCTTGCAAACCAGTAGAAAGCTGAACTTATTCAGCGTGTAGCATTCCAATGAAGGGAACTATATAAATTTAACAAATAAGGGTCCCGAGAAAGCTGACTAGTTGTCAGGGACTGGACTGAAGGGGACTGGGCTGAGGAGTGACCCCCCCCCACCCTCCTCCTGAACCTTCCAGGGAAGAGGAGAGAAGTATTGATTTACAGCAGTGGTTTGAGGAGGCCACCGCTCAAGGGCAGGTGAGCAGAAGAGTTGGGGGTGTTGGGGGGGGAGAGAGACGTATTTCTGATCGGCTGAAGCTCCGTGCCTCTCTGTGAACTTTGAATAAATACAAATTGGTGAGCCGATTTGTTTTTCTGATTCTGGCATCCAGCCTGGAGGGAGGGAGATTGGAATCCCTTGAAGTCTGACAGGCTCCTATTTACCAAAAGGATAGGGGGAATAATAATAATAATAATAATAATAATAATAATAATAATAATTGTTGTGTATTGATTCAAAGGGTTATCATATCTGTATTACTATTGTCTGTAATCACATTAGGGTAAAGTAACTGCCTTCCTGTCCCAGAAGGAACAGTTACTATTGGTGCATTCAAGTTGCTGCATTTGGATCCTCAGTCTTATTGGTTCCCACCAAAAAGCAACTGTGTGATTGATTGAGATTGTTCCCTCCAAAATGTATCTTTTCCTAGCCAGTCCTCTGTCCCTATAAATGTAGCTTCCCTACCCTCAGCTCTTCAGTCTTGTTTGCCTGAATAAAGAGTTGTTACATGAAGAAGCTGTCTCCTGCCTGCTATGTCAGAGAGCTGAAATCACTTGCTGAAATCATTAACCCATGCTACAACAACAACAACAACAACAACACCACTCCGGCCATCTGACTGGGTTTCCCCAGCCACTCTGGGCAGCTTCCAGCACATATAAAAATGTAACAAAACATCGAACATTAAAAACTTCCTGAAACAGGGCTGCCTTCAGAGATCTTCTAAATGTTGTGTAGAATTGTATCTCATCTGAAGGGAGGGCGTTCCGTAGAGCGGGCACCACCACCAAGAACATCCTCTGCCTGGTTCCCTGTAGCCTCACTTCTCACAGTGAGGGAACCGGCAGAAGACCCTTGGAGGAACTCAGTGTCTGGGCTGGACAATGGGGGTGGAGATGCTCCTTCAATAAACCCGCAGGTGAGGGTGCTGGAGGAAGGCCCACCCGTGAGCTTCGGTTATGGTGCTCAGCTACTCTGATTCATAACCATTACCCTGACAAACTGGGGCTGATGGAAGCCTTTAAATGGCAAGCCACGGCCATGAGCTGACCACTGCCCAGTTAGCAATGTAATTGTCCATCAGGTTTAAGCCTTTACGAGTCTCAGGGGCCCATATTTCGGAAGAAACCCAGGCATCATCCAGACTGACTCCCCACACAAAACTCACAACCTCATTAAGGGCCTGAGTTACAGAAGTTTCACTTACAATAGGAAGATGTCTATCATATCTCCTCTCAGTCTCCACTTTTCCAGGCTAAACAGATGTAGCTCCTTCAACCGTTCCTCATAAGGCTTGGTTTCCAGACCCTTGATAATCTTAGTTGCCCTCCTCTGCACATCTTCCGGCTTGTCAACAGCCTTCTTAAATTGTGGTGCCCAGAATTGGACACAGTATTCCACATGAGGTCTGCCCAAGGCAGAATAGAGTGGGACTATTACTTCCCTAACCCAAACCCTATCCCTGTGGTGTAGTGGTTAAGAACGGTAGACTCGTAATCTGGGGAACCGGGTTCGCGTCTCCGCTCCTCCACATGCAGCTGCTGGGTGACCTTGGGCTAGTTCCACTTCTCTGAAGTCTCTCAGCCCCACTCACCTCACAGAGGGTTTGTTATGGGGGAGGAAGGGAAAGGAGAATGTGAGCTGCTTGGAGACTCCTTTGGGTAGTGATAAAGCAGGATATCAAATCCAAACTCTTCTTCTTCTTCCCTAACCTTAACCCAACCCTAAGCAGAACCCTAACCCTAACTCTAACCCAACAGATCTAACAGCTCTTTTTCAAATTTAGAGGTTTCATTGAGAAAACCTTTCTTTTTGTCCATCTTAAATATATAATTTAATTGACATTATAGTAACGAATCAGTTTATAATTTATATGTTGTGGTCTTGTTTGAGAACCACCCTGAGACCTCCAGGTATAGGGTGGTGTATAAATTGAAAAAAATTATAATAATAATAATAATTCTCTTATATCCTCAAACCTCTTTGATTTCAATTGGTGTTCTACTTCCATTAACAGCTCTTTATATGTTGCCAAGTCATTTCTCATATTCAGTTTTTTTAAAAGATATTGCTTCCAGTGGGGAGAGCCACCATGGTGTTTTCTGTTCTAATAGATTTTTATATTTATATTTTTCCCATACTTTTCTTACTACATGATTTAGGAAAGCTTTATGTACTTTAGTCTTCTCATACCACAAATTTGCATGCCAACTGTATCTATTATCGTGACCTTTGAGGTCTAAAACATCTGTATTTTTTAATAATATCCATTGCCTTAGACAGCATAAACAGAATACCTCATAATATAATCTTAAATCCGGTAGGGAGAATCTGCCTCTATTTTTAGAGTCTATCAGCAATTTATATTTTATTCTTGGCTTTTCCCTAACTCTAACCCTAACCCAACCCAATAATCCTAACACAGGCATGGCCAAACTTGGCCCTCCAGCTGTTTTGGGACTACAACTCCCTACAACCGGGTTCGCGTCTCCGCTCCTCCACATACAGCTGCTGGGTGACCTTGGGCTAGTCCCACTTCTCTGAAGTCTCTCAGCCCCACTCACCCCACAGAGTGTTTGTTGTGGGGGAGGAAGGGAAAGGAGAATGTGAGCCGCTTTGAGACTCCTTAGGGTAGTGATAAAGCGGGATATCAAATCCAAACACTTCTTCTCTTCTTCTCTAGCTAACAGGACCAGTGGTCAGGGACAATAGATGCTTTATTAGATATAGCCTTCCTTCCTCATGTTTGTGAGTTCAGCAGGGAAGCTTAGATAGGCTAGTTTTAGCCTTTTAGTTTAAGTAATCCAGGATGCTATATGGAAGACTGGGTTCTCCTGGTACCCCCCCCCCCCTCTTAAAATAACAATTGTGCACAAGATAGCCTTGCAAAAGGTAAAAAAAATAACACTCGGAATACTTGTTGAAGAGGAACAGATAACAGCAGCTTTCTTAAGACAGGCTTAAAATGGTAATCAGGTTACGAAGACATAATTTAATCCATGGGCAGGCAAACTAAGGCCCGGGGGCCGAATCCGGCCCAATCGCCTTCTAAATCCGGCCCGGGAATCAGCATGTTTTTACAGGAGTACAATGTGTCCTTTCATTTAAAATGCATCTCTGGGTTATATTTGTTCACCCCCCCCCTAAAAAAAGTATAGTCCAGCCCCCCACAAGGTCTGAGGGACAGTGGACCGGCTCCCTGCTGAAAAAGTTTGCTGGCCCCTGGTTTAATCTGTTTTAAGATGGAGCCTCAGACATAGGTGGTGGTCTACATTGCTGGAATGAGGGCAAAGAGCAAGCGCCCAGCAAGGCGAGATTGTCTGTGGCCACACCCTGCCTATCACGGCACAAAGTGGCTCCGAGTTCCCTCTAGCAAACTCACAGGAAATGAGCTTCAGCTCCTATCTCTGCCTATCAAGCAAACATGCATTATGGGCTTGGTAAAGGGTAAAGGGACCCCTGACCATGAGGTCCAGTCGTCTCTGACTCTGGGGTTGCGGCGCTCATCTCGCTTTATTGGCCGAGAGCCGGTGTACAGCTTCCGGGTCATGTGGCCAGCATGACTAAGGCGCTTCTGGCGGACCAGAGCAGCGCACGGAAACGCCGTTTACCTTCCCGCCAGAGCGGTACCTATTTATCTACTTGCACTTTGACGTGCTTTCGAACTGCTAGGTGGGCAGGAGCAGGGACCGAGCAACGGGAGCTCGCCCCGTGGCGGGGATTCGAACCGCCGACCTTCTGATCAGCAAGCCCTAGGCTCTGTGGTTTAATCCACAGCGCCACCTGGGTCCTTTCCATTGTAGATTCGACTGCATTGTAAATATCCTGCAGTCCCTTCCACTGTCCCATAGCTCTTACCTCCAGCAGGGTTCCTCCCAATATTTTGTTGCAATCTCCGTTCTTGCGACTTGAAACCTTTGGATTGGGTTTAAACCTGTCAGGGATCTGCCCACCCCTGCCAGTCCAGCTCTGAGTGTTTACAGGGAGCCGCAACCTGTGTTAACAACAGATTCATCTTCGAGTGAATCTGGCAGTTCCGTTTTGGGGGAGGAGCAGTTAGTGGCTGGGAGCCAGGGAGTGCCAGGTGTCCAGGGAGTTAGTGGGAGACCTGGCACCACCCAGCAGACTCGCTCGGGGGGGGGGAGGCGTCAGTTCCGGCGCAGATCTCACGTAGGAGGAGAAGGCGGCAATTTAGGATGCCAAAGCTTTGGTGTTGGCGCCAAAACAGGAGGAAGGCACTTCCGGATTCTGTTAGTGACTGAGCAGACATGATAAGACTGAGCTCTGCACTGTAAATAGCTTGGCACTAAATAAAAGCATTTAAAGACAAGATGGCTTGGCATTTCTATTGAACAACTGATAAGAGAACCTGATAACCCCCCCCCCCCCCGGAACAGCAGCAGCAAACCAGCTTGTGCCATCTTTGGTCTCATCTCCAAGGCCCGCAACTGTTCCTTGCAAGGCTTGGTTCCCACAACTCTGAAAGCAGCACTGAGACCCCATAAACGGAGGCTGGGAGGATTTCCAGATGCTGTGTCCTTGCCATCCCCATACGGAGGATATGTACTTTCATGGTGCGACTCTGGTGGAGATGCCTGGTGTAGGCAGGACCCAGAAACGCCCCACTAAACCCGCCAGCTGTCCGACTCTGGGTCAGCAAAGCATAACGTGGAACGTGTCCAGAGGAGGGCAACCAAAATGGTCCAAGGCCTGGAAACGATGCCTTATGAGGAACGGCTTAGGGAGCTGGGTATGTTTAGCCTGGAGAAGAGAAGGTTCAGGGGTGATATGATAGCCATGTTCAAATATATAAAAGGATGTCATATAGAGGAGGGAGAAAGGTTGTTTTCTGCTGCTCCAGAGAAGCGGACACGGAGCAATGGATTCAAACTACAATAAGGTTCCACCTAAACATTAGGAAGAACTTCCTGACAGTAAGAGCTGTTGGACAGTGGAATTTGCTGCCAAGGAGTGTGGTGGAGTCTCCTTCTTTGGAGGTCTTTAAGCAGAGGCTTGACAGCCACCTGTCAGGAATGCTTTGATGGTGTTTCCTGCTTGGCAGGGGGTTGGACTGGATGGCCCTTGGGGTCTCTTCCAACTCTATGAGTCTATGGTTTCAATGTTGTGCATTTCCACCCTGTTGCCTTTGGATGAATGCTGGGCTAGAAATGTGTTAAGTCGATGCACGTGGCAAAACTCTCTCTTCTCCATTCCCTTCCAAGGGAAATACTGACAGTACTGGTGGCTAAAGATGGTGACAAGGACAGAAATACAAGTTTTGAAGGTCAGCGACGATGCAGGGACCATTTTGGGAGATGTCGGTTTTTCTTTTCATTGCTGTCAATGTTTCCTTTATTCCTTGCTATTTGTAAAACGTGTTTGGGTTGCTTTAAAAAAAACCAAACTCATGCTATTGTGTCTGCTACTAGTTTATATGAATATATTTTTATTGCAATTATTATTATTGTCAGAGGATGGCAAGGGCTCCCTGCTCCCCCAGCTTTAAGCGAATATCGCGAACAGCCACAGATCCTGGAGACTGATTCTAGCGGGACGTCTGAAGAGAGTTCCGAAGGAGAGGAAGTGATGCTAGGGGTCTCAGCTAAATCTCAGAGTCCTCCCTCCAAGCAGAGGGGAGAGAAAAGGAAGAGCACCAGCTGCTTCCGGTTCCCGCGGTGTTTGAGAAAGCCCGGGAATAATAATAATAATTTATTATTTGTACCCCGCCCATCTGGCCAGGTCACCCCAGCCACTCTGGGTGGCTTCCAACAAACACTAAAATACATTAAAATATCACAAATTAAAAACTTCCCTAAACAGGGCTGCCTTCAGGTTTTTTCTAAATGTCAGGTAGTTATTTATCTCTTTGACATGGGATGGGAGGGTGTTCCACAGGGCGGGCGCCACTACCAAGAAGGCCCTCTGCCTGGTTCCCTGTAGCTTTGCTTCTCGCAGTGAGGGAACCGCCAGAAGGCCCTCGGCGCTAGATCTCAGTGTCCGGGCTGAACGGTGGGGGTGGAGACGCTCCTTCAGGTATACAGGACGAGGCCGTTTAGGGCTTTAAAGGTCAGCACCAACACTTTGAATTGTGCTCGGAAACGTACTGGGAGCCAATGTAGATCTCTCAGGACCGGTGTTATGTGGTCATGGCGGCCACTCCCAGTCCCCAGTCTAGCTGCCGCATTCTGGATTAATTGCAGTTTCCGGGTCACCTTCAAAGGTAGCCCCACGTAGAGCGCATTGCAGTAGTCCAAGCAGGAGATAACCACAGCATGCACCACTCTGGTGAGACAGTCCGCGGGCAGGGAGGGTCTCAGCCTGCGTACCAGATGGAGCTGGTAGACAGCTGCCCAGGACACAGAATTAATCTGCGCTTCCATGGACAGCTGTGAGTCTAAAATGACTCCCAGGCTGCGTACCTGGTCCTTCAGGGGCACAGTTATGCCATTCAGGACCAGGGAGTCCCCCACACCCGCCTGCCCCGTCCCCCAAAAACAGTACTTCTGTCTTGTCAGGATTCAACCTCAATCTGTTAGCCGGCATCCGTCCTCCAAGAAGTCATTTCCAGTAGTTGAGACAACTGGCAGTGACGGATAGGTTGTGTTTTACGATGTGCCGAGAGCTGTAAAGTAATTACCAAAGCAATAAAGCTTTAATGAACCTACTGCCTGAAGTCGTTTGAATGTCCAGCTACAGCAGAAGCCCAGAGGGGCTGTGACAATTATTATTATTATTATTATTATTATTATTATTATTATTATTACTACCCCACGCATCTGGCTGGGTTGCCCCAACCACTTTGGGCGGCTTCCAACACATATAAAAAAAAATTTGTACTTGAAATGGGAATGAACAAAGTTAACAAGGCTTGCCAATTACTTAAATTAGGGCAAGAACCTTGGTGCTTTTAGAAATCCTAGATATTGTCACTGCTTCCAACCTTTGGTGATGAAGGAAGGAAAGTGTGGGGTTCCTCTTTATTTTAAAAAAAGGAAAAGGTGTGGGAGCAAAGGATATTTGGGGAAGGGACAGAGCACCTGCCTTGCAAGAAGGCCCCAGGTTCAAATCCTGGCTGCATTTCCAGGTAGGGTTGGGAATGTCTCCTGCCTGAACTGCCGGAGAGCTGCTGCCTGTCAGTGCAGACACCACTGAGCTAGATGGACCAATGGCCTGGCTTCGCATAGGGCGGCTTGCAATGTTTCTATGCCCCAGAGAAAGAAGTGCAGTGTTCAAAAGGCAGAAATGTTACTTACAAGCTGGCATGCCCTTCCAAACATCCACTTTGCCGGCAGCCAACGGGGGGGGGGGGGGGGGAAACAAAACCACGCCAGGCCGGGCGAGAGAAGCGCTGTGCCAATTTCCAATATTTTAATGAGTCACTACATGTTACACCTCATAATTATAAAAGAATAAGAATCCATAAAAATATTTTCTTTTCATAATACGCACTTAAAAGATACTTGGGGGCAAGTCGTTTGTGGTTCGTGGGTTTTCTTTTCGTTTTAGGCAGGTTTCTCCTCGCTTGAAATTCTGCCCCACCCCTGAGAGGCAAGAATGCGTGTTTGTGGGGGGGGGGAGAGCAAGCAGGGGAAGGGGGGGGTTCTCCCAAGAGTTGTGGCGAACCCTGGCACATGGGCGCCCCCACCCCAAATCGCGGTTCAGGCTGTGTTGCGGGGATGCCCTAAGACCAGCGGGGGTGGGCCGTGGGGCAGGAGGGGGAAGCAGAACGAACGGGCAAGAGGTTTTTGCTAGAACAGGGGGTGGGCGGAGGGATACAGTCGCTGACCCGCAGAGAACTGAGCACGCCTGTGGGGCTGGAAGCTCAGGGCTTGGGAGGCGGAGAGGAAGGGTTGGCGAGACAGGGAGGGAGTGGACAGAGGGAGCCGTATTTGCATAAATAAATCTGGCTGCAAAAAAAACCCCCAACCCCCCCTTTTTCCCATCCAGAAGTGACTGCAGTTTCTGGACACGCAAGTCTGTTGCCTTAGGGGAAAGGAGAGCCTTGTGTTTTGAGAGGGGGGGGGGGAATGATGCGAGGGTTACGGAGAGAAGTCAAAACGGCAAAGCGTTCTAAGTGGGGAGCTCAAACACAGAAGCCACCTGCAGGAACGGTGCTAGGGATTTTGGCGCCCTAGGCGAGGGGGCGGGCCACGTGACGTCATTGCGCATGACGTACGGTGCCCCGCGCTGCCACGGTTTTCGCCACTGGTTGGGGCGGCACTGGCCAGCGGCGGGGGGCAGGCTGGCCAGCGCCCCCTCCATTTTGCCGCCCCCGCCGCCACAGTTTTCGCCCCAAGCTGCTTGCTCCGCCGCTGGTTGGGGCGGCACCGGCCAGCGGCGGGGGGCAGGCTGGCCAGCGCCCCCTCCATTTTGGCGCCCTAGGCAACTGCCTAGTTCGCCTTAATGGACGCGCCGGCCCTGACCACCTGCCCAATCCTTCCGAGAGCCTGAATTTGCCACAAGACACAGCCGGGAAGCCACAGCACCAAGGACAGAGGCATCGTCAGCACCAGTCTCTCTCCCTGGTCCATTTGTTCTCTTCCTCACCCCCCACCTCACGGCCGGCCTACCCCCTTCCCCGCCCACATCTTGGCAGCACAGCACCAAGCGCTCGTCTGTTTCCGAGCCCCAGGAAAGCTCCCTCGCAGGACTCAGTGGGGAGAGGAAAGGAAAGGAGAGGGGGGGAGTTTTAAGAGGGACACAAGACAGTACTGGAGATGTCGGGGGCAGAGGGGGGGGGGACAGGAGGGCAGGGGAGTGCTTGACTTTTATTCCCGGCCCAAAAAGTAGCAGCAAAACAGAGAAGGGGTCCTGGAAGGAGAGAGAGGAGGAAAACTTTAAAAGATAAGCTGGAGGGAAAAGGCAGAGTAGTGCCAATCCAGTCGGGCAGGGGGTGAGGGGTCTCGGCTCCCCTCGTGAATTCGGGGCCCAGGGAGGGCAACGCGGACCGGTGCTCTGGGTCTCAAGAGGCTGCTGGGGTTGGTGGGGGGCGGAGAGGCTGGGGCAAAACGGAGGCCAGAGGAGGAGCGAGTCTTCAGCGTCTACGTCGAGTTGCGGGTGGGCAGGGAGCCGGCCGCCCCTGTCCACGCCCCACACGGTGCTGTTCCCCACCCCCCAGCCCTGTCCTCAGAGGTATTCTTGAAGAAAGTGCAACAGCGTGATTTCGTAGTGCTCCCCAGACTCAGGGCAGCGAATACTGTGTCGCTCGTTGGGGTAGATCTGCACACGAGAGAGAGAAACAGAAAGAGATGAGAAGCTTCCGGACATCATTAGGCAAAATGTAGTGACCTGCCCATTAGGGAAAATAATAATATTAATAATAATAATAATCCTATATAATAATCTTGCTATGTCCCTGCTTTTCCGTGTGTCACGGAAGTGCGTTCTGCGCATGTCACACGGGGACGCAGGGATTGGAGGGGGCGGAGAGGGGGGCGGGACGATGCAGAGACACTTCCGGCCGGCCAAAACTGCGCCACCGCCATTGCCGTGTCCTCCTCCTCCTCCGGCCGTCACCGCCACGCTCCTCCTCTCCCCCGGCCGCGCTGATCACGCGAGCCCCCGGCTTCACCCGAGGCCTACGAAAGGAGAAGCCGCGGGGCCCGGCGCCTGATGCAGCGGGGCTGGCGAAGGCGACGCTGTGGGGAGCGGCAGCTTTGCTTTACCTGCGGTGGCCAGCAGAGCCAGGAGCGCCTCGAGAGAGCAGCGGAGGCGGCGGCGGGCCACTGCTGCCACCTCGACGGAGGAGCCCCGAGGAGGAGGAGGAGGATGGCCGGCCCGGCCTGGAGGCAGCGGCGGCGAGGAGGACGAGGACGCCGCCCCGCAACCTCCTCGCCCCGGCCGCCGCCACTGGCCGCCTCCGCGCCTCGGGTCCCGCTCGCCCCCGCTAGAGCCCGTTATCAACGGGCTGAATTCCACTAGTAATAATAATAATTTATTATTTGTACCCCGCCCATCTGGCCGGGTCCCCCAGCCACTCTGGGCGGCTTCCAACAAACACTAAAATACATTAAAATATCACACATTAAAAACTTCCCTAAACAGGCTCGGAAACAGGAAGCCCCGAACATATATTTTTTAGATGCCCTCTTTACGCTGAGATTCGTAGAGAAACCATCGATCCTTTGCTGAAGGGGCTTGTCAATCTCACAGACAAGTCCAAATTAAACTCGCTCCTCACAGGCAAAGATCATAAAACGACCTGGCTGGTAGCCAGATTCTGTGCCCAGATTTGTAAGCTCAGATCATCCTCTAGAATAAAATAGCTTTCTAGGGAAAAGCTGAAGCCCCTTTTGGAGCGCCTTAGGATCAGTTTTTTTTTATGGTAGTCATACGGATGAGAAGATATATCAACCTTTTATGCTCTTCCACACCCGCCCAATGCTCCTATCCCTTCTTTTAGATTCTTTTAGCGTCTTTTAAATTCTCATAGACTTTTATATTCACCTTCTGTTTTAAATATCTTTTAGCTATCCAAAACGCTTATCAGATTTTAAATGACTGTATCCTATCCTTTTATGCTGGTCTATGACCGTAATAAAGATTTGATGTAGGTTGAGACGTCCAAAAACCGAGGTTCCACTGTACCATTTACCGGTACTAAATTTAGACCCTGCCTTTCCTCTAAGGAGCTCAAGAGGGCAGAGTGCCCTCCCCTGCCCACGTCTCCACCCTCCTCCCACAATTTATTCAAAACGACCCTGCAAGGTAGGCCAGGGCCAGGAGAGAATGACCCCACCTCAAGCCCAGCCCAAGAGGAAAGGGATGGGCTGGACAGTTCGCCAGCTCGACCCACCTGTAGTTGATAAGGTTTCCCAGCTCGGATCAGCTGGGAGATCAGGAAATTGGTGTGGAAAAAGTGCACGTTTTCATCCAGAAATCCATGGAGGATCAGCAGGCGATTGGGCCTAGAAGGAAGGGAAGGAAAGTACCAAACATGAGAGCCGACCTGGGCACGAGTGTTTGCGGCTGCTCATGGCAGAGGAGTATGGACCGCTTGCGCGTTCAATGACCAGGCCAATGGACACAAAGGGATCGGCAAGCAAAAATTATGCCGTGATTTTTTTGAACCCTTGCCCCACTTTAGACAATCCACCTCACCCCACCCACCGCTATTTAAGTAAGTAAGTACAGTATTTTTCGCTCCATAAGACACTCTTTTTTCCTCCTAGAAAGTAAGGGGAAATGTCTGTGTGTCTTATGGAGCGAATGTGTGGTCCCTGGAGCTGAACTGCCCAGGGGCAAAAGCAGATCGTGCTTTTTTTAAAAAAAGAGAGAGAAGGGGGTGTTGAAAGGAAGCCCCCTGAGCAGCTGCTCAGCAAACGATCGGGGAGAGAGATAAGGGAGAGAGATTCCAGCCCCGCCCCCTTGCAGAGGGAGGTTGTTTCCCCAGCGACATGTGACTGGCTGATTAGATTATCTGTCTGGAAACTGTAGAAATGGCTTCCTGAAGCTGAAGAACTGAGAGTTAAACCCCACAAAACAGGGTTTTTTCCCTTTGCAAAGTAAGCTCAGCAACTTTGAGCTGATCCTCAAAAAAATGGGGCTTTTCTCCTTTGCAAAAGAAGTTGCAGAAATTTGAGCTGATCCTCAAAAAATGGGGCTTTTCCCCTCTAAAAGCTAGGTGCATCCTATGGTAAGGTGCACCTTATAGAGCGAAAAATATGGTAAGTAAGTAATAAATAATCAATCCCCAAACTCTCCAGCTTTCCCAAAATTCCCCAAACAAGCGGTTGACGTGGCAGGCCAGAAGAAGAAAGTCTGGAATTCTTTTCCATACAGTCTAATATTCCTCAGATTAAAATAAGGACACCCTCTACCTATTACAGGGGCGTGCAACTCCCAAGAGACTGCGATCTACTCACAGAATACAAAACCGGGTTTGGGGGGGGGGGTTTCCAAGTCAAAGTTGTTAAGCTTTTTTTAGTTAAAGGTAGATAGCCGTGTTGGTCTGTCATAGTCAAAATAAAACAAAATAAAATAAAAAAATTCCTTCTAGTAGCACCTTAGACCAACTAAGTTTGTTCTTGGTATGAGCTTTTCGAGTTGCAATTCAGCAACTTCTGAATTTCAGAAATAGACTGGAAAGAGAAGTTGCTGAATTGCAACTCATTACCAAGCTTAAAACCATGGAGAAACCTGGTCTTAACAAAGACATTGGATTCTTATCTCATTATACATGACAAAGCTTTTTTAACCTTCTCACCCCTTGCTTTTTCCTGTAAGACTAATTGCAGCCATTAACAGTCGTCAACAGGTTTACCACAGCTATCAACCTTTCACCCATTTCCACCACCCCTCTGAGTAATACCCCTCCCCACCCTCTCACTATATATAAGGGTCTGGTGACTTCTGTTTCAGTGTATCTGAAGAAGTGTGCATGCACACGAAAGCTCATACCAAGAACAAACTTAGTTGGTCTCTAAGGTGCTACTGGAAGGAATTTTTTAAAGCTTTTTTTAGGGAGGAAAGTCCCGTTTTTTGGGGGGTTCAACTCAAAGTTGTTTGGGGGGAGGAAAATGTCATCAGAACGGAGTAAAGGGGAGAGCGGAAAAGCCGCTCACCAAAAGATCACTAAGAAAACAATCTGCCTCACAGTGAAGACTCCGTCTTCAGTTCCAGCGATTATGCTAGGATGGAGGACGGGGCAAGGGGCTGGATGCTCTTATGCCACCGCAAAGGAAAAGGAGCCCACCTCCCGATCGACCTGCTGGTAAGGTAAAAGGACCCCTGACCATTAGGTCCAGTTGTGACCGACTCTGGGGTTGCAGCACTCATCTCCCTTTATTGGCTGAGAGCCGGCGTACAACTTCCAGGTCATGTGGCCAGCAGGACTAAGCCGCTTCTGGCAAACCAGAGCAGCGCACGGAAACGCCATTTACCTTCCTGCTAGAGCGGTTCCTATTTACTTGCACTTTGACGTGCTTTCGAACTGCTAGGTGGGCAGGAGCTGGGACGGAGTAACGGGAGCTCACCCCGTCGCAGGGATTCGAACCGCCGACATTCTGATCAGCAAGCCCTAGGCTCTGTGGTTTAACCCACAGCGCCACCTGACCCACAGAACCACCTGCTGGACACCCCTGCTATTACTGATGTAGGATATAATGTCCCTCCAGTATCCCTGCCAAGAAACTCCATGGACAAAGACAACAGGCATATAAAAGATGGCTACTGGTCCCATCACCTCCTGGCAAATAGAAGGGGAAGAAATGGAGGTAGTGAGAGATTTCACTTTCTTGGGTTCCATGATCACTGCAGACGGTGACAGCAGTCACGAAATTAGAAGACGCCTGCTTCTTGGGAGAAAAGTAATGACAAACCTAGAAAGCATCTTAAAAAGCAAAGACATCACCTTGCCAACAAAGGTCCGTATAGTTAAAGCTATGGTTTTCCCAGTAGTAATGTACGGAAGTGAGAGCTGGACCATAAAGAAGGCTGATCGCCGAAGAATTGATGCTTTTGAATTATGGTGCTGGAGGAGACTCTTGAGAGTCCCATGGACTGCAGGAAGATCAAACCTATCCATTCTTAAAGAAATCAGCCCTGAGTGCTCACTGGAAGGACAGATCCTGAAGCTGAGGCTCCAGTACTTTGGAGAATTCTTTTGTCTTTTGGAGAAGAGAAGACTCCCTGGAAAAGACCCTGATGTTGGGAAAGATTGAGGGCACAAGGAGAAGGGGACGACAGAGGATGAGATGGTTGGACAGTGTTCTCGAAGCTACTAACATGAGTTTGGCCAAACTGGCTAGAGGCAGTGAAGGATAGGCATGCCTGGCGTGTTCTGGTCCATGGAGTCGGACACGACTGAACGACTGAACAACAACAACAACAAATTTTCACCTGAGGAGTGTCAAGAGAGCATGCATTTCTCTAGCACTCGCATAGTGCATTCAAGGCCCCCTAAGCTGCCTCGCTGACCTTAGGGACATCCCCTCGATCCGTCCAGAACATACGGCCGACTGCTGCTTCCCCTCTCAACCGGGGAGGGTCTGTGCTAGCTGGGACCAAGCCCTGCTCTGCCCCCGCCGCCCACCAGCCCCGCCGCCCCACAACCCTTACTCATTGGGGAGTTTCTCGACATGCAGCGCCACAGAGCCTGCTTCGTAGCCTTGCTGGTTGTTCTCAGGGACATCCATGTACCGCTCGGTGTATCCAGTATCGTACGCCATCCAGACCGTGACGGGGGCCCCTGCGATAGCAACCTGGAAGGATATTGAAGGCTGCCATTACGCTCAGGGCTGACAGGCAATCCACGCTCCCCCCCCCCCAAATTAAGCTGCCTGGGGAAGCCAGATTCTGCAACCTGCAAAATTCATTCTGCAACTTGCACCATTTATTGATTTTATATAAAGATCTGAGAATCATAGGGTGGTTTATATTATGAATACGTAGCATAATAACAAAACGAAGCAATACCACCACCACCAGCAGCCCTGTTTAAAAGGCCACAGATCACTGAATCAGCCAAAGAAATGTTTTCAGCTGGTGCCTAAAGATTTCTTTGCTTTTTTAATTTTTTACAACTTCATACCAAATACAGCATGTATACATATACCATACGACCTCCCTTCCACCCTTTTCCTGGTTCCTTTGCTTTTCTACTACTCTGCGTAATCCACATCTTTTTAATCTTCCAATTTGTTATCTCTTAAAAACTCTACTTCAACTGCTGGATTTGCACGAGACCTGCTAAGCTTTGTATCTGTCTATACCGGTTCTTGAAATAGTCGGTAAAGGTAAAGGGACCCCTGACCGTTAGGTCCAGTCGCAGACGACTCTGGGGTTGCAGCGCTCATCTCGCTTTATTGGCCGAGGGAGCCGGCGTTTGTCCACAGACAGTTTTTCCAGGTCATGTGGCCAGCATGACGAAGCCGCTTCGGGCGAACCAGAGCAGCACGGAAATGCCGTTTAACTTCCCGCCGGAGCGGTACCTATTGATCTCCTTGCATTTTGACGTGCTTTTGAACTGCTAGATGGGCAGGAGCAGGGACCGAGCAACGGGAGCTCACCCCATTGCGGGGATTCGAACCGCCGACCTTCTGATCGGCAAGCCCTAGGCTCTGTGGTTTAGACCAGTGTTCCCCAACCTTGGGCCTCCAGCTGTTTTCGAACTACAATTCCCATCATCCCTGACCACTGGTCTTGCTAGCGAGGGATGATGGGAGTTGTAGTCCAAAAACAGCTGGAGGCCCAAGGTTGGGGAACACTGGTTTAGACCACAACGCCGCCCGCGTCCCGAAATAGTCAATAGACACTATCCATTCCTCCTTATATTCCTTATATTCGTTTTCTCTTATCCTTTTCGTCAGACCAGCCAGTTCAGCCTATTCAAACATTTTAATCTTCCTTAGTGGGACCTAGACTTGTTCTCCACCTTTGTGCCAATAAGGTTCTAGCTGCGGCAGTGTCAAATAGTAGTCAACGCTCTTGTTTTTTTGGGACCTCTGTTGCTACCATCCCCAAGAGGAAAATCTCAGGTGATTTGGGGGAAGCTTTTTTAAGCATCTTCTTCAGTTCATTATATATAGTTTCCCAATATTCCTTAATTACGGTATTTTACAGGACCACCAAGTGCCTAAAGATTTGTAATGAAGGCACCAGGCAAGTCTCCTTGGGGAGAGCATATCTCTGCATACATACAGCTGTATTTCACAAGAAGACAAGTCCTGTGCAGACTCCTGAGTTTTGGTTTTTTTTGTTGGCAGTTTTTTTTTTTGAGAGCCAGTGTGGTGTAGTGGTTAAGAGCGGCAGACTCGTAATCTGGTGAACCGGGTTCGCTTCCCCGCTCCTCCACATGCAGCTGCTGGGTGACCTTGGGCTAGTCACACTTCTCTGAAGTCTCTCAGCCCCACTCACCTCGCAGGGTGTTTGTTGTGGGGGAGGAAGGGAAAGGAGATTACAGGTGAAACTCAAAAAATTAGAATATCGTGGAAAAGTCCATTTATGTAAGCAACTGTTTTCATTAGCTACTGGAATTTAATATATGAGATAGACTCATGACATGCAAAGCGAGATATGCCAAGCCTTTGTTTGTTGTAATTGTGATTATTATGGTGTACAGCTGATGAAAACCCCAAAATTGAAATTGTTAAGTTGGGGTTCTCATCAGCTGTACGCCATAATCATCACAATTATAACAAATAAAGGCTTGACATATCTCGCTTGGCATGTCATGAGTCTATCTCATATATTAGTTTCACCTTTTAAGTTGAATTACTGAAAGAAATGACCCTTTCCATGATATTCTAATTTTTCGAGTTTCACCTGTATTAGCCACCTTGAGACTCCTTAAGGGGAGTGAAAGGCGGGATATCAAATCCAAACTCCTCTTCTTCTTTTGTGATCTCGTGGAATCACACACGGTTGGCTTTCTTTTTAAAAACTTAGGGTGGCGCAGGGCAAAAGGAGTTGATCGTACAGTGAGATCTATTCCCCTGCAGAGCTGGGAGCAGATCATTTGGGTCCGAGTCTTCACTCTACCTTCAGCACAGAGAGGGAACCCGTGGCTCTCCAGATGTTGACAGGGCTACCCATTTCTATCTTCCCTGATGGGAGCAGGGATTCCAATAGACACTGGCTTCCCCGCACTCCACCTAGGACTGGCAGGGATGGCGCGGGGTTGCAGTGCAACCATCTCTGGGGCGCAACGTATTGGCTGCCCACCCCACCCGCCCTGGTACAGACGGCAGCAAGCTCCAAACTTGCCTTGAAGATGTGAGGTTTGCAGATGAGCCCCATGAGGGAGAGGAAGCCCCCATAAGACCAGCCGTGGATGGCGACGCGGCTGAGGTCGACGAACCCGTATTTCTCCGCTACGTAATGCAAGCCTTCCACCTGGTCCTCGATCTCCACCTGGCCCTAGAAGCGGGGGGCAAAGGAGGGGCGTGAGAGCTACCTGCTCGTTGGGGGATAGCTGGCTCATTTACGCACTCCAGTCACGCTCTGTAGATTCATTCATTCACTCAGTTTACTGACTTCCATTTAGGTACATTATAATGTAACATCAATAACATAAAGCAGGGATGTTCAACAGGTCGACCACGATCTACTGGCAGATCCCCGCGCGGTTTTGGTAGATCGCGGTCGATCTCTGGCGTCGCTAAAACTGACTCCGCCGAACCGTGGGTACCTTGGTGAAATTTTTCTCCGCAAAAGGAGGGCAGCTGGTGGCCCCAATCAGAAAGATCTACATCAGTAAAATACCCCCAATGTTGCTATATGGGGTGGAAATATGGGGGTGGAATCTGAATATTGGAATATTGAATACTGGTGACTGGGAGCGGCCGCCGGGACCACATAACACCGGTCCTGAGAGAACTACATTGGCTCCCAGTACATTTCCGAGCACAATTCAAAGTGTTGGTGCTGACCTTTAAAGCCCTAAACGGCCTCGGTCCTGTATACCTGAAGGAGCATCTCCACCCTCACCGTTCAGCCCAGACGCTGAGATCCAGCGCCGAGGGCCTTCTGGCAGTTCCCTCATTGCGAGAAGCAAAGCTACAGGGAACCAGGCAGAGGGCCTTCTCGGTAGTGGCGCCCGCCCTGTGGAACGCCCTCCCATCAGAAGTCAAAGGTACTAACAACTATCTGACATTTAGAAGATGCCTGAAGACAGCCCTGTTCAGGGAAGTTTTTAATCTGTAACATGTGTATGTATTTTAATGTATACTGGAAGCCGCCTAGAGTGGCCGGGGAGACCCGGCCAGATGGGCGGGATATAAATAATAAATTATTATTATTATTATTATTATTATTATTATTATATACTCCAACGACTGGAGTCGCTGCAAAATCTCCTGGCAAGAAAGATCTTGGGCCTCCCCAATGTGACAACGGCCGCCCAACTGAGAATGGAATTGGGACTACCATCCATTGTAGCAAAAGCCCATATCAGAATAATTACTTACTACAAATCGCTTGCAGAAACTCCAAACTCTCTATTAGCAAAACAAGCCTTCACAGCCTTTATTGGCAGGGCCCTGGTCTCATGGGACAGAGCATTCCACCGGGTCGGAGCCATCACTGAAAAAGCCCAGCTGCTTATTGCTTCGTAATGGTTTTCTCACATACAAGGCAAACCGAGGACTTACCATCTGGTTCTTCAGGGCCCCCTCAAATTTAAGGCCTCTCTGGCATGACCCCCGGCCGTCTATCACCACCACGGCATAGCCGAGAGAAGCAAGCGTGTTGAGCCTCAGATACTTGATGCCTTTGAAGCAGTTATTCACTAGCTGGACCTGGGAGGTGGGGAAAGTTAGGAAAGGGGTGGGGAGAACGCCTCTGGCACGTGACTCGCGCTCATCCTTCCGCGGCTGCATTCGTGAGTGCCAGGAGTGCCGCCCCGCTGTTCCTTCCACCCGAGAACCTACCCCGCCCGCAGTGCATCACTGAGAGCCTCGTTGCTCGATCTGGCGGAAGGCCTGTCTCGTCGGGGCATTCTGGTTGACGCAGTAGCCACAACGAGATGGCCCCAAGCAGGTCGCGTAAAGCCACAGCGCCATCCCCACTTAAAGTGTTCCCAGCTACTGGTCCCAAGGGATAGCTGGATAGCTCAGTTGGTTAGAGCGTGGTTCTGACAACGCCAAGGTTGCAGGTTCGATCCCTGCATGAAACAACTGCACGGCAGGAGGTGAAGACTAGACCAGGCATGTCCAAAGTCCGTTTCGGGGGCCTAATCCAGCCCGCCTGTCGGTTTAATCCGGCCCCTGTGGCAGTTGATCCCTATTCCTAAGTCTGAACAAAATGCTTGTGTAACCTGAAGGCCGGCTGTCGAAATTGTGTATTGTTTTGTAATGAATTGTTGGGTCTCTGGAGCGTAATAAAGATTTGATTGATTGATTATTTCCTGGGGTAAAATCCTTTAAAAAAACCTAAACAACTTCAACCTTAAAAAAAGCTCAACAACTTTGGGGCATAAAATCCTTTTTAAAAGGTTAAGAACTTTGGTCGGCCCTCACAGCCCTTCACTTCATCAAATCTGGCCCTCTTTGAAAAAAAAGTGTGGACACCACTGGACTAGACAGTCCTCAAGGTCCCTCCCAACACTACAATTCTATGATGCTATGACCACGGCTAGGAAGCACCTCGTTCCTCCATGAAGTCGCTCACTTGAGGAAATCCACTGAGGTCCTTCCCAGATAGCATTCCGTGCTAAGCTGAAGACCTCCTCATCCTGAGGTCCCTGGCCAGATGGAAAGTGCGACCCGATTTTACTCTCTGGTGGCTGGTAAAAGGTAAAGGGACCCCTGACCATTAGGTCCAGTCGTGTCCGACTCTGGGGTTGCGGTGCTCATCTCGCATTACTGGCTGAGAGCCGGCGTACAGCTTCCAGGTCATGTCTAAGCCGCTTCTGGCGAACCAGAGCAGCGCACGGAAACGCCGTTTACCTTCCCGCCAGAGCGGTTCCTATTTATCTACTTGTACTTTGACGTGCTTTCGAACTGCTAGGTGGGCAGGAGCTCGGACCGAGCAATGGGAGCTCACCCCGTTGCGGGGATTCGAACCGCCGACCTTCTTGATCGGCAAGTCCTAGGCTCTGTGGTTTAACCCACAGCGCCACCCGCGTCCAGCCTGGCTGGAGGTATGTCTTATTGGCTACTTTCTCTGCCTACTGTGTTCAGTATTGTTTATTGTGCTTATGGATTGTTTTAATGATCCAGGGATGGCCAACCAGTAGATAGCGATCTACCGGTAGATCCCCAGCTGTTCCTGGTAGATCGCGGGATCTTTATCGTGTACAAAAAGTTACGGGGGGAAAGCTTTAAAACTATGTGCAATCCTCCCCCCAAAAAGCTCAACAACTCTGGGCAATCCACCCACCCACCCCAAGCACGCTACTCCTCCCTCCAACGACAATGGGTAGATCACTGCCAGTTTCTTTATACTGGGAGTAAATCGCAGTATCTTGGGAGTTGGACATGCCATTGCCTTGGCTCCTCCTCTCCCGCATCTGCCAGCAGATGTTCCACCCAGCTGCAACACACAGAGAAGAGACGGCAGCACCCGCTCCACCGTCCTAGCTAAAATACCTTCCTCCATTTAGCTCCTCCTCTCTCGGAAATGTTTGCATTCGAGCAAGAACTTTGTCACTCCAAGGTAGCGCTGTTGCTTGCTTTCCTCCTCCCTCCCCTCCCCCTTTTCCTTTTGTGTCATGTCTCTTAAGACTGTAAGCCTGCCAGCAGAGACTGCTATGTTTTCAATCTGCACGCAGCGCTTGGGAAAATGTAGGCGTTTATAAAGATGGGCATTCTGCTTTTAAACTGGTTGTACGTAGAGATGGGAAGGCCTGGGGGGGGGGGGGGAACGGAAAATTTTCTTCTAAAGCTGTTTTTTTCCGGGAAAGTTGAAAAAAAAAGTGTGTGGAATATTCAAACTATATCAAACTGGGTTTGTTTGTTTTTTATTTCCCCCCAAAAAAGACCCCACCCCACCAGCTTTGGAAAAAAACCCTGTTGTTTCCCCCCCCCCCCCAAATTTTCCGGGTTTGTTCCAGGCCTTCCCATCTCTAGTTGTATGCCACTATGGGCACCTTTGGCTGGAAAAAAGCATATTCTGAGAGCCAGAATTGGCCAGCGTCTCTGAAGTAAGTGTGAGCACCATCAGCGGCGAAGCTGTGTGTGCAAACAGTGCTCAACACCCGAGCCCCTCTAAGCCTCACTTTGCTCTATGTCAAAATATAGTATCATAGAATCATAGAGTTGGAAGAGACCCCAAGGGCCATCCAGTCCAACCCCCTGCCAAGCAGGAACACCATCAAAGCATTCCTGACAGGTGGCTGTCAAGCCTCTGCTTCAAGACCTCCAAAGAAGGAGACTCCACCACACTCCTTGGCAGCAAATCCCACTGTCGAACAGCTCTTACTGTCAGGAAGTTCTTCCTAATGTTTAGGTGGAATCTTCTTTCTTGTAGTTTGACTCCATTGCTCCTTGTCCGCTTCTCTGGAGCAGCAGAAAACAACCTTTCTCCCTCCTCTATATGACACCCTTTTATAGATTTGAACATGGCTATCCTATCACCCCTTAACCTTCTCTTCTCCAGGCTAAACATACCCAGCTCCCTAAGCCGTTCCTCATAAGGCATCGTTTCCAGGCCTTTGACCATTTTGGTTGCCCTCCTCTGGACACGTTCCAGCTTGTCCATATCCTTCTTGAACTGTGGTGCCCAGAACTGGACACAGTATTCCAGGTGGGGTCTATGTGCCACCTTGCAACTCATAACACGCTTTCTGACTTTGGGAGAGCTGTAGCTCAGCGAATATAGAAGACCTATCTGCTGCTATGCAAGCAGAGTGTCCCAGATTCAATCCCTGGTAAGCCTAGATGGGCTGGGAGAGAAAAGCCAGTTTGAAACCCTGGAGGTCAGCTGCCAGGGACAGAACTCGGCTCGACTGCTTCTGATGCCTCCCCCGTCTGTACTCCTTGGCTCCAGCTCAGCAGCCCCCTTACCTGAGGCCCTCCGTAGACAAAAAGCACAGTGGGGTGCTTCTTCCCAGGCTGGAGGTCATGAGGTTTGTACACCATCCCATACAACTCGACGTCCGACTGTGTGCGGAAGTGGAAGATCTCTGGGGGGATGTAATCAGTGGGGCAGCCTGCAGAAAAGCCACGGGGAGAGAAGAGTCACGCAAGGTATGGGTTGTGCACTGTCATGGATTCTTGCCACACACCCATTTGGTTGCATAAATGCATTAAAAAAAAAGTAATGACAATACTAATAACTGAAAAATCAGATTTTGTGTTCTGCAGTGGAGAAAAAACAAACCACCCAGGGCAGCCCATGAGAGTGATTTTACTGGGTCTCCAAGTCACAGTGGTGGCAATTGTTCTCTCTATTACACAGAAAAGGCCACTCAAAAGTGAAATGGGAAGGGTCCAGCTTTTTTTAGGGACCCTTCCCATCCCAAAGAACTTAACACCTACACTTAACACCAGACCTACACTGGCTCCCAGTACGTTTCTGAGCACAATTCAAAGTGTTGGTGCTGACCTTTAAAGCCCTAAATGGCTTCGGTCCAGTATACCTGAAGGAGCGTCTCCACCCCCATCGTTCAGCCCGGACACTGAGATCCAGCGCCGAGGGCCTTCTGGCGGTTCCCTCCCTGCGAGAAGTGAGGTTACAGGGAACCAGGCAGAGGGCCTTTTCGGTGGTGGCACCCGCCCTGTGGAACGCCCTCCCACCAGATGTCAAAGAGCTACCAGACCTTTAGAAGACATCTGAAGGCAGCCCTGTTTAGGGAGGCTTTTAATGTTTAATATATTACTGTATTTTAATGTTCTGTTGAAAGCCGCCCAGAGTGGCTGGGGAAACCCAGCCAGATGGGCGGGGTATAAATAATAAATTATTATTATTATTATTATTATTATTATTATTATTACAACACAACTTCACTGTGAGACAATGGAGTGCTCCTCCGGGGCTGAAGTCAACCCGCTGTGTGTCGGGAGGTCCTGGGCTGCCCAGGCGACAAGAACCACCCCCCCCCCCAGCCTTGCTGAAGTGGTCCAAAGGAAAGCAGAGCGAAATGTTCCGGCACCAGCTTGGCCGCAGGAGTTGCCGGAAGGAGGAGTGCAAGGCGCCGGCGAGGTTTGTGCAGGGTTCCCTCTTTGGCCTTCTTGACCGCTGGACCCACTCTTGGTTCGCACTCGCAGCCAGATTCAGTCACACAGGCGCAATTCCCAGGAGTGAACAGGCCACAGCAACAGGTTGAAATGTTCAGCACTGTTCCTGCCAACACACGTAGAGCAAATGCTCTAGTCCCCTGGAGAAATGGTAAGCAAAGGCTCCAGCTGGTAAAACCAGTCTCAGAGAGTTCCATGTGTGGAACACAGGCGACAGAGTCGTACATTGCATATGATAACTGTTTGTTTGTTTCTCTTAATGATGCTTTAGCTTTTGCCTCTCCCTCATTATCAAATATCGGGGGAGGATGTTATGATTTTTGTCCAAGCCAAGCAGAAAACAGCTGCAGCGAGGGCTGGTCTGACTTTTGCCTGTTTCACTAGAATCATAGAATCATAGAGTTGGAAGAAGAGACCCCCAAGGGCCATCCAGTCCAACCCCCTGCCAAGCAGGAACACCATCAAAGCATTCTTGACAGGTGGCTGTCAAGCCTCTGCTTAAAGACCTCCAAAGAAGGAGACTCCACCACACTCCTTGGCAGCAAATTCCACTGTCAAACAGCTCTTACTGTCAGGAAGTTCTTCCTAATGTTTAGGTGGAATCTTCTTTCTTGTAGTTTGAATCCATTGCTCAGTGTCCGCTTCTCTGGAGCAGCAGAAAACAACCTTTCTCCCTCCTCTATATGACATCCTTTTATAGATTTGAACATGGCTATCATATCACCCCTTAACCTTCTCTTCTCCAGGCTAAACATACCCAGCTCCCTAAGCCGTTCCTCATAAGGCATCGTTTCCAAGCCTTTGACCATTTTGGTTGCCCTCCTCTGGACACGTTCCAGCTTGTCAGTATCCTTCTTGAACTGTGGTGCCCAGAATTGGACACAGTATTCCAGGTGGGGTCTGACCAGAGCAGAATACAGTGGTACTATTACTTCCCTTGATCTAGATGCTCTACTCCTATGGATGCAGCCCAGAATTGCACTAAGAATCTCACTAAGCCGTGAGAAAGCTGCCTTATCTTTTCCTACATGGAATGTTTATGCTTCACTGTACTATTGTAATTCTAGCCTTTGGGCTCTCTCTTCTGGCTAGACCCAACGCCGGACAGACGGCTTTATGGCAGCTCTGTCTTAATGAGCTGGAGCAGAGAGTCTCTCTGCACTATTCCTACAATAAATAGTTTAGCCTTAATTATGGCTTGTGTGTGTTGTTCTTCATGCTGGGAACAATCACATATGACTGCGCCACCGGACTCTCTGTAGCCGGGGATGTGCACACACGGCTTTGCTCTGTCTTTGGGGCAGCTTCACAACCTGCCCCAGGCGGGGTATTTACTGACAGTCTGCTCCATCTGCCAGAGCCTATCTTCGCATGCAGGAGAAGCCCCTAACTCACTGAGGGTCTGAGACTCATTGGCTCCCCTCACCTGGTTTAACCAGCCAGTTGGAGCCATTCCCGGGATTGTGCCCCCCCCTTGCATGTTGACGGCTTCTAGGAGCCGCAGGTGGGAGATGAGTGCAGGGTGAGGACCAAAGGTGGGCAAACTGCCCCAGAAGGAGCAGGACGTGGCCCCCACCAGAGATACTCCATGTATACGCACACTTATACAGTGGTACCTCTGGTTGCGAATGGGATCCGTTCCGGGGCCCCGTTCGCAACATGTAACTCGAAGCACTGCATCTGCGCATGTGCGCAATGCGATTCAGCGCTTCTGTGCATGATGTCATTTGACGCGTCTGTGCATGCACAAACCACCGAACCCAGAAGTAACCCGTTCCGGTACTTCCGGGTTTGGCGCGTTTGTAACCCGTGCCGAACGTAACCTGCAGCGAACGCAACGCGAGGTACGACTGTGCATACATACTTTTCAGTAGAAGGATACACAGTGGGACCTCGGTTTTCGAGCGCCTCGGAAGCCAAACGATCCAGAACCCGAATGCCGAAAACCCAGAAGTGAATGCTTCCGTTTTCGAACATGCCTCGGAAGTCGAACGACTTCTGGGGCGCGTTTCTTCATTGAGATTAAAGGTAAAGGGACCCCTGACCATTAGGTCCAGTCGTGTCCGACTCTGGGGTTGCGGCACTCATCTCGCTTTACTGGCCGAGGGAGCCGGCGTACAGCTTCCGGGTCATGTGGCCAGCAGGACTAAGCCGCTTCTGGCAAACCAGAGCAGCGCACGGAAACGCCGTTTACCTTCCCGCCAGAGCGGTTCCTATTTATCTACTTGCACTTTGAGGAGCTTTCAAACTGCTAGGTGGGCAGGAGCTGGGACCGAGCAACGGGAGCTCACCCCGTCACAGGGATGCGAACCGCCGACCTTCTGATCAGCAAGCCCTAGGCTCTGTGGTTTAACCCACAGCGCCACCTGGGTCCACCACAGGGCCACCATTAAGATTACAGACCGGCAATTGCGCCTCGGTTGTCAAACGTTTCGGAAGTTGCACGGTCTTCCGGAACAGATTACGTTCGACAACCGAGGCTCCGCTGTACAAGATTCTGCAAAATGTGGTACCATCAATACTCTCAGCTTTTCGACAGGTTTGCTGGGTTTTTTTCCACTTTTAAGATTTATCGTTCCAACAACGAAGCCCGACGTATAATGTGGGACGACGCAGAAAAAGCCATTAGTGCAACTGCAATAGATAAAATCGAAACCAGGCTTGAACTACCTTGAACGAGACGGGAAGCCAAGAGAAATCTACTCACTGGCCGCTTCCATCATGCTGGCCCAGAATTTCGGCTGCTTGTGGAGGGGGTCTTCCTCTTGGCCACTAAGCTTGTAAACGTGGACGCAGGGAGGGGTGCTGACACTGCTGTAGTGACTAATGAACATGTCGAAATTCTGCAGGGAGGCAAGGAAGAGCGGCAAGGTGGGTCGGGAGACACTCCAACCAGCCCCACAGTTTACCCAACCAATTATTATTAGAATCATAGAGTTGGAAGAGACCCCAAGGGCCATCCAGTCCAACCCCCTGCCAAGCAGGAAACACCATCAAAGCATTCCTGACAGGTGGCTGTCAAGCCTCTGCTTAAAGACCTCCAAAGAAGGAGACTCCACCACACTCCTTGGCAGCAAATTCCACTGTCCAACAGCTCTTACTGTCAGGAAGTTCTTCCTAATGTTTAGGTGGAATCTTCCTTCTTGTAGCTTGAATCCATTGCTCTGTGTCCGCTTCTCTGGAGCAGCAGAAAACAACCTTTCTCCCTCCTCTATATGACATCCTCTTATATATTTGAACATGGCTATCATATCATCCCTTAACCTTCTCTTCTCCAGGCTAAACATACCCAGCTCCCTAAGCCGTTCCTCATAAGGCATCGTTTCCAGGCATTGGACCATTTTGGTTGCCCTCCTGTGGACACGTTCCAGCTTGTCAGTATCCTTCTTGAACTGTGGTGCCCAGAACTGGACACAGTATTCCAGGTGAGGTCTGACCAGAGCGGAATACAGTGGTACTATTACTTCCCTTGATCTAGATGCTATACTCCTATTGATGCAGCCCAGAATTGCATTGGCTTTTTTAGCTGCTGCATCATACTGTTGACTCATGTCAAGTTTGTGGTCTACCAAGACTCCTAGATCCTTTTCACATGTACTGCTCTCAAGCCAGGTGTCACCCAACCTGTATTTGTGCCTTTCATTTTTTTTTTTGCCCAAGTGTAGTACTTTACATTTCTCCCTGTTAAAATTCATCCTGTTTGCCTTGGCCCAGTTCTCCAATCTGTCAAGGTCACCTTGAAGTGTGATCCTGTCCTCTGGGGTATTAGCCACCCCTCCCAATTTGGTGTCATCTGCAAACTTGATCAGGGTGCCCTCAAGCCCATCATCCAAGTCATTGATGTTGAATAAGACTGGGCCCAAGACAGAACCCTGTGGCACCCCACTAGTCACTTCTCTCCAGGATGAAGAGGAGCCATTGATGAACACCCTTTGGGTTTGGTCAGTCAGCCAGAGATTGGCCTCCTTTTTAAAAAAAGGAAAGCAACCACGCACACGGGAATTCTGCGACCCAGAGGGACAGACCTGGCTCATGGAACAGCTGTGGGAGAAGCCCAGGGTGGTGAGCCGCACGACCTCCCCGGGGGACTCGTAGCTGACCACGTAGAGGTGATGCTCCAGAGGGGTATCCTTCGTGCCCTGGAAGTAGACGAGCTTGGTTTCTTCATTCACCCAAATCTGTAGGGGAAGAGAGAGAGGGAGACAGTACAATGGGAAATTGCTTTAAGATCTGGATACAACTGGCCAGTTTGTTTGTTTTTAATTTATATCCCACCCTCCCACCCCGCTTCCTCCAAGGAGGTCAAGGTGACGTTCACAACGGTTCTCCCAGGTTACCCACACAACAAACCTGTGAGGTGGTTTCGGCTGAGAGTGAGCAACTAGCCCAAGGTCACCCAGTAAGTTTCACAGCTAAATGGAGACTTGGATCTAGGTCTCTTAGTCCAACCCTCTAACCCAGGGGTCACCAAACCTTTTCAGCAGGGGGCCGGTCCACTGTCCCTCAGACCTTGTGGGGGGGGGCAGACTATATTTTGGAAAAAAATATGATCGAATTCCTATGCCCCACAAATAACCCAGAGAAACGCCATTTACCTTCCTGCCACAGCGGTACCTATTTATCTACTTGCACTTTGACGTGCTTTTGAACTGCTAGGTTGGCAGGAGCAGGGACTGAGCAACGGGAGCTCACCCCGTCGCGGGGATTCGAACAGCCGACCTTCTGATCGGCAAGCCCTAGGCTCTGTGGTTTAACCCACAGCGCCACCCGCGTCCCATTTAAACCCACTGTGTTTCAAAGTCATGATCCAACCCCTAGATTCTAAGAGGTGCTGACCTAGCTCGGCATATACAGCCAAATAGGAGAACACTCTTAGGAACACCTAAGACCAGTTGAAAAAAAGGATGTCTGAATGCCCTCGGGTCCTATAATCTTCTAACCTCCTTCCCCAAAGGCTAATTTGCTGCTTCCCAGCTTTGAGGGGGGGGGAGGCACGTGGACCCTACCAGAGCCTCACACCTCCTTCCCAAAGCCTGCCGCCTCACTAAGCTGGCTTTGGAAAGGCATCCTCAAATTTTGGCCTCTCCTGGCCTAGGACCGCTCTGACTGGGCCGTTCCAAAATCCCCAAGTTTGTTCAATTATCCTTCATAAAAGTTATATTTCCATTGATATACAGTGGTACCTCGGGTTACGTTACCTTCAGGTAATGTAATTCTGAGTTATGAACGCGGCCAACCCGGAAGTGTATAGTTCCGGGTTTCGCCGTGAGTGCATGCGCAAAAGCGCTCCGCACATATACAGAAGCGGCGTCTCCGGATATGGACTTTTCGGGGTAAGTACGGACACCCGGGACGAATTAAGTTCGTATCCGGAGGGTCCACTGTATAATTTTATGGTATTACTCCCAAGAAGTGGTGTTATGAGCCATCATTGCCAAAACAAAATGACACCAGATTGGCTCTCTAAACCAGTGATGGCTAACTTTGACACCCCAGATGTTTTGGAACTACAACTCTCATCATCCCTAGCTAACAGGATCAGTGGTCAGGGATGATGGGAGTTGTAGTCCCAAAACATCTGGAGTGTCAAGGTTAGCCATCACTGCTCTAAACACTCCTTTTTCTGGTTATTTGGCTATAACGTTCGATAGAATACAGATAACTGAATAAACTTCATTGCATTACATTCTTCATTAAATTATCGTTCCATTGATATATAATTTTATGGTATTACTCCAAAACAAAAGGTGGTGTTATGAGTCACCAAACCTCGGAAATACACTTTCCCCAAAAGGTTTCCATAATTTTGGCCACTAGTGCTTGCAGAGGCCGTCAGCTGCATGTGGACATCCTGATCCCGGGGAGGCCATCACCAGAGAGAGAGACTCGCCTGGCGACTCCTTTGCCACCCCTTTATTTTGAGGGCGAAGACGGAAATCAAAACGCGAGGCAGGCTGCGGATTTCGAAGTTTCAATTCCGTGCTGCCGGATCCACGGGGGCTCCTTGTACCTTGTATCCGTGCCTGGCCAGGACCTCCCATTCACCGCTGGTGAGCGCCACCTCCTTCCTGAGAGGGCATTTGAAGTCCTCTGGAGCAAAAGAGAGACAGAGAGCGTGTCTGTCCAATGCAGAATGCTGCGGTCACCTCGATTTATTTAACCTACTTGTTAAGTAAACATGAAAGCAATACTATGCACACACAGATAACACCGTAGGTGAGGCCACCTGCCTGCTCACTGTGCAGAAATCCACTTATCCCCACGTAAAGAATTATGCCCAAACCTTGCTGCAAACAACCACAGATTCAGCCTAGAGCTTGCCCACTTCCTTATTTCCTTGTTTGTTTCTGCTTTGCCAGTCAGAAGTACCGTATTTTTCGCTCCATAAGACGCACCTGAACATAAGACGCACCTAGTTTTTAGAGGAGGAAAGGGGGAAAGCCCTGTTTTTTTGAGGATCAGCTCAAAGTGGTGCAGCTTCTTTTGCAAAGGGAAAAGCCCTGTTTTTATGGGGTTCAACTCACAGTTTGCAGCTTCTAGTCCTACAGGAAAGGGAGCCATTTCTACAGTTTCCAGACAGATAATCTAATCCGCCAGTCCCATGTCGCTGGGGAAACAAACAGCCTCCCTCTGCATTCAACAACGGAGGCCTGGGCAAGGGGGCGGGGCTGGAAAGGGAGCCTTATCTCTCTCCCCGATCGCTTGCTAAACAGCTGCTCAGTGGGCTTCCTTTCAACACCCTCTTCTCTCTCTTCTTTTTAAAAAAGCACGATCTGCTTTTGCCCCTGGGCAGTTCAGCTCCAGGGACCACCCATTCGCTCCATAAGACGCACAGACATTTCCCCTTACTTTTTAGGAGGAAAAAAGTGCGTCTTATGGCGCGATGGCGCGAAAAATACGTATTTGGATTACAACCCATTTTTTTTTTGTGAAAGCATGCCTTGGGATACAACCTGTTTTGGTTTACAACCCGACCTCTGGAACGGATTATGGTTGTAAACCAAGGTACCACTGTACTAATAGTAACACCTTGAACTTGGCCCGCTAAGAAATCTGCAACTGGTGCAGGTTTTGGGGCAGGTTTCTGCCCCACCCGCAACAGCAAGGCAGGAGCAGTAGTCCGGGACAACTGCAAAAACAGGTGAAACCTGTACCACTCTGGAGAGACAGTGAGCAGGAAGGCAGGGTCTCAGCCTGCGTACCAGATGGAGCTGGTAGACAGCCGCCCTGGACACAGAATTGGCCTGCACCTCCATGGACAGCTATGAGTCCAAAACGACCTCAAGGCTACACACCTGGTCCTTTAGGGACACAGTTGCCCCATTCAGAACCAGGGACCCCCCCACCACCTGCCGCCCCCCCAGAAACAGTATTTCGTCCCTGCGTGTTTTATGCGCGAAAACAGGTACTGTATTTTTCGCTCCATAGGACGCACTTTTTTCCTCCTAAAAAGTAAGGGGAAATGTCTGTGCGTCTTATGGAGCGAATGCATGGTCCCTGGAGCCAAATTGCCTAGGGGCCAAAAGCAGATTGTGCTCTTTTTCTTACAAAGAGAGAAGAGGGTGTTGAAAGGAAGCCGCTGAACAGCTGTTTAGCAAAGGATCGGGGAGAGAGATAAGGCTTCCTTTCCAGCCCCGCCCCCTTGCCCAGGCCTCCGTTGTTGAATGCAGAGGGAGGCTGTTTGTTTCCCCAGCGACATGGGACTGGCTGATTAGATTATCTGTCTAGAAACTGTAGAAATGGCTCCCTTTCCTGTAGGACTAGAAGCTGCAAACTGTGAGTCAAACCCCATAAAAACGGGGCTTTTCCTCTTTGAAAAAGAAGCTGCACCACTTTCAGCTGATCCTCAAAAAAGCAGGGCTTTTCCCTTTGAAAAAGAAGCTGCACCACTTTGAGCTGATCCTCAAAAAACCAGGGCTTTCCTCCTCTAAAAACTAGGTGCGTCTTATGTTCAGGTGCGTCTTATGGAGCGAAAAATACGGTAAATGTGTTGTAGTCTAAAAAAGGGAGACGCACTTCCGGGGTTGATGTGGTTGTAATCCAAAACAGTTGTGTCAGGGATGTGCCCACCCCTGCCAGTCCAGCACTGAGTGGCTACCGGCAGCCTCAGCCTCTGTTATCGACGGACTCATCTCCCAGTGAGTCTACCAGCTGCTCCTCCTCAGGGGAGGAGCAGTTACCGGGAGGGAGCCAGGTGGGGAGAGGTCTCCAGGAAGATGCAGAGAGACCTAACACCACTCAGCAGACCCACTCGGAGGGGAGACGCAGTTTCCAGCGCCCGCTTTACGCAGAAGGAGAAGGGGCACTTTAGAGTGCCGAGACTCTGGTGTTGGCGCCGCAACAGGAGGGGGGCACTTCCGGATTCCGCTAGCGACTAGACCAGTGATGGCTAACCTTGACACCCCAGATGTTTTGGAACTACAACTCCCATCATCCCTAGCTAACAGGATCAGTGGTCAGGGATGATGGGAGTTGTAGTCCCAAAACATCTGAAGTGTCAAGGTTAGCCATCACTGGACCAGACGGTCATGTTTAGGGTTAGCTCCGCACTGTACATACTTGCACAATAAATTAGTTGAAAGACAAGAAGGACTTGGTCTTTACTCATGAGCAACCGTTAAGCGAACCTGACAGGTTGCAATCCAAAATGGTTGCAAACCAAGGTACCACTGTAGCCCCGAACAACTTGGGACAATGTTGCCTTACCCCGTACACAGCCAGTTGCCCGCTTCAATTTGCGGAACTGGCAGTCACAGGTGCCACGTAATACTCATTCTGCACTTGCACAGCACCAATCTTTTACGCCCTTTGGAACTCCCTGCCTCTTGACATCAGGCAGAGACCTTCGCTATACCCTTCTGACTAAACATCAGGAAGAACTTTCCGACAGTAAGAGCTGTTTGACAGTGGAATGTGCGCCCTTGGCAGGTTGCGGACTCTCCTTCCTTGGAGTTTTCTAAGCTAAAGTTGGGTGGCCACCTGTCATGGATGCTTCTGTCGAGATTCCAAGAAGTTGGACTGGATGACCAACTCTACAATTCTAAGATTCTTTTCAACCCCTGCTAAAAACTTGTTTGATCAGCCTAGCCAGGTATGTTGAATGCCGATATGTGTTTTAATCGGGTTTTTAGATTACTTTTGATTTCGATTACCGTATTTTTCGCTCCATAACGCGCACCGGACCATAACGCGCACCTAGTTTTTTGAGGAGGAAAGGGGGAAAGCCCCCCTTTTTGAGGATCAGTTCAAAGTTGTGCATCTTCTTTTGGAAGAAAAGCCCCAGTTGCAAAAGGATCAGCTCAAAGTTGTTGTGCTGCTGCTTTGCAAAGGAGAAAAGAAAGGGCTTTCAGCTGATCCTTTTGCAACTGGGGCTTTTCTTTGCAAAGAAAAGCCCCAGTTGCAAAAGGATCAGCTCAAAGCCCTTTCTACAGTTTCCAAACAGATAATCTAATCAGCCAGTCACATGTCGCTGGGGAAACCAACAGCCTCCTCTGCAGGAGGACCTTATCTCTCTTCCCGATCTCTTTCTCTCTGCAGCGACCTTATCTCTCTTCCCGATCTCTTGCTGATCAGCTGTAAAGCGGCAGCCTTTCAACACCCCCTTCTCTCTTTGTAAAAGAAAAAGCTCGATCTTCTTTTGGTCCCTGGGCAATTCAGCTCCAGGGACCATGCATTCGCTCCATAACGCGCACAGACTTTCCCCCTTCCTTTTTAGAAGGAAAAAAGTGCGCGTTATGGAGCAAAAAATACGGTATTTTCTGAATGTGTCAAAAAGTTGCTTTTAACTGTTTTTATTTATCATTCTTCTATTCTGTTTGTAAACCTCTTCTGAGGTTCCTTTGAACTATCAAACCGTACATGAATTTTTATGAAATATATAAATCAATACTAGATTAGGGACCAGAGATCTGGCAAATTAAACAAAGCTCCAGAGAGCAACCAGGGTTGGTTGGGAGCAAAGCCCTATGAGGAATGGCTGAAAAACTGGGTGAAGCCCAAGAAAGGCTTTCTAACTCAGCGTTTCCCAACCGGTGTGCCGCGGCACACTGGTGTGCCGCGAGACACCGGCTGATGTGCCGCGGAAAAAGGGACCTGCAGCCCAGGGCTGCACAGGACCGTGGCGGCGGCGCTGCTGGAGCCCGGCGGCGAAGCGGAAGCCAGGGCGGCGCTGCTCCCTTGGCTGCTGCAGCAGCAGCAACAACAGCAGCCTCGCGCGAAAATCCCGACCGGAAGCCTCATGCGAGAATCCCGACCGGAAGCCTCGCGCGAGAATCAGAGCCCAGGGTGCCCTGCAGCCCCGCGCTGCACAGGACCGTGGCGGCGGCGCTGCTGGAGCCCAGCGGCGAAGCGGAAGCCAGGGCGGCGCTGCTCCCTTGGCTGCTGCAGCAGCAGCAGCAACAGAAGCCTCGCGGGAGAATCCTGACCTGGTGCCCCAGCTGATGGGCGGGAGAAAGGACGCCGCGCTACAGCTGATCCCAGAGGTAACTCTGGGTCAGGAGACCCGGCGCAGCCGGGTGGGGGAGGAGCGGTGTGCCGCGAGATTTTTTTAATGAAATAAGTGTGCCGTTGCCTAGATTAGGTTGGGAAACACTGTTCTAACTGGTGTGTGTGTGTGTGTGTGTGTGTGTGTGTTGGGGGGGGACATTTGAACCCCTAGGATGGCAATCTTTGTGCCATTACTCAATGGACACGTCTGTGTTAACATGCACAAGACTGCACTACAAATGCATTTTTCACTATCACTTTGCCAACCAGTACTTTTCCGAGCACAATTCAAAGTGTTGGTGCTGACCTTTAAAGCCCTAAACAGCCTCAGCCCTGTTTACCTGAAGGAGCGTCTCCATCCCCATCGTCCAGCCCGGACACTGAGGTCCAGCGCCGAGGGCCTTCTGGCGGTTCCCTCCCTGCGAGAAGTGAGGTTAAAGGGAACCAGGCAGAGGGCCTTCTCGGTGGTGGCGCCCTCCCATCAGATGTCAAGGAAATAAAGAACTACCTGACTTTTAGAAGACACCTGAAGGCAGCCCTGTTTAGGGAATTTTTTAATGCTTGATGTTCTATCTTATTTTTAATATTCTATTGGGAGCTGCCCAGAGTGGCTGGGGAAACCCAGCCAGGTGTGCGGGGTATAAATATATTATACAGTGGTCCCCCGACTTACGAAATACTCAGCATCCGAATTTTTCGATTTATGAATGAAAAAAGTGGCCGCACACCTACGATTTTTTTCGACATCCGGATGGAAATCGTTGCCTGTTTTAGATGCGGTTTCCTCGACTTACGAATTTTTCCGAATATTTTTTCTCCCAATGCATTCCTATGGGAAATCGCTTTTTTCGACTTACAAACTTTTCGACCTACGAACGGATTAAATTCGTAAGTCGAGCGACCACTGTATTATATTATTATATTATTATTACCGTATTTTCTGGCGTACAAGACGACTGGGGGTATAAGACGACCCCCAGTTTTTCGAGTTAAAATATAGAGTTTGGGATATACTCTATATTTTAAATCAAAAAATGTCGAGCGGCGCCGGAGTCGCGTCTGCGTGTGTCCGTGGCTCCGCAGAAGCGATTTCTGGCGCTGCGGACATTTTGGACATGCGCAGAAGCGATTTCTGGTGCCGCGTTGCCCATATCCAAAATGTCTGCAGCGCCAGAAATCGGTTCTGCGGAGCCACGGACACGATTCCGGCGCTGCTCGGCAAGTCCCCGTGCCGCGCTGCAGTATCCGGCGTACAAAACGACCCCCGATTTTAGAGCAGATTTTTCGGGGTTCAAAAGTCGTCTTGTACACCGGAAAATACGGTATTATTATTATTAACCAGATTTGCCCCTTCAACTGCTCTTGGCTACTGGGAAAACATTCAAGGCGCAACGTGGGAGAAAGTTTTCCTGGAAGACTCGCACTGCAGGCAGGCAGGCAGGGGGCAAACAGGCAGCTCTTGAACTCTCACCTTGGCTAGGGACGTACGGCTGCATCCAGTCAAAGCTGCCCCGCCGGAGGACGACCGTGACTTTGTACAGATGGCAGAAGCCCGTCTTGCACTCGTTGGCTCGGATAAAGCAAAGCTCCTCCTCTTCCCCCTCTGGCTGGACAAAAGGGTAAAAGATGTCGTGGACCTGCCCGGAAGAGAGGGGAGGTATGCTAGCAACATCACAGGAGAGGCATTTCCAGCTGACCCACCCTCCACGTTTGAAAGCCTTGCAAGTTCTGGCAAGAGAAGGACCGCGGGCAACACCATGGCAGGCATCTTTCCCGGATGAAGGTGGAAGTGCCAAGCTCCCTTGTTATTCTGGCTACTGACAGGAGGTGTAACATGGCTGGATGCAACCTTGCTAAATTTATTGTACAGTGGTACCTCGGTTTAAGAACAGTCAGGTTTAAGTACGATTCGGTTTACGAACTCCGCAAAACTGGAAATAGTGTCCTGGTTTGAGAACTTTAAAGGTAAAGGGACCCCTGACCATTAGGTCCAGTCGCGGACGACTCTGGGGTTGCGGCGCTCATCTCACTTTACTGGCCGAGGGAGCCGGCGTACAGCTTCTGGGTCATGTGGCCAGCATGACTAAGCCGCTTCTGGCGAACCAGAGCAGCGCACAGAAACGGCGTTTACCTTCCCGCCAGAGCGGTACCTATTTATCTACTTGCACTTTGACATGCTTTTGAACTGCTAGGTTGGCAGAAGCTGGGACCGAACAACAGGAGCTCAGTCCATCACGGGGATTCAAACCGCCAACCTTCTGATCGGCAAGCCCTAGGCTCTGTGGTTTAACCCACAGCGCCACCAGCGTCCCTACTGCAGTTAGGAGCGCATAAACACATCTCTCGCAGGACTGCTCGCACTGATGGGCAGCTCCAGATGGGAGGCTTGTCCACACCGTACCTGGAGATGTTGGACACTGAATGTAGGACCTTCTGCATGCAAAGCCTAGTGTTTCGCCTCTCTGTGCAGGGATCCAGGTCGGTGGGGTGTGTGTGTGTGTGTGTGTTCAATAAAAGGGTAGGGGAGGGATCGTTACTTTCCTAAAACAGCAGTGAAAGGCAGAGGGAAGAGGTAGGGGTGCTAGCCCCTTCCCACCCACTTCCAGTCATTCCAGCCCACGCTGCTCCCTTACGTTTATCCAGACGTTGGTGACTTCCTCGTAAATAATGAACGGGTGGACGTTCCCCGGCACAGCTTTGGCAAACTCCTGGCGCTGCTCCTCGCTCTCCGGAACCGGGATGAAGAGCGCTGGGGGGAACAGGACGAGCTGGAGCTGGTGCTGAGGACGGTCGAGGAACATGGCCCAAGCACTGAGCAGAGAGAGACAGAGAGAGGGAGAATCAATATTCCGTAACTCGGAGACCCCAAAAATGGACAGCCTCACAAGGTGGTAGCCTCTCCTTCAGGGTGGATTTGATTTAAATCAAATCGATTTAAATCATGATCTAAATCAGTGTTTCTCAACCCTGTGCCTCCAGATGTTTTTGGCTTACAACTCCCATCATCCCTCGCTAGCAAGACCAGTGGTCTGGGATGATGGGAGTTGTAGGCCAAAAACATCTGGAGGCACAGGGTTGAGAAACACTGATCTAAATCACGATTTAAATCACTAGTCAGTAAGACTTGATTTAAATCACTAGTCAGTAAGACTTGATTAGGGACCCAGGTGGCGCTGTGGGTTAAACCACAGAGCCTAGGGCTTGCCGATCAGAAGGTCAGCGGTTCGAATCCCCGCGACGGGGTGAGCTCCCATTGCTCAGTCCCTGCTCCTGCCCACCTAGCAGTTCGAAAGCACGTCAAAGTGCAAGTAGATAAATAGGAACCGCTCTGGCGGGAAGGTAAACGGCGTTTCCGTGCGCTGCTCTGGTCCGCCAGAAGCGGCTTAGTCATGCTGGCCACATGACCTGGAAGCTGTACGCCGGCTCCCTTAGCCAGTAAAGCGAGATGAGCGCCACAACCCCAGAGTCGTTCACGACTGGACCTAATGGTCAGGGGTCCCTTTACCTTTACCTTTAAATCACTAGTCAGTAAGACTTGATTTAAATCACTAGTCATATTTTTTTACAGAAAGACTCATTCTTGTTGGTATAATCTTAATATTTACAACCGGATAAAGGTTTCATTTTTGGAATAATAAATTTTCAGAGTAGTTTTTACAGTGATATCAAACATTACTGATTTGGTTATACTATTAGAAATACTCTTTCTCTCTCTGCTGAGGCCTTGGGGAGACACTGCCAGCAAGGGAAAGCAATACTGGGCCAGGTGCACAAACAGTCTGGCCAGGGGTAAGGAGCTCCCTGCTTCCCCCACTGCATCACAAAGTCCACTTACTATTTACCATCCTGGGTCCACCCGGCCCGTGCGATGTACTCCACCCGCGGGAACATTGTTGAAAAGGGGTGCACCAGCTCCTTGTCCTGGGAAGATACTATCTGCAAACAGGAAAGAGGAGAGACGTTTGCCTGGAACGTTTTCTGTTCCATGAGGCTTATGCAGGCCACCAAGGATGCATCTTTCCTCAACGGTTAACGCAGTGACGGCTAACCTTGACACTCCAGATGTTTTGGAACTACAACTCCCATCATCCCTAGCTAACAGGATCAGTGGTCAGGGATGATGGGAGTTGTAGTCCCAAAACATCTGGAGTGTCAAGGTTAGCCATCACTGGGTTAACGGATGTCTGGTTTTTATTGGAAAAGATTATGTTTTTTATTGCTGTAAACTGCTTTGGTATATTTTTTACAACATAGCGGCATAAATTTTTACAAGTAAATAACAACATTATATAAATATTTGAAATTACCGTATTTTTTGCTCCATAACGCGCACTTTTTTCCTTCTAAAAAGGAAGGGGAAAAGTCTGTGCGCGTTATGGAGCGAATGCATGGTCCCTGGAGCTGAATTGCCCAGGGACCAAAAGAAGATCGAGCTTTTTCTTTTACAAAGAGAGAAGGGGGTGTTGAAAGGCTGCCGCTTTACAGCTGATCAGCAAGAGATCGGGAAGAGAGATAAGGTCGCTGGCTCCCTTCCTGCAGAGGAGGCTGTTGGTTTCCCCAGCGACATGTGACTGGCTGATTAGATTATCTGTTTGGAAACTGTAGAAAGGGCTTTGAGCTGATCCTTTTGCAACAGGGGCTTTTCTTTGCAAAAGCAGCAGCACAACAACTTTGAGCTGCTTCTTTTGCAAATGGGTCTTTTCTCCTTTGCAAAAGCAGCAGCACAACTTTGAGCTGATCCTTTTGCAAATGGGGCTTTTCTTCTTCCAAAAGAAGATGCACAACTTTGAACTGATCCTCAAAAAGGGGGGCTTTCCCCCTTTCCTCCTCAAAAAACTAGGTGCGCATTATGGTCCGGTGCGCGTTATGGAGCGAAAAATACAGTAATAATAAATAGATGCCAGGAAACAGGGAATTATGTTCACATGTGGTGGGAGGTCTTAATATGTACAATTTGGGGGGCAAAGGATTTTTAAGGAGATAACAGAAATCACTGGGTTAAAGCTGACCGGAAGTTCTGAGGCAGCATTATTATCAATTTACAATGGGGTGGAAGGTTCGAAGGCTATGACAGACGTGCTCAACAAAATTTTTCACAGCTGCACGAATTATTATAGCAAGGAAGTGGAAGGGGGCAAGCGGAATATAAAATGGAAGAATGGTATAAGGAGGTGTGGGATACAGCTATTAATGATAAATCAACATGTGCCATTAAGGTAAGACGGGGGAATATGCAGGAAGATACTATCTGCAAACAGAAAAGAGGAGAGAGAAGTCACCACTCATTTTACTTTTGCTTTTTAGAGCTCCACTTAACCCGCCACCGACAGCACCAGCTCCAGAGCACGAGACTCTTAATCTCAGGGGTGGTGGGTTCAAGCCGCACATGGGGCAAAAGGTTCCTGCATGCAGGGGCATAGGAAGTGGGGGGCAGGGGGGGGTCTGGTTCTGGGCACTGCAGAACGACTACTACCGTATTTTTCGCTGCATAAGATGCACTTTTTCCCTCCTAAAAAGTATGGGGAAATGTCTGTGCGTCTTATGGAGTGAATGTGTGGTCCCTGGAGCTGAACTGCCCAGGGGCAAAAGCAGATCATGCTTTTTTAAAAAAAAGAAAGAAAGAAGGGGGTGTTGAAAGGAAGCCGGCAAACAATCGGGGAGAGAGATAAGGGAGAGAGATTCCAGCCCCGCCCCCTAGCAGAGGGAGGCTGTTTCCCGACATGTGACTGGCTGATTAGATTATCTGACTGGAAACTGTAGAAATGGCTTCCTGAAGCTGCAGAACTGTGAGTTAAACCCCACAAAACAGGGTTTATTTCCCTTTGCAAAGTAAGCTCAACAACTTTGAGCTGATCCTCAAAAAATGGGGCTTTTCTCCTTTGCAAAAAAAGCTGCAGAAATTTGAGCTGATCCTCAAAAAAATGGGGCTTTCCCCCTCTAAAAACTATGGTCAGGTGCGCCTTATAGAGCGAAAAATACGGTAATACCTTGAGCTGCTTTTGAGTTTGCTTTGCGAAGGAAAGCCCGAGAGGAAGGAAGTCAAACACAATTAACCAACTGCAACCCAGCTCCCTTACCTTCCCTTGGCTATCCACTTGAACCTCAGCAAGCTTCAGCGAGATTTTAGGGTTCTTGCTGCCTGGAATGGAGGGGAAGAAGGACATGAGGAGGCAGCTGAGCTGAACGCTTTTAACCCTCACCCCTTACCCCCCCCCGCAGATTTCCCTTCACGTAGGTTGTGTTAGTATTTCGTGCATCCGATGCTGCGGATGAGATTGGTGTAAATCACATGCCTGTCTGGGAAGACCGTGGGAACGGAAGACAGCCTTATCTCTCTTCCGTTGTCTGTACTGTTAGACTGTACTTTTGCTTTTACATCGCTCTGTTCTCTCTTGGAGCTGGTGAGAAAGGACGCCATAATTCTTTGTCTGTACATAGTGTACAGTGGTACTATTACTTCAAGGGAAGTAATAGTACCACTGTATTCCGCTCTGGTCAGACCCCACCTGGAATACTGTGTCCAATTCTGGGCACCACAGTTCAAGAAGGATACTGACAAGCTGGAACGTGTCCAGAGGAGGGCAACCAAAATGGTCAAAGGCCTGGAAACGATGCCTTATGAGGAACGGCTTAGGGAGCTGGGTATGTTTAGCCTGGAGAAGAGAAGGTTAAGGGGTGATACAATAGCCATGTTCAAATATATAAAAGGGTGTCATATAGAGGAGGGAGAAAGGTTGTTTTCTGCTGCTCCAGAGAAGCGGACACGGAGCAATGGATTCAAACTACAAGAAAGAAGATTCCACCTCAACATTAGGAAGAACTTCCTGACAGTAAGAGCTGTTCGACAGTGGGATTTGCTGTCAAGGAGTGTGGTGGAGTCTCCTTCTTTGGAGGTCTTTAAGCAGAGGCTTGGCAGCCACCTGTCAGGAATGCTTTGATGGTGTTCCTGCTTGGCAGGGGGTTGGACTAGATGGCCCTTGTGGTCTCTTCCAACTCTAGGATTCTATGATTCTAAATAAATACGTAGATTAGTTCTACGATGTCTCGCACTTCTTGCTGTGTAACGCTAGAAGATTAGTGTGCATATGCCATCTGGTATATGTCGCTGAGCGCACTGGAGAAGAAGGGAAATGCCTTTTCCAGAGCTGCGCATGGACGCGCGGACAGCGAGGGCTGCAGGAGCACCCCAGGGCGTTTTCCAACAGGTTGAAGAGGGCAAGCCCAGTTCTTGGCTGGTCAATAGCACAGGGCAATGGCCATCTATACCATTATTACCTGTCAGGGATCTGCCCGCCCCTGCCAGTCCAGCTCTGAGTGTTTACAGAGAGCCGCAACCTGTGTTAACAACAGATTCATCTTCGAGTGAATCTGGCAGTCCCGTTTCGGGGGAGGAGCAGTTAGTGGCTGGGAGCCAGGGAGTGCCAGGTGTCCAGGGAGTTAATGGGAGACCTGGCACCACCCAGCAGACTCGCTCGGAGGGGGAGGCGTCAGTTCCGGCGCATATCTCATGTAGGAGGAGATGGAGGCAATTTAGGATGCCGAAGCTTTGGTGTTGGCGCCAAAACAGGAGGGAGGCACTTCCGGATTCTGCTAGTGACTGAGCAGAGATGATAAACTGATCTCTGCACTGTAAACAGCTTTGCACAAAATAAAGAGACTTAAAGACAAGATGGCTTGGTCTTACTATTGAACAACCGATAAGAGAACATGACATTACCCTTCACCCTAAGATTACAACATTGGACTGCCTTACGTTCCCCCCCCCCCCTTGTGAGTAACAACTGCAACAGCCACTGGGCTACAAAAGATTAAATGATCTGGCTCTCCTGGAAGAAAATCAGAATCCATAGAGAAATAAAAGAAAGTGGAGGTGCCTCCTAAGGAATTCTGTGAGTCCCAGGTTCAACTCCAGTTAAAGGGATCAGAGGCAGAAGGCGATGACTGCCAGGTGGGGTTTTCCAAGCTCCCTCCATCCTCACCCCACAGCTCCCCCACTGACCTGTCCTGGGGTAGCGGTACGAGTCCGTCTTCCTTTCTTCCAGGGCGGGGGAAGGAACGTGGATTATCTCCACCTCCGACTCGTCCACCTCCTCATAGAGGATTCGTAACGTTTTCCAGCCCTCGGGACCTAGATTGAAGAGACGAGATGGGGAGGTGAATTCTGAGGCAGTCTCTTCCTGCACACACTGACCTCGGAGCATGGCTCATTCAACAAGAAGAGGACTTTGCAACACGAAATTCTTCTGGATGCAGCAATGCGGGGCAGGAAACTGCTGCTGTATTTCTCCAAGGAAAACACTCCTACTCATATGTCTAGAAGCTCATGGTCCAAGGCTGCATTCGCAAAGCAGTTTATTCCATTTCCCCGAGGTTTTCCCCTAACTGTTAATTTCTGCATTGTGTTTTGAGCTTTCACACGACGTAAAAACCACTTCCAGAAATGTAGCAGAATATGGTGCAAGCTTAGCAGTCATTTCTGTGTTGTTTGCTTCTGGGAGGGGGGAGGTTCATTTGCAAAATACTGTATTTTTCGCTCTATAAGGCGCACCTGACCATAAGACGCACCTAGTTTTTAGAGGGGAAAATCCCCATTTTTTTGAGGATCAGCTCAAATTTCTGCAGCTTCTTTTGCAAAGGAGAAAAGCCCCATTTTTTGAGGATCAGCTCAAAGTTGTTGAGCTTACTTTGTAAAGGGAAAAAACCCTGTTTTATGGGGTTTAACTCACAGTTCTGCAGCTCCAGGAAGCCATTTCTACAGTTTCCAGACAGATAATCTCATCAGCCAGTCAAACAGCCTCCCTCTGCAACGGGCGGGGCTGGAATCTCTCTCCCTTATCTCTCTCCCCAATCGTTTGCTGAGCAGCTGCTCAGGGGGCTTCCTTTCAACACCCCCTTCTCTCTCTTTTTTTTTTTTAAAAAAAGCACGATCTGCTTTTGCCCCTGGGCAGTTCAGCTCCAGGGACCACACATTCGCTCCATAAGACGCACAGACATTTCCCCTTACTTTTTAGGAGGAAAAAAGTGCGTCTTATGGAGCGAAAAATACGGTATTACAAAAATAAGTGCTAAACTTGTGCTCTAGTCTAGTCTGCTATATTTCTGGAAGCAGCTTCTATGCCATGTGAAAGCTCAATGTGGAAACTGAAGGATATTGTAGAGCTGGAAAAGGTTCAGAAAAATGGGCAATATCTCAAGGACTGCCCTTCTCCATATAAACCAACCCAGACTCTGTGCCCAAAATCCTCCCTTTAAAAATCAAGTTGAGACTGCAGCCCTCGTTGCTCTGAACAAAAGGCTGGACTGAACACAACACAGGAAGCCATCAAATAGCCAGGCCCTTCTCTGTGTGTCTCCTCCACGAGAGGTCCAGAGAGTGGCAACGCAAGAACCAGCCTTTTCGGTGGTGGCTCCCCGTTTGTGAAATGCTCTCCCAAAGGTTTGTCTGGTTCCTTCATCGTACATCTTTAAGCAAACATGTTCCTCTTCTACCAGACCTTTGGTCGATTAATATTTTAAGACCTTTTAAATGTGTTGGGGGGGTGTATTGTTTCGCTTTGTTTTTGTTTTAACTACAGTGGGACGTCGACTTACGACGATAATGCATTCCGACGGAATTTTCGTAAGTCGAAAACATTCGTAAGTCGAATCCCCATAGGAATGCATTGAGCGAAAAAAATCGTAAGTCGAAAATTCGTAAGTCGAAAAAAATCCTATTAAAGCGGCCGCGACTTCCATTTGTAAGTCGAAAAATTCAGTTGCTGCGGCCATTTTGTTTCTCCCGGAAGTCATTCGTAAGTCGAAAAACACATAAGTCGAATCGCTCGTAAGTCGAGGTCCCACTGTATTTATTTTGTGCTTTTATCCTGTATTTTTATATTGTGAACAGTCCTGAGATTTTCAGATGAAGGGTGATATATGAATTTTAACAACAACAACAACAACAACAACGTAAAGGACCCCTGGATGGTTAAGTCCAGTCCAAAGCGACTATGGTGTTGAGCACTCATCTTGCTTTCCAGCCAAGGGAGCCGGTGTTTGTCCGCAGACAGCTTTCCGGATCATGTGGCCAGAAGGACTAAACCATTTCTGGCGCAACGGGACACCGTGACGGAAACCAGAGCACACAGAAACACCGTTTACCTTCCCACCGCAGTGGTACCTATTTATCTACTTTCGAACTGCTAGGTTGGCAGGAACTGGGACCGAGCAACGGGAGCTCACTCCGTCACACGGATTCGAACCGCCGACCTTTCGATCGGCAAGCCCAAGAGGCTCAGTGGCTTAGACGACAGCGCCACTTGTGTAATGGGGATGGAGTGGCTTCCCTATAAGAAAAGGTTGCTGTGTTTGGGGCTTTGACAGAAAAGGCAACTCATCATTCCAACCCTACGGTAACCTTGCAAGTGGCAAGGTATCTGACTTCGGTTCTGAACCACAAGAGGAGAAATGGTCTATTACACGAATCTCAATAATTTATTTTCACCCTTTCCAGGTCAATAGCTCCGATGACATCATAGGCTGATGTCATTTTTATTTCCATTGACTGATTGTATATATTTTATTTCATCAGTCCTATGTGAATCTAATTTATTTAGATGTTTTTTGTTGTTGTTGTTGCTTGTTTGGTTGTTTTTTTATGGTTTGTAAGAGAGGCTTGATTTGTGTGTCTATTTATGTATATATGTTTGAGCTTATAGCTGCAATAAAGTTATCTATCTATCATCCCTGATAGCTGTCCATGCTGTCAAGGACTGATCTGAGTTGTAGTCCAACAACACTTGGGAACCAAAGATGGGAGAAGGCTGATCTAAGAGCTGGTAGGATAGTTGCGTGGCCTAGGAACCCAGAGTACTCACCTTCTTGGCAAGATGTGGGACACCACCAGTACCCTGTAAACCGGTCAAACTCCTCCTGAATGACGAACGTGGCTACGCCTGCAGATTTGGGGTCATCTAGCACGCTGGATAAGCCTGCAGTGGGGAGGAAGGAGGCAGAGTTTGGGCCAGGAAATACAATACAGTTTATTCGACCGTCAGTCAGAGCACAATCATTATCCATACAATTTTTTTAAAAAAAACGTCTAAACATCTCAGAAAGCTTTACACTAAAACATACAATGAGAAGTAGATTATACATTTAGACCCATGTCAATACTGTCAATTTTAACCTTACGGCGTTTAAAGGCCAAAAATAGAAATCTGGCCACCAAGAGGGTTGTGGTACCAGTAAAATTGCTCAGCAAAAACAAAACCTGTCTTTCTCTGTCTACTAGGTTAAGTTGGCATAAGAGTGGGGCTATCAGTTTTTGTCTAAGATCTACATAAAATGGGCAGGTCAAAAGGATATGTTCAGTTGATTCAACCGTTCCCAGGGCACAGGGACAAAATCTCAGAGCATATGGGACTCCCCTGTATCTTCCCCACAAAACCGCCGTATCCAGAACGTTTAACCTAGCGGCTGTGAGGAGTCTACGGTATTCCACATAGTGGATTTCTGCCAGATAAGTGGCTGGTGAAATCTGAGATATATGATCCCCCCAAAACATCCCCGGTTTCACACAGGCAAAGTTTGGGCCAGGGAATTGAGCCTACCGCAGCTGCCTTACAGCAACACTGGCTCTGATCAACTAGCCCTGAGTGGTGTTCTCCTATGGGCAGCAACTCCCCTAAGAAAAAAGGAAGCTGCCTTGCTCATAGTCAACAATGAACCCAAAACAAACCCCTGTGTTGCAATAAGAACCAGTCACAACAATACAAACACAACACGTGGGCTAATAGTTAGTAGAGAATACTGTATTTTTCGCGCAATAAGACGCACCTGAACAGAAGACGCACCTAGTTTTTAGAGGAGGAAAGCCCTGTTTTTTTGAGGATCAGCTCAAAGTGGTGCAGCTTCTTTTGCAAAGGGAAAAGCCTAGTTTTTTTGAGGATCAGCTCAAAGTGGTGCAGCTTCTTTTCAAAAGGGAAAAGCCCTGCTTTTTTGAGGATGAGCTCAAAGTGGTGCAGCTTCTTTTGCAAAGGGAAAAGCTCTGCTTTTTTGAGGATCAGCTGAAAGTGGTGCAGCTTCTTTTTCAAAGAGGAAAAGCCCCGTTTTTATGGGGTTCAACTCACAGTTTGCAGCTTCTAGTCCTACAGGAAAGGGAGCCATTTCTACAGTTTCCAGACAGATAATCTAATCAGCCAGTCCCATGTCGCTGGGGAAACAAACAGCCTCCCTCTGCATTCAACAACGGAGGCCTGGGCAAGGGGCCGGGGCCGGAAAGGGAGCCTTATCTCTCTCCCCAATCGCTTGCTAAACAGCTGTTCAGTGGCTTCCTTTCAACACCCTCTTCTCTCTTTGTAAAAAAAAAAGCACAATCTGCTTTTGGCCCCTGGGCAATTTGGCTCCAGGGACCATGCATTCGCTCCATAAGACGCACAGACATTTCCCCTTTTTAGGAGGAAAAAAGTGCATCTTATGGAGCGAAAAATACGGTATATAATATAATAATGATATAATTCAAATTATAGGAATAAGCCAATCAGAGTTCATATGTACAATATAACAGAGTGGTAGCGAGGACCGTCAAGTCGTGTGTTCAAAACAGATGTCTAAGGACAGTCCTACAATAGTCTTTCAAAAGTTTCAGTGGAAGACGTCTCAAAAGCCTCAAAAGGAGCGTCTCCAGAATGATACTACTGTTTCATAATAGCCTTAATCAGCCGATATTTTTCAACAGAATATGTAAGTAAGTAAGATTCATGCTAAGGATCAGTGCTCACTGATGCTACTGGTCTACTGGTGCTGATCTGGCACCAGGCAGAAAAATACCGCAGGGATATTTATTTCCCCCTCTAATCAAGACGGAAGTGTTATAGACCACGCTCACCTTTCTGGCAATACGTCAGCCTCCGCTCCTCCCCCGTCTCGATGCTGGCAACCCAAAGGTCGTTGTTGTTGATGAACGAGAAGAAAGACGGATTGGCGGAGCAGATCTTGGGATCCATTCTGGGGCCTGAGCACTGCGTCTTGATTTCCAGCGGCTTCATCGGAGACACCTGCGGGCAAGCAGCGCACACACCTGTGAACTATCCACGTGCGCAACCCATGAAGGTTGAACGTTCAGAGGTTCAAGGTAGACAAAATGGAAAGGTTCGGAAAAGGGAAAGCAAAAGAAAAGCTTCTGGGTCTTTCCCCCCCCCCCCAAAGTAGTTTTAAACATCCTTTTCATTTCATTATATATCATATAATGATATATTATTATAGGGACAGAAATTCCTAAACTGTATAAAAACTTATTCACATATGGAACAGCAAGAATGTTACTTGCCCCAAAATGGAAAGAAGCAGAAGTCCCAGCAAAAAAAGAATGGATACAAAAACTTATGGAATATGCAGATTTAAATCAAATCCACCCTGGGGCCATCCATGATGGGAGCAGAACGCTGGACGATTCAAGGCAGGCGAAAAGGACAAACCTCCTCCAGCAGCGAGAAGTCAGAACTATGGAAATCGCAAGAGGTAACGACCGACAGCCACCGACTTGGATGGCTGGATGATTCAAGGAAGGCAAGGCTATCAATGGCGGCTCTTCACTATGGCTATCAGGATCAGTATGCTTCTAAATAATAGCCTCTAAGGAGAATGTGGTTCACACCCTTCCTGGCTGTGGGCTTGCTAGAGTAAGTCGCTGTTTGGCTACTGCTAGAACAGATGCCTGACTAGCTGGGCTTTTTATCCGACACAAATAATAATAACAACAACAAATGGCTGGGTATACCCAGCCACTCTGGGCGGCTTCCAACAGAACATTAAAATACAATAATCTATTAAGCATTAAAAGCCTCCCTAAACAGGGCTGCCTTCAGATGTCTTCTAAAGGTCTGGTAGTTTTCTCTCTCTTTGACATCTGAAGGGAGGGCATTCCACAGGGCGGGTGCCACCACCGACAAGGCCCTCTGCCTGGTTCCCTGTAACTTGGCTTCTCGTAGTGAGGGAACCACCAGAAGGCCCTCGGCACTGGACCTCAGTGTCCGGGCTGAACGATGGGGGTGGAGACGCTCCTTCAAATCATCTTCATCATCTAGGTTCCCAGGAGGTGTCCCAGCTGGCCATAGTAGGAAGCAGGACTGGACAGGCCTTTAGCCTGACCCGGCAAGGCTCCTGATTCACTCTTACGGGCAGAGAGTCTTTTGATGGCTACTAACCAGGAGAGCCTCCTGCCAACCTAGCAGTTCGAAAGCATGCCAAAGTGCAAGTAGATAAATAGGTACCACTGCAGCGGGAAGGTAAACAGCGTTTCCATGAGCTGCTCTGGTTCGCCAGAAGCGGCTTAGTCATGCTGGCCGCAAGACCCGGAAGCTGTACGCCGGCTCCCTCAGCCAGTAAAGCGAGATGAGCGCCGCAACCCCAGAGTCGTCCTCAACTGGACCTAATGGTCAGGGGTCCCTTTGCCCTTTACCTTAACCAGGAGGGCAAAGAGAAGTTCCATATCCAACGGCAGTACAGTGGTACCTCCGGTTGCGAACGGAATCTGTTCTGGAGGTCTGGATTTTGCAACTGGAGGACCGCTCCTGCATATGCGCGGTTTAGCGCTTCTGCGCATGCGGCGAAACGCGGAAAAATACTTCCGGGTTTGCCACGTTCGCATCCCAAAGCTGACATATCCAGAGGGATACATAAGCGGAGGTGCGACTGTATACTGACTGTTACTAAGCGCTGTGAATAAGCACAGGAGAGCAAAGAGAACCTCCATATCCAAGGGCAGTTTACCAACAATTACCAAGCACTGTGGATCAGCGCGCAGCGTGTGATGGCTGCTGCCTTTCACGCACGCTCACCATAAAGCCGTTCTTGCCTCCGTCCCGGCAGTGGAAAAGGCTGTTGCTGGCCTGGAAGAGGAAGAGTCCGCTCTCGCTGTGGAAGTCGTAGGAAGTGATCCCGAAGACCCCTAGCCGCTTGCGTTCCCTCAGCAGCTCTTCCTCCCTGGAATACATCCCGTGGTGGGGGGTCGCCTGGTGGAAAGCAGGGGGGGGGCCCAAAAAAAAGGCCGTGAAGAAAAGGTACACACAGAGAAAACACGAGAAAGCTCCGCCAGGGCCGGCGTGTCCATTTAGGCAAACTAGGCAATTGCCTAGGGCGCTAAAATGGAGGGGGTGCTGGCCAGCCTGTCCCCCGCCCCCCCAACCAGCGGTGGAGCAAGCAGGTTGGGGCAAAAACCGCGGCGGCAAGGGCGCCAAAATGGAGGGGGCGCTGGCCAGCCTGCCCCCCGCCGCTGCCCCAACCAGCGGCGGAGCAAGCAAACCGCGGAGGCGCGGGGGGGTGCCTGGCCGGGGGCGGGGCACCGCTCCGCAACGTGCGTCATACGCAATGACGTCACGTGGCCCGCCCCCTCGCCTAGGGCGCCAAAATTGCCAGCACCGGTCCTGAGCTCCGCTACCAACCTACTGCACAAATCTTAGTTGTTTACTTAGGGGGATTTGTACCCCCCCCAAAAAAACCAGCCTCCCAGAGCGGCTTCTGTACAATCGGTTAGAACAAGACAGTCCATGCCTGCAGGCTTCGAATCTAAAAATGCACAACACATAAGGGAAGTGCTGGTTTTGACCTACAAAGCCTTAAAACGGCTCAGGACTGCAATGCCTCAAGGACCGCCTCTTTCCATATGAACCCACCCGGGCCATGAGATCACCCTCTGAGGCCCTCCTTCGTGTGTCTCCTCCTCAAGAGGTGCGGAGGGTGGCAACACAAGAACGGGGCCTTTTCTGAGGTGGCTCCCCTTCTGTGGAATGCTCTCCCTAGGGAAGTTCGCCTGGCGCCTTCATTATACATCTTTAAGCGCCAGGCAAAAACGTTCCTTTTCAACCAAGCCTTTGGCTGATCTGATTTACATCCTATGCTCTTTTAAAATGTGTTTTTTTGGGGGGGGGAGCTATTGGGTTGTTGTTTTCCTTTTTAATATGTGTTTTTATAGCTTGATTTTATTCTGTGAACCGCCCTGAGACCCCCGGGTATAGGGCGTTATATAAATTCAATAAATAAATAAATAAGAGAAAAGGGGTGGGGGGGGGGGCTGAATCAAACTCAGGCCCTGGTTTTTCATCATCATCATTCTTTTATTCGACCGTCAGTCAGAAGAATGCATTTGTACAGAATTAAAAGCATCTGAGAGAACTTTTTAAAAAGGAAACATAATCCACAATAGAATGGAACTAAACAAATAGCTCCATATCGATACAATCAATTAAAATCTTGCGACGCTTAGAAGCTAAAAAAAAGAAATTTAGCCACCAGAGAGGCTGTATTTCTAGTAATATTATTCAGTAAATATAAAACCTGTATTTATCTGGGTAGAAAGCTAGATTGATGTAAAAGTGGAGTTATAAGGTTTTGCCTAAGTTCTACATAGAGAGGACAAGACAGAAGGATATGTTCGGTAGACTCAACCACAGGTTCTCTGGGCGTATGGAACTCCCTTGTACCTTCCCCACAATATCGCGGAATCAAGGGCGTTTAGTCTAGCCGCTGTAAGAAGTCTGCGGTATTCCACATAGTGGATTTCCGCGAGATGTCATTGTTCTTATGACCAGCTTGCATAGTTTTAGGACAGGAGGTGCCTAATGGGAGCTGGTCTTTCAACAAAGCTGATGGAGCGAGTCTTCTGCTTCCCATCTCTCTCACTTAGGCAGCCTGATGGAACAGGAGCTGAGGCCTGATGGAGCTGTCACGATAAGAGCGGGTGGTGGGAGCTCCATCTCTCCCACTGGCAGAATCTTGGGCAGGTCACTGGACTACTTTTCTGGCATTAAGGATGATGATATATCGAGATGGTGAGTGGCACAGAGATTATTAATGATTAATAATTTAAAACGCTTAGTAAAAAGAAAATATGGCTAAAAACTCTGAGACCGAAGGGAGGAAGGGGAGGAAGTATTAATTGGACCTTAAAAAATTAATATAGTATAGTACAGTGGTACCTCGCCTAACGAATAACTCACCTAACGTAGTTTTCGCCTAACGAATGACTTCCGATAAAACAAAATGGCCGCCGCAAACGAATTTCTTCGACTAAAGAAAAGACGTCGCGGCCGCTTTTAATAGGATTTTTACGACTTACGAACTTTTGACCCGATTTTTTTGACTTAGGAATTTTTCCCCAATGCCTTCCTATGGGGATTCGCCGAACGAATTTTTTCGTCTAACGTAAATCGTGTCGGAACGCATTATCTTCGTTAGGCGAGGTACCACTGTATAGATAGATCAGTGTTTCTCAACCCTGTGCCTCCAGATGTTTTTGGCCTACAACTCCCATCATCCCTCGCTAGCAAGACCAGTGGTCAGGGATGATGGGAGTTGTAGGTCAAAAACATCTGGAGGCACAGGGTTGAGAAACACTGAGATAGATGATAAGAACTTAGGGAAAGAGCAGATGTACCAGAATGCTTAGGTTTGAATCTAGGTGTCAGGGGCTGGCCGGGTTCTGAAGCAGAGCCAGAGGAAACAGCTGACCTAGACAGGGCTCAGCTGATGCCTGAAGAGTTATTGAGGGTCTGGGATCAGGAACAGGCACAGCCCCTGCTGACGCCAGAGGGGATAATGAAGCAATGGGAGGAAGCCCCAACCAGGGATCCAGCACAGCCAATGGGAAGGGATCAGAACATGGAGACCGGGGAGGAGTTGGGGCTGAGAGAGCCTGCCAGAGTATCAGGCACCACCAGCGTGGATGATGAAAGTGAAAGGGAAGGGGCAGGCGCTGGTCCGCCCAGGTCGAGGGCACGGAAAAGGAAACAAGAGAGGCGGCGCCTCGGATTCCCGAAGCTCCTATGTTGGGGGCGGAGTCGCAAATCTGCACTTCAGGGATCTGACTCGGAGGGGTCGGATGCATAGCTGTAACGTCTGAACTGCTTAATGCTGTAAATAAAGCAATTAGTTTAGTAGACACTGTTTGTGGATGCTTACTCCCAAGGAGGCCACACATCCTTCTCACACTAGGATTAATAAGTAAATGTATCTTTGTATTTTAGGATGTTATAAAAATAGTTGTACCAATCTGTGAAAGAGGATTTGAAATGAATTCAACGGACTTGAGGAAGTCAACTGAAATATGTAATGGAGAAAGATAGAATCTGGCCCACGGAATTGGGCCAGGCCTAAGCAATGTTAGTAAAAATAATAGCAAGGTTAAATGTACAATGAATATGTTTACCCCTGTGAGAGGGGGGGGGATGGATCTTGGCTTCCCACGGTGAGAGGGGGGAAGTATGAAAATTTAACCACCATGTATGTTTTGTGCTTTTAAAATTGTAAAACCCAATAAATTTTTTGAAAAGAAAAAAAAAAGCTTCTGCTACGGGAGAGGGGGGTCAGCCTCCATCACGGAAAAAGGTTCCCTGCCTCCGATTTATTCTAGAATCAGGATTTTGTCTTGTTTGGTTTTTTCCAGAACAGTTCCCGAGTCCGCCGAGCGCAGTGAAGCCCCAGCCCGCCCTCCAACGCGCCTCACCTGGAAGTGGTCCAGCATCTGCTTCCACGACAACAGGAGCAAGGCTTCCTTCCGTACCTTTTTGGGAATCTCGGAGTAGAGGAGGGAGTTCTCCCTGCTTCCGTATGGCATTCCTGTTGAAATGGGAACCGATTCAAGCGCGTGCTTTCACACTATAGTGCCACAAGTTTTCTAGAATTCTCTCCTCGTAGAAGTGAAGCGAAAACCCAATAATTGTACTCTAGTTATCTCCCGCTTGGACTACTGCAATGCGCTCTACGTGGGGCTACCTTTGAAGGTGACCCGGAAACTACAATTCATCCAGAATGCGGCAGCTAGACTGGTGACTGGGAGCGGCCACCGGGACCACATAACACCGGTCCTGAGAGAACTACATTGGCTCCCAGTACGTTTCCAAGCACAATTCAAAGTGTTGGTGCTGACCTTTAAAGCCCTAAACGGCCTCGGTCCTGTATACCTGAAGGAGCATCTCCACCCCCACTGTTCAGCCCGGACACTGAGGTCCAGCGCCGAGGGCCTTCTGGCGGTTCCCTCATTGCGAGAAGTGAGGTTACAGGGAACCAGGCAGAGGGCCTTCTCAGTGGTGGCGCCCGCCCTGTGGAACGCCCTCCCAGCAGAGGTTAAAGTGATAAACAATTATCCTACATTCAGAAAATACCTGAAGGCAGCCCTGTTTAGGGAAGTTTTTAACTTGTGATTTTGATGTATTTTAATATTTGCTGGAAGCCGCCCAGAGTGGCTGGGGAGACCCAGCCAGATGGGCGGGGTACAAATAAAAAATTATTATTATTGTTATTATAATTGTCATTCAATATTTGTTGAAAACTCCACTCTCCACCTCCTCAAATTAGTCTACACACAGCTCCCGCTGTCCAAACACAATACATTCTCAGGAAATCAATTTTTAGTTGAACGCTCGCATAACAGGCCAACAATTTCCACTGATTCCCATGGGGAGTTTTCTAATGGACAAAAACTTGATCCCAAAATAACAGGGAAATCCAGGGAAACCCTCTGAATCCTTGCAAAAGGCAAACAATGAAGGAGAAAATGCTCTCTTATTTGTGCGATCTCTCCCCGTCCCTCTCTCCCGCCACGGTTTCTGGCAAACAGACTGCCGCAGACCAGCAAGAGACAAAAGAAAAGGCTTGTTTAAGACCCACTTATCTGTTTACAGTACAACACACAGGTTTGGATATATGAATCTGCGGTGTGCATAGTGAGGTTTGGGTACTGTCAGGGATCTGCCCACCCCTGCCAGTCCAGCTCTGAGTGCATACAGGGACCCGCAGCCTGTGTTAAGGACAGATTCATCTTCGAGTGAATCTGACAGCCCCTCTTCGGGGGAGGAGCAGTTAGTGGCTGGGAGCCAGGGAGTGCCAGGTGTCCAGGGAGTTGCTGAGGGACCTGGCACCACCCAGCAGACTCGCTCGGAGGGGGAGGCGTCAGTTCCGGCGCCTATCTCACGTAGGAGGAGAAGGCGGCAATTCCGGATGCCAAGGCTTTGGTGTTGGCGCCAAAACAGAAGGGAGGCACTTCCGGATTCTGCTAGTGACTGAGCAGACATGATAAACTGAACTCTGCACTGTAAATAGCTTTGCACAAAACAAAGAGACTTAAAGACAAGATGGCTTGGTCATAAGAGAATCTGACAGGTACTAACTCGCCGTGTTTGGATAAATGAATTTTCACATAATGAGAATTTGGAAAGCAGGACATGAGTGTTTCTTGTTGGCTTTTTGGTTTTAATACTGTTTTTCAATCTGCCTCATGCTTTTACGTTCTTCTTTCTTTCTTTCTTTCTTTCTTTCTTTCTTTCTTTCTTTCTTATATTCAATTCCACTGAGACACACAGTGCCTTGCAACGTAACCCCCCCAATGTAACCCAGGGGGCGGCTGTCTCTGACCCTTTGGTTCCCAGCCCAATCCAATCTTACCCAGGTAATACAGCCGGTGGGAGTGAGGGCTTGACTCTTCGGTCTTCCGCACAAACTGGAAGTCATGGGGCGCCTTGTTCACGATCATCCCTGTGTACTTCCGGCTGCTGTGGATGATGTCACGCAGCCCGTCCCACGAATGCTTCTCCACCTGGAAGTGGGAAGCGGGCGTGTCCTCCATCTCCACGGCGTCTGAGCTGTCGGACAGAGCGTCCACCGCTGTCATCTTCAGCCTTGCTCCTGAATTGGTTAGGCAGCTGGGAAGGGGTGGAGAGAGAAAGAGAGAATTGGTAGATTAGGGAAACGGACAGAGAAAGAGAGAACGAAAGGGAATGAGGGTACATCAATTCCATCCAGAGTCAGGGTTCATTCATACATTCAACCTCGGCACTCCAGATGTTTTATCCCAGCATCCCTCACCACTGGTCCTGCTAGCTAGGGATCATGGGAGTTGTAGGCCAAAAACATCTGGAGGGGCGAGGTTGAGGGAGCCTGGTTTATCTGATAGTAAAGGTTCTCCTGAACTGTTATCAGTCCAGTCTGAGACCACACTGCTAAAGAACAACACACTCAGGTAAGTGCTAGAGATGCAAAGAGGTGGAGGGAACATTCTTTCATATGTAGTGGACTTGGAAAAGGGTAAAAGAGTATTGGGAAATGATCCATAATGAACTGGGGGGGGGGAATGCTTAAAAGTACTTTCCCCCCCCCCACAAAAAACCAGAGTCCTTTCTGTTGGGGATAATTCAGACTGAAATTCCCAGGTGTCAAAAAAGCTTATTTATGTATACTTCTGCGGCCCGTGCTTGGTTAGCCCCCAAATGGAAAACGAGCAAGGTCCAAACTAAAGAAGAATTGCAACTTAAGTTGACAGAATATGCACAGCTTGAAGATTTAACATATAGAATAAGAGAACAAGAACAACATGCGTTTAAAGAAGAATGGGAAACGTATATTGAATATATGGGAAATAACTGTGCAAGGCTGAAAACGCTGGCAGCATTAAGATAAATTCAACAGTGTTAATAAGTTTTGATGGTTGTAACAATGGAATACTGATCCCTCCCACACACCCCAAAAATATGGGAAATGTAGTTTTAGCAACCCCTTCCTATCCCCCTCACAGAGCTACAATTCCCAGAGCTCCCTGTGAAGAGGAATCGGGGCCTCCTAACAACTGTCAGTGCCCTTAACAAACTACAGCTCCCTGGATTTTTTGGGGGGGCAGGGGGGGAGGAGCCACAACCTGCGACCGCAGCACTCTAAATATGTGGGTGCAAATGTGGCCAGAGTCAAGGCCTCAGTCTAGCTATCTCCGTTGTTTTCGCACTGAGGGCGGCAGGGGTTAAAAAAAACTAGCGTTGTTCCCCAGTCCTACCTGGAGATGGCGGGGTTTGAACCCGGGACCTTCTGCATGCAAAGCAGCTGCTCTGCTACTGAGCAACAGCTCCTCCTGTAGGAAAGGAAGGGAAACTTCTCCTTAGAACACACGATGGTCCCAGCATCTTTCGTAACATTGTGGGGCAGCCATAAAACACATCCTTTGGATTGCCCGTGTATGAGCACTGAGAAGGCTAGAGACCTTCCCACTCCACCCCCAGCTCCTGTGTAATCCTGGGACTCAATGATTTACAGGGTGGATAAAAATCAATGTTTTTTTGATTTAAATCAGATTTTTTTGATTTAAATCGGATTTTTAAAATAAAATGCTTTTGGAGGAAAAATCTTTCTAAATATAGTCTTCTATTTAAGTTACATTGTAGTCCAGAGGCTATTCATCAGGAAATAAGGATTTGTTTTAAGTTTATCATGTGTGCTAAAACTCAGTCTAAGTTGTTTTTTTAAAAAAATGTTTAACCACATCAGTTAACAAACATGGATACATATGCTATCACGTTATTGTTTTAGTTAAATAAATTGTTTAAATGGTTATTAAGGAAATGATTATTTTCCTCCTTCCAATAAAGTACAGCAGAAAAGTTGTCCAAATATAAACAGTTAACTTATTAAACCTCACCATCCTATATAATAATCTTGCTATGTCCCTGCTTTTCCGTGTGTCACGGAAGTGCGTTCTGCGCATGTCACACGGGGACGCAGGGATTGGAGGGGGCGGAGAGGGGGGCGGGATGACGCAGAGACACTTCCGGCCGGGCGAAACTGCGCCGCCGCCATTGCTGGGCCGCCGCCACCTCGACGGAGGAGCCCCAAGGAGGAGGAGGAGGACGGCCGGCCCGGCCTGGAGGCAGCGGCGGCGAGGAGGACGAGGACGCCGCCTCGCAACCTCCTCGCCCCGGCCGCCGCCGCTGGCCGCCTCCGCGCCTCGGGTCCCGCTCGCCCCTGCTAGAGCCCGTTATCAACGGGCTGAATTCAACTAGTCCTATATAATAATATCCCTGTGTCCGTGCGTACGTTCTGTGTGTCAGTGGAAATTTTCCACTGCGCATGTCCCAGACGGACGCAGGGATTGGAGCGGGCCCCCTCTCAGCCCTCGCGTGGGTATCTAGCGCCCGTTATTAACGGGCTAAAGTCACTAGTAATTTCATAATTATCTGTCTATGTATTTCTAGTAGTATAACCAAATCAGTAATTTTTGATATAACTGTAAAAAAAACCACTCTGAAAATTTATTATTCCAAAAATGAAACCTTCATATGGTTGTAAATATTAAGATAATACCAGCAAGAATGAGTCTTTGTGTAAAAAAAAATATTTAAATCAAGTCTTACTGACTAGTGATTTAAATCAAGCCTTACTAGTGATTTAAATCGTGATTTAAATCAATTTGATTTAAATCAAATCCACCCTGCACAAAATACAGTATAGGCAACTCCCCATTTACGGGCTCTCAAGGCACACATGCGCATCGCCGCAAACCCAGAAGCGGCATGGAAAAGCCCTAAAAGAGCGTGAAAACTGCAAAAATGGTGCAAAAACAGCGCCTAGCAATCCCACAAGCCTTTGCAAGTGCGATCCCAGGAGTCCTTGCACTGAACTTTTGAGGCCTGTGGAGAGTTGGGAGTTGCAAGCTTTTTCCAATGGTGTTCCCAATACCATTACTCAACTCTGATGCGCCACCGTATCTAATGCGCACCTTAATTTTCAGAACCTTGAAACCAAAAAAGTATTTCCTGGCGAATGCAAACGTGCCATTGAATCTAATGTGCACCTGAGTTTTCGCAACATAATTTGGCTCATCTTTTTGGCCAAATTACATTGTGAAAACTAAGGTGCACATTAGGTTAAGGTAAAGGGACCTCTGACCATTAGGTCTAGTCGTGGACGACTCTGGGGTTGTGGCGCTCATCTCGCTTTACTGGCCGAAGGAGCCGGCTTCCGGGTCATGTGGCCAGCATGACTAAAGCCGCTTCTGGCGAGCCAGAGCAGCACACAGAAACGTCGTTTACCTTCCCGCTACAGCGGTACCTGTTTATCTACTTGCACTTTGACGTGCTTTCAAACTGCTAGGTGGGCAGGAGCAGGGAACGAGCAACGGGAGCTCACTCCGTCGTGGGGATTTGAACCGACGACCTTCTGATCAGCAAGCCCTAGGCTCTGTGGTTTAGACCACAGTGCCACCCACGTCCCAAGATGCGTATTAGATTTGAGTACCGTCTTTCCCCCTTTTTAAGACACCGTCTTATAATTTTTTTCCCTCAAAAAAACACAGGGTGGCTTATTTTGGGGGGGATGTCTTATTTTTATTACGTCAGTATGGTACAGTACAACCTCCCCCTGCGCGCTGAGCAGGCGGGGCAGAATTTCGCAAGAGGCGCGTTTCCCCCCCCCCCTCCGTGCCTCTCGCTGGCTCCCTGGCTCCCTGCGCATGCAGGAGGGGCTGAGGAGGCGACGGGAACAATGGTGGCACCACGGGAAACAGGTGGGGCAGGAAGAGGCGTCTTCCCTCCCCCTCCGTGCCTCTCCCTACGCGCTAAGCAGGTGGGACAGAACTCCGCAAGAGGCGCGTTCCCCCCCCCCCCCGTGCCTCTCACTGGTTCACTGGCTCCCTGCACACGCAGGAGGGGTTGAGGAGGCGACGGGAACAATGGCGGCACCATGGCTTACTTTTGGGGTACGTCTTACTTCTCACAAAGGTAAAAAAAACCCTGCCATGGCTTACTTTATGACTACGTACCCTGTTTTCCCTTTTTTAATACGTAGTCATAAAGTAAGCCATGGCAGGTTTTTTTACCTTTGTGAGAAGTAAGACGTACCCCAAAAGTAAGCCATGTGCCGCCATTGTTCCCGTTGCCTCCTCAGCCCCTCCTGCGTGCGCAGGGAGCCAGCGAACCAGTGAGAGGCACGGGGGGGGAAACGCGCCTCTTGTGGAGTTCTGCCCCGCCTGCTTAGCGCGCAGGGAGAGGCACGCGGGGGGGGGGGGACGCCTCTTCCTGCCCCACCTGTTCCCCGTGGTGCCACCATTGTTCCCGTCGCCTCCTCAGCCCCTCCTGCATGCGCAGGGAGCCAGGGAGCCAGCGAGAGGCACGGGGGGGGGGGGGGAAACGCGCCTCTTGCGAAATTCTGCCCCGCCTGCTCAGCGCGCAGGGGGAGGCTGTACTGTACCATACTGACGTAATAAAAATAAGACATCCCCCCCAAAATAAGCCACCCTGTGTTTTTTTGAGGGGAAAAAATTATAAGACGGTGTCTTAAAAAGGGAAAGACGGTATTAAAAAAGGGGAAACAGGGTAAATACGGTATATGATATTTTTAGAGAGGCAGTGCCTTGGAAAGTAGCCCCCCATGTAAATGTGGAGTAGCCTGTATAGATTTCATGGCACTCTGCTTGAGAATCAGACTTGTCTGTATGGTAGAAGAGTGTAAGGAACCGCACTCCAAGTGCTACACTACGGGTAACTTTAATAGAGGGATGGGGAAACTAGACTACAGTGGTACCTTTAGTTGTGGACACGATCCGTTCCGGGGCGCCATTCACACCCCGAAAAGTCCGCAACTAGAGCAGCGCTTCTGCGCATGTACAAAATGCGCAGAACGCTTGTGCGCATGCACGAAGCACGCAGAACGCTTCTGTGTGCGCATCATGGCGAAACCCGGAAGTATACACTTCCAGGTTTGCCGCGTTCGCAATCCGAAAAGACGCAACATGAACCTAACGCAACACGAGGCATGACTGTATTTGTCTCTGGCCACATCCGCATTGTACATTTGAAGCGCTAATGTACCACTTCTAACACCCATGGCTCCAAGGAATCCTGGGAACTGTAGTCTGTTAAGGGTACTGAAAGGTGCTAGGGGACCCTATATCCCCTACAATTCCTAGAGTTTCCCTGTGAAGAGGGATTGACTTTTAAACCACTCTGGGAATTGTAGTTATGACAGGAGTAGGGGTCAATGGGTTATGTTTCTGATTGCGAACATAAAGTGAGGCTGCGGGCCAGTTTCCCACCTGTATCATGTTTGTGACCATCAGCCAAAAAAATTAGGGGTGGGAAGAACATAGATCTGGATCTGCTGGTGGGCTGTGAGGAGATCTCTGGTATTTAGGAGGAATCTTTGACTCGCAGCTATTTAGTAACAGCAATAAGCACTGATAAGATATTTCAGGTCACCCAAGCCATATAATTTTCCTATCTCCCCTCTACGTGGGGCTACCTTTGAAGGTGACCCGGAAACTGCAATTAATCCAGAATGCGGCAGCTAGACTGGTGACTGGGAGTGGCCGCTGGGACCACATAACACCGGTCCTGAGAGATCTACATTGGCTCCCAGTACGTTTCCGAGCACAATTCAAAGTGTTGGTGCTGACCTTTAAAGCCCTAAACGGCCTCGGTCCTGTATACCTGAAGGAGCGTCTCCACCCCCACCGTTCAGCCTGGACACTGAGGTCCAGCGCCGACGGCCTTCTGGCGGTTCCCTCACTGCGAGAAGCAAAGCTACAGGGAACCAGGCAGAGGGCCTTCTCGGTGGTGGCGCCCGCCCTGTGGAACACCCTCCCATCAGAGGTCAAAGGGATCAACAACTACATAACATTTAGGAAATACCTGAAGGCAGCCCTGTTTAGGGAAGTTTTTAATCTGTAACATGTTAATGCATTTTAATATTTGCTGGCAGCCGCCAGAGTGGCTGGGGAGACCCGGCCAGATGGGCGGGGTACAAATAAATTATTATTATTATTATTATTATTACAAAGCTACCCAGGTGTGAAAATCCTCAGGTGAGCGCCTTGCCTTGGCTTCACCAACATCGGAGGCCCGGTTGGTGGTGACAGGAAAGAGAGTTTTTTCTGTATCTGCTCTCTTATTGTGGAATTCCCTTTCAGAAGAAGTTCCCTCCTCTAGGAAGGCAGGTTAGGACCTTCCTGATCAGATAGGCCTTTGGAAACTAAGGGGCAGATGATGCTGACCACTAGGGCTGCTGTCTGGGCAAACTGCATTTTAATTTCTGGCTCACTTACTTTTCCTTTATTCGACCGATAGTCAGAAAAACACTTCTCAATAAAAACATCAAAAAGATACACAAGTAAAAAACAAAACAAAACACGGGCAGCACTATTAACATTATACAGGTAAACCCACATCGAGGCATTCGATTTTACGCTTCCGACACTTAAGCGCCAGGAAGAGGAATTTAGCCACCGATAAGGCTATTTTCCCAGAGGGCTTGTTCAGCAGATATGCAACCTGCCTTTCTCTTGACCGAAAACTAAGATGGGATAAATAGGGGGCTATGAGATATTGCCTTAGCTCAGCGTAAAAGGGCAACTCAGTGGGATATGTTCCGTAGATTCTACCTCTCCTAAATCACAATGGCACGTTCTCTGACTATATGGGACTCCTCTGAATCTCTGAATTTCTGGCGCTAAATGTGTCACAACAGAAAAGTAGAAACCTGTTGCACTCAATGTGATCCTGAGACTGCAACTCTCAGCAAGCTAACAGACAGGGATGGGAGGAATCTGATAGGAGTTGCCATTCAAAAGACAAACCCCTTGTTTTTAACCTCCTGAGTCCCCAACACTTTCTCCAAAAGCTACTCGAGTCAACTTCAAAAAGTTACCTTCTCCAACTTCCTGCACTTTCGTTTTCCAGCCGAGCCCTCTTTACTTTCTGCATCAACTGCTAAGCGAGCCTTGGACGAAGTAAGAAACTAGAGGGCGGAAGGAAAGAAACAGAGGGCATGTGATCACTTGGAAGTAAACTGGCAGAGATACACACATGTTTTGGGGGTGAGGGATAGAGAGACCTTTTGCCAAACCACAAAAAAAAAACCCAGCTGCAATGTTGCAGTCTTTGGAACTGCATCTTCACACTGTGCTTTTAATAATAACTAGTAAATTAAGCCTGTTAAGCAAAACAGGCGCTAGAAAGCTCTCTCGCGGCAGCAGGAGGCTCCGCTTCAGTGCTGGGTCACCGGCGCTCCGCGCCGGTTCCCCGCACTGTGGCGGGGAGCCGCGATGTTCGGCGGCTGCAGCGGGAGCCCAAAGCGCCCAAAATGGAGGCGTATGGCGGCAGCAGGAGGCTCCGCAGAGGCGTGGTCTCTACGCTCCAATCCCAGCGTCTGTCTGGGATATGCGCAGTGGAAAATTTCCACTGACACACACCCCGGACGTGGGGACATTAGGGAATTATTATATAGGATAATAATAATAATAATAATAATAATAATAATAATAATAATAATAATATTTTATTTATACCCCGCTCTCCACGGCCAGAATCAATAAAATTACAATAAAACGTAAAAGGAAGAAAAAACGGTGAATTAAAATACGGGTTAAAATACGATTTAAAGTTTAAAATGCAGCCTCATTTTAGTAGTAGCCCATAAATCAAAACCATAAGGGGAGGGAAACGTAAGGGTCAGACAGAGTGCAACCCAAAGGCCAAGCGGAACAGCTCCGTCTTGCAGGCCCTGCGGAAAGATGTCAAACCCCGCAGGGCCCTGGTCTCTTGTGACAGAGCGTTCCACCAAGTCGGGGCCAGTACTGAAAAGGCCCTGGCCCTAGTTGAGACCAGTCTAACAACCTTGTGGCTCGGGACCTCCAAAATGTTGTTATTTGTTGGACCTTAAGGTCCTCTGCGGGGCATACCAGGAGAGGCGGTCCTGTAGGTACGAGGGTCCTAGGCCGCATAAGGCTTTAAAGGTCAAAACCAGCACCTTAAACCTGATCCTGTACTCCACCGGGAGCCAGTGAAGCTGGTAGAGCACTGGATGAATGTGGTCCCACGGCAAGGACCCCGTAAGGAGCCTCACAGCAGCATTCTGCACCCGCTGGAGTTTCTGGATCAGCTTCAAGGGCAGCCCCGCATAGAGCGAGTTACCATAATCAAGCCTGGAGGTGACCGTCGCATGGATCACTGTGGCCAGATCAGGGTGAGAAAGGTAAGGGACCAACTGCTTGATACGGCGGAGATGGGAAAATGCCACCTTTGCTGTAGCTGCAACCTAGAGCTTGTGACTTTCCCCAGAGAATCCTGGGAACTGTAGGCTGTTAAAAGTTGTGGGAATTATAGCTCTGGGAAGTAGGAACTACATTTCCCAGGATTCTTTGGGGGAAGTCATGTGCTTTGGATGTACAGTAGCTTTAAATATAGGGAGTGGATCTGCCCCCACTTTCACTTTTACGAGGGGAATCTAAAGACCCCCTTATGATCCTCAGCACCGAAGAATAATAAAGGGTACCATCAGTTGTCTGGCCTCTTCTCTATCACTTGTGCAACGAGTCGTACAATGGCACAGCGCCAGAGACATCTCCAGGAACATCGGGTGCAAGCTGCCTAGTCAGCCCATCAATCAATCTCTCGACTGCAGCTTCAGACAAAGGTTTCCTAGACCAGGCTTCCTCAACCTCAGCCCTCCAGATGTTTTGAGACTACAATTCCCAGCATTATTAAAACAGCAGAGAGCATTATTGGCTGTTTACTCTCCACCTTAGAACAAATCTACATCACCAGGTGCCACAGAAAAACACTAGATCTATCAAGAGATCCACCGCCTCCTGGTCACCATTTCTTCGAGCTCCTGCCATCGGGACGGAGATACAGAACAATGAAGGCGAGAACGAGCCGTCTCAAGAACAGTTTCTTCTCTAGAGCAATTTCGGCCTTAAATGGAAAGTCTGGACTTTGAAGTCATCTTATTTGTACGTTTCCGAGCACAATTCGGAATTCGACCTTTAAAGCCCTAAACAGCCTCGGTCCTGTATACCTGAAGGAGCGTCTCCACCCCCACCGTTCAGCCCGGACACTGAGATCCAGCGCCGAGGGCCTTCTGGCGGTTCCCTCATTGCGAGAAGCAAAGCTACAGGGAACCAGACAGAGGGCCTTCTCGGTAGTGGCGCCCGCCCTGTGGAACACCCTCCCAGCAGAGGTCAAAGTGATAAACAACTATCCTACATTCAGAAAATACCTGAAGGCAGCCCTGTTTAGGGAAGTTTTTAACTTGTGATTTTGATGTATTTTAATATTTGTTGGAAGCCGCCCAGAGTGGCTGGGGAGACCCGGCCAGATGGGCGGGGTACAAATAAAAAAATTATTATTATTATTACTTGTTATATTGTATCGCATTATATTGTTTTAATTAGTGTTTTGTAGTTATTTTAAATTTATGTGGAGTGCCTTATCTGAGTGGATAGAGCAACCGAGTAATTTCATTGTTCCTGCAAGGGGACAATGACAATAAATATTATCTTATCTTATCTTACCTTAACCCTGACCACTGGTCCTGCTAGCTAGGGATCATGGGAGTTGTAGGCCAAAAACAGCTGGAGGGCTGAGGTTGAGGAAGCCTGTCCTAGACCTACCTGGAGAAGCGGGGGGGGGGGGTCATACTTGGACCTTCTGCATTCAAAGTGAGGTACATTCATTTCCCCAAATTCTCCCCTTTTAACATTCAGCCTTTAATATGTGGCAACTTGAAAAAGGGGGAAAGAACGAAGGTTGCAGCAATGTCAGGAATGGGGCTGGCAAACCTCAGTACCTTCCTTCAAGATGGAATTCTGTGGAAAGCCTCGTTCTCAAGCCCACAGCCATGAATGAATGTGTCTATTATCCACATTCCACCCCCAAAGAGGAACCAGAGTTTAATCCCAGTTTCCTAGAGGAGTCTTAGAATTATTTGGACGAAATCAACGCTTACAAGCCTTTACTCCTGGGACGCCTTCTAAATTGCTATATCTATTAAAACATTATATTCTTATTACAAAATAAAGCACATACGACATATAAAAGACATATTAACACATAGACTATGATTTTTTTTGAGCCCCTGCTCAATCAGTCATCGTCAATGATCCTAATCCTATATAATAATCTCCAAGTGTCCCTGCGTCCATTCCGTGTGTCAGTGGTTTTTTGCCACTGCGCATGTCCCAGATGGATGCAGGGATCGGACGACGGGAGAGGGGGGCATGTCCGAGAGGCAGCGGCGGCGCACGCGCGTCGTCAGTTGGGGCAGCACCGCTGCCTCGCACGGCACGCAGCTGGGCGAGCTCCGGTCCACCTCCCAGGTGGCGTAAAGGTTTATCTGGACCGGGCGCCCCCTTGCCGTCGCCGCCACCGCCGCGCCTCACCCGGGAGCCCCTGAGCCGCCTCCCACCAGGGCCAGAGAGCCTCCTCCGGGGCCGAGTGCGGCCGGCAATCCCCGCTAGCGCTGCCGTCGCCGCCACGCCTCACCCGGGAGCCCCTGAGCCGCCTCCCCCCGGGGCCAGAGAGCCTCCTCCGAGGCCGAGTGCAGCCGGCAATCCCCGCTAGCGCTGCCGTCGCCGCCACCGCCGCGCCTCACCCGGGAGCCCCTGAGCCGCCTCCCCCCGGAGCGTCCCTGAGGGGGAGAAGGAGGCGGCGGCGGTGACCGAGGGAGGCGCAGCCGGTGGAGGGGGGCGCTTAGCCTAGATAGGACTGGGTGGGCGGGGACTAGCCACCCGCACACTCGAGGGCGCCGAGGGGGAGGGGATTGAATGGGTGCCGAGCTGCGCCGCTGCCTGCCGCCGTTGCCGCCTGTGGGGAGTAGACTGGGAGCCCCGCGCCCGCTTGCTGTAGTCGAGGAGCCAGATGGAATGTGTGGCGCGCGCGAGGTATGTCGTGGGGGGCTGCCTCCTCCTCCTCTAGCGCCCGTTATTTAACGGGCTAACTTCAACTAGTACAATAATACTATAGCAATGCTTCTATTCTTAGTTATCTTAGCGGCAAAGATACAACCCCATCTCCCTTGTTTCCTTGTTTGTATTTCCTTCAAACGTTCTTTTTCATAGATTTTCCAGAGGTCAAATCTCGGCCTTATGTTCCTGTGATAACAGAACGACAGAATCACTTCACCATACAGTGTTCAACTGCCCCCTATATGATGATAGCCGGAAGAATCTAGTGCTACCACTAATCCAAAAACTATCTGGGCACCCGGCTGACTTTCTTCTTACCTTCCTATTGCAGGATACTGACCAATTTGTAACCTCACAAATGGCAAAATTTCTAACCTCCGTTCTGACACACAAGAGACGTAATGGATTATTAGTAGGAACCTGAAATTGCTTGGAAATAATGATCTATATTTTTTGGGTAGTTATTAAGTTTTATTCCCACTAATCTTATCGTTTTTATTTTCCAAATCTGATGTGAGTGAAATTTTTCTGTCTGTGTTTTCTGTCTTGTTTTTGATATGAGCTTAAAGCTGAAATAAAGTTGTTGTTGTTGTTGTTGTTTCATCGTTGCTGCTTACGGAGGGTCCATGTCTAAGGAAAAGTCCCCCTTTACACATTTCACACAGGTGGAGCTTTTCAGCCCCTTCAGTTCCAGAGAACCACAAACAAGAGGCCAGAAAAATATTCCTCCAAACCCCGGACTCCATCCTATATGGTTGTTCTACCAACCTTTATCCTCAAAATAACCCTGTGAGGTAAGTTAGGCTGAGAGACAGCAACTGGGCCAAGGCCAGAAGAATGTAACAAGGCATGTTGGAAGTTCCCCAGGTGCCAGGTGCGTTTTGCGACTGGGAAAGGTCGGATCGCGACCATGTGGAGATCTCTGGACGCCCAGGCTGGAGACTGACATCTCCATCTGGTTGGCCCCTCCAGCTTTCTTAAGCAGGTCAGCAGAAAAGCTTATTTATTGCATCTATCTCCCACCTTTTTCTCCAAGGAGTCCATGATTCACACCCATCTCAGTTAATCTGTACAACACCCCTGTGAGGTAGGTTAAGAGGCCATGACTGACTCCAAGATCAGTCATTGAGCTCCCTGACTGAGTGGGGATTTGAACCCTGATCTCTCAGGTCCTAGTCCAACACTCTAACCACTACACCACACTAGCTTCCTGGAGTCCTTCTGCTAGGGGGCAGCTCTATAAATTAAGTAGGTAAATAAATATGGGAAAAGCCAGGTGTCACTTAGGGAAGGATCAGAAATATTTTACTTGATGTTTGAATTTGTTTTATTCTGGATTGTTTTGTTTGGTGTTTTAATGTGTTGCAAACCACCTTTGAGATTTTTTTCCTTTAAAATACAAAACAGTATATAAATAAAATTAATAATAAAAATAATTCCTCCCTCCATTCTGCTAGGGGGCAGCCGTAACCTAGGTTTAAGGTGCTATTTGGCAATTAGCTTATATACCAGTTTCTAACACTGGTAACAAGAGCCTGGCTGCTGAATCGGGCCCTCCCTTGGCCAGCAAGCAAGACCTAAGCACAGGCATCCCCAAACTGCGGCCCTCCAGATGTTTTGGCCTACAACTCCCATGATCCCTAGCTAACAGGACCAGTGGTCAGGGATGATGGGAACTGTAGTCTAAAACATCTGGAGGGCCGAAGTTTGGGGATGCCTGCCTAAGCACAACAACTCTTCCAACCTGTGATTCCCAGCAGCTGATATGCAGAGACAAGCTGGCTCTGACAGTGGAGGTAGAATATCACCTGCAGATTCATTTTGGAGCAACTGCACCAGATAGATGTGTAAGCTTTCTTATTATCATACCGCCTTGTTTGATCTTAAATATTTGGCAGTATCCTGCTGCAGCCAGAATAGCCCACAGAATCCAAGGAGGCCCTCACAACGACAGGTTAAGTCATAGTAACACAAGAAGAACCTTCTGGATCAGGCCAATGGCCCTTCTAGTCCAGCATCCTGTCCTCACAGTGACTGACCAGGTGCCTTTAAGAAACCCTCGAGCAGGATCTGAGCACAAGAGCAGCACTCCATCCCTTTCCTGCAGCTTCCAGCTAAAAGGGTTCAGAATAGGGCTGGGTGATAGGTCGCTATATCATCCAAAACCAATTTGAAGTCCATATTGCGATATTGGTTTTATAATTTTTTACCTGACAATGTATCATGAATCATTATGTGTGCGTGTGTTATGGCAAAAATCACAATGCGGGGGAAACCACGCAGTCGATGCCTCTACATAGGTAAAGGGACCCCTGGCCATTAGGTCCAGTTGGGGATGACTCTGGGGTTGCGGCGCTCATCTCGCTTTACTGGCGTACAGCTTCCAAGTCATGTGGCCAGCATGACTAAGCCGCTTCTGGCGAACCAGAGCAGCGCACGGAAATGCCGTTTACCTTCCCGCCAGAGCGGTACCTATTTATCTACTTGCACTTTGACGTGCTTCTGAACTGCCCCTACATAGCTCCATCCTTATTTCAGACATCATGATATACTAGTGAATTTAGCCCGTTAATAACGGGCGGCTAGATTATATGTGATATGGCAGGCTTCTTCTCTCTCCTCCCCCCCCCCCCCACCTCGCATCCCCACGTGCAAAAACGCTGCATCCCCCTTCCTAAACACATTAACCCTTCCCTCCCCAGCCTCCTCTCCCTCCCCATTAACTCTTCCCCTCCCCAGCGTCCTCTCCCTCCCATTAACCCTTCCCTACCCAGCCTCCTCAGCCTCCAGGCCAGGCCAGCCGTCCTCCTCCTACTCGGGGCTTATACACACACACACACACACACACACACACACACACACACCCCACTTTTATCTTCCTCACCTAGCCAGCCATTCGTCCCTCTCCTTCTTCCCCCCTCTTCTCTCTTTCCTCTTCCTTGTCCCTCAATGACTTCCCCCCAACGATCATTTCCCCTCACCCCCCTACCCTTGAGGAGAGAGTATTCTGGGCTTTCTAAGAAGGGGGGGGGGGTATGTCAGCCAAGCGCATCCAACCCCCCCAACCCCGTTTCTCACCCCCCCCTCGCCCTTCCTTCTCCCACCACCTCTCTCCTCTTCGTCACCCCTCAAAGACACCCAGGCAGATGGGCAGCATGTGTGTGTGTATATGTATGCATGTATGTATGTAGACGTTTTCCCTCACACACGCATATGGGGTGATGCTGAGCTTCCCTCCTTGGGGGGGTCGTCTTCCTCCTCCTCCTCCCTCAAAGACCCCCCCCCCGGTTTGCGGCGGAGGCAGCTACAGGCCCCCCCCGCCCCGCTTTGTGGAGAAGCCACAGGCGGGATAGAGCCCAGGAGGCGAGGTCGGGCTGGCCACACGGGGCGAGGTCGGTGCGGTGCGGTGAAGAAGCGCGCGAGGGCAGAGCTGTGTCTGGACGGGGCTCCGGCGGGGAAGAAGTCTCCGCCCCGGCGAGGGAGGGGAAGGGTGGCCGGCGGGCGGAGAGCAGGAAGAGCGGACAGGCGAGGGGAGGAAGAGCGCGCCGCGCCCGAGAGGCCGCGGCTGCAGCGGGAGGCTAAAGGTGGCGGTGGGAGCGGCGCTTTGGAAGCACGCAAACCCCCCGAGGATGGTAGGCGGCCGACGGTCGTAGGCGGCTGCAGCGGGAGGCTAGGCGGCTGCAGCGGGAGGCTTAACGCACCGCGCTTTGGAAGCACGCAAGCCCCCGCGCGTAGCCGACGATGGTAGGCGGCTGTAGCGGGAGGCTGAAGGCGACGGAGGGAGCGCCGCTTCGCGGCCCTCCCTCCGCACTTTGCAAGCAGGAAAGCTTGCAGCGGGAGGCTCAGCACGCGGGCACGATGGAGGAGTGCAGGCGGCAGGCAAGCAAACAGGCAACAGCTGCGAGAGCAAAAGGCGAACGACGGAAAGGTAGAAAGCAGCAAGCTACTGTCAGCCACAACGGTCGTTAGCACAATGGCCGTTAAACCCACACAGCATTCGAAAGGGCTCGGAGCTGCGGGGGTGGGCAGGAAGAGGCGTAACCGCCTGCCCCTATTGGTCTTCTTTGCTCTCTATACTCCAATCCCTGCGTCCCTCTGTGACATGCGCATTGCGCACTTCCGTGACACACAGAAAGTGGACGCAGGGACATAGCAAGATTATTATAGAGGATCAGTATATTCCAATTTTGAAAACCAGATATTGCCCAACCCTGGATCAAGAAGCATAGCTGCCTCTGACCGTGGGGGTCTGACCATTGTGGCTAGCAGTCACTGAGAAGCCCCCCCCCCCGAATCTGCCTAATGCTTTTTTTTTTCCAAGCCATCCAAGTTGGCGGCCGTTGCTGCCTCTTCACCAGCAAGCTCTGTGGTCACGGCTGAAGTGGGATTTGAACCCAGGCCACTGAAACTCACCACACAAAACTAGCCCCACCACCCCGTGGAGGGAAACAGTCCAAAAGAGTTTCTTTATTCTATAGGGATGGGGGTCCCCAAGTTCTGAAGCTGGGATGGGAGGGGGCGGGACTGAAGCAGCACCCACTCCAAAAGGGGCTCTCATGGGGAGCGGTGACAGCAGGGGAGGGCCTGAGGGCCAGCAACCCCCTTTCTTCCTACCCCTCCCACTCCAAGGACCATGGATGATCCACAAGAAGGACGTTCCCTCCATCCAAGAGCATGGGCATTCAGCTGGAGCGTGGCACAAGGGAACCCTATTTGGGGTGTGGCCCCCCACCCACAAAGTGGGGAGAGGGCGTGGCCAGCAGCCCCCTTCGGAGGGGGCGTGGCCAAAGCACCCTTTCTGTTGTCACTCTCAGGAGCCAAGGCGTGGCCTTGCGCACTGGAGGCGTGGCCTAAGAGGGGTGGGGCCACCAGGGCCCTCTCTCCAGGGGGCGTGGCCACAGGAAAGCCTATTCGGAGCGTGATCTGGACACCCCGCTCCCCCTCCTCGGAAAGGGGGCGGGGCCTCTTCCGTTCGGCCCCTCCCCTCCGTCCCGTCAGAGGCCCCGCCTACCAGCCAGCCGGCTGATTACTCACTCCGTGGCTCCTCGGCCTCCCCCAGGCCGGGCTTCCTCCGCTGCCGGGTGAGGGGGGTAGGGGAGGGTTGCGTTCCGTGGAGGCTTCACTTCTGCTCCATTTCCTTTCCTGGAGACGCAGGAGCTCCGGGGGAGGGGGGAAGGGACACCGCCGGCCTCCGCGAGCCTCCCGCCGCGACCTTTCGCCCGGAAGCGGAAGTCCGCTCTCCTGCCGTTTCCGAACTCTCGTTCTTCACGATCTCGCGATAGCTAAGCGGCGCCCGACACGAGATCTCAGGGTAGCGAGTGCGGGAAAGGGGGCGGGGTCTCGAAGCGACTTCTTTTCCTCTGCTCTCGTCGACCTCCGTGGCTCTGTTGTTCTCGCGAGAGTAAGCGAAAGAAGGGCGGGGCCCCACCTCTCGTAAACACAGAAGGAACCATAGCATATAGAGCATAAAACGGGTGGTTGCCTCTGACGGTTGGGAGGGACCACCCTGGGAAATTTTGGAGGGGTGGGGAGGAATGTTCGTGAGGAGATTTTTTTTTTTTTAAAGGATTTGGATGGCGGCGAACTAGGTGGAACCATTCAATAGGAGCACGGGGGGAGATTTTTTTGGGGTGAAAAAAATAAATAAAATATTATAATTTTTTTGTAAAAGATAATCCAACAACCTATGCCTATATCTTTAATTATATCTAATGTTTTTATTGAAATAATAATACATAACAAAATTTAATAAACGTTTGCAAAATAAAAAACAATTTAAATATGCACATACATTTTGCTATATACATGAATGTGTTCACATTTAGTACTATAAATGGACATAAATTATAAAATAAAATAAAGAGCACAAATTTAACGGTCTCTTACGTAATTTTTAAAAATGGTTTGGAAGGAACCATTAGCATTAAAAAGGGGAGGGAGACGTTGCTATGGGAACGGGTAGTGACCACTTTCGCATAGTAGTGAGAACGGGGGTGGGTGGGATTTTCCACGTTCGGACGGAAACCGTTTTCTGAAACGGAGGGGTGGGAGGATCAATTCCATCGCGGGAGTAGGGGTCAGCGAAAGAAGGCGGCCTAACATTTTTTGGGGCAGGCAGGCAGTTTCACATACACGGTTAGGAGGGATTTTTGAAGCAATCGTTCTCTAACCCATTTAAATTGTCGGATGGTACAGTCCAAGATGGGTGTTTTATAGGCTAAGAAAATGCAAACAAGCGCATCTGTAGCGTTGGTGGTATAGTGGTTAGCATAGCTGCCTTCCAAGCAGTTGACCCGGGTTCGATTCCCGGCCAACGCAGTATTTTTCCTCGCCCTCTTTTCATTCTTATGTAACTTGCAATTATTTAAACAGTTCCTTACAAGTAAGACCGAACGCTACATCTCTACATGTGTGCATTCATTAATTTCCCCTCCTAATTTAGGGATAAATTATATTTATACAGTATATATGATTATACATGTTCAAGAGTGTGGTGGGGGGAATATTTTTTTAAAAAGAGAGAAAAGAAATAAAAACCAGATTGCCATGCAATTAGTTTTATTCAGTTTTGTAAAAGAAAACAAATTGCAAACTATCATACTAAGTTTATTTGAGGTTTAGGGGGAAGAAAGCCTGCTCACAAGTGTGCAATCTCAAAAAAAAAGACACAAAAGGAAAGGTGGAGTGGGAGGGAGGAGGAAATAAACCACGTTAGGTTGCAGATTCCAAAGGAATAAGTTCATCTAATGACCAGCTGAGCTGCTTATGGAAAGAGGTGGCTGCCCTGCTTAAAAAATAAATGCAAAAATAAAAATCCCAGAAATTAAATGCATTTAATTTTAATCAGCTATGCTGGGGAACTCATAATTCTAAAGTAAAATATTAACAAAAACCCAGAAATTAAATAAATGCATTTAATTTTAATCAGCTAAACTGGTAGGGTCATAATTGTGAATTAAAATAAAAACTGGCAATGGTTTTTCAAGGAAAAAAAAAAGGCAATAATGTTTCCGCCCGGGATCGAACCGGGGACCTTTCGCGTGTGAGGCGAACGTGATAACCGCTACACTACGGAAACCGACGTGGAAAGCTTCACCATGCTGCTTGATATTAACTCAAGTGCTTCCACTTTATAGTCTATCTGCACCCGCTAGTTATTGATGCTTTTTGAAATATTCTCCTGCCCTGTGCTGAATGTTCCAGTTTTGCACCTGCGAGGCAAAGGCCCCCCCCCACCTCGAACCAAGGATCACCCTTTGCAATCGGGTGGCCCTGTTGAACACTCCCTGATTGCAATGCACTTTGCTAAAAAAGGGGGGAGGGATGCCACTGTCGCCATTAGAGGTCAGGAGAGACTCATTTAGGGAAGTTTTTAATCTGTGATATTTTAATTTATTTTGATATTTGTTGGAAGCCGCCCAGAGTGGCTGGGGAGACCCGGCCAGATGGGCGGGGTACAAATAAAAAAATATTATTATTAGTATTAGTATTAGTATTAGTATTAGTATTATTAGAAGCAGCAAAACTTGAGCTGCTAACGCTCTTGGACAATTCCAAGTTCCCCCCTTTGAATGAACAGCTGATGAGAAAGGAATGCAACCCGCAGGTTAATTGGGGGGGCGGGGAATCAGTCCCTGGTTTCAATGGGAAGGTTGACAGATTGCAACCTGGAAATTGCTGGTGGGGGGCAGCCACTGATTTCAAGGGGGAAGCTGCTAGATTGCAGCCTTGAAAACCAGACACTGGTTTCTTTTTCTTTTTTTAATAAAAAGTTTCTATTGGGTTTTATATTTTAAACATATTGCAACATATACCATAGCTGTCAACTTTCGGATTTGAAAATAAGGGATTTCCCAAAACTTTCGGATTTGAAAATAAGGGATGCCGCGAGGGCGGTGCAATGGCACCAAGTAGCCTCGCCACCCTGCGCTCCAGTGGCTGCGCGCGAACGGGTGAGCGAAAGAGCGAGCGCGTAGACGGCAGGCAGGCTGTCTGTCTGGTTGGGCGTGAGGGTCTGGCTGCACAAGGCATGCAAGCTCCGCCCCCAGTCGGTCTCAGACTCCTTATTGGCAGCCGAGCAACGCAGCTGAGGAGCCTCCCTGGCCGGCAGGGAAGGAGAGGAGCTGCTTCCTTTGAAATCCGGGGAATTTAAGGGATAGCAACAATCTGGGATAGCAGCGGGAAACGGCATTGGAATAAGGGAGTTTCCCGCAAAAAAAGGAGGGTTGACAGCTATGATATACTTTCCCCCAGTTACCCCCCCTTCCCTCAACTTCCCCTTCTGTTTTTTTGTGGGGTTTTTCATATTAACTTCCCCTGCTTGCTTTATTATATCTTCATATGACTTATCCATATTAATTGCTGTTATCTCTTATCATTTTAACATCACCTTTATAGTTTTGTATATTTATTTTTGTTAATTGTAAGTGTTTCTTCAAATCCTGCCAGTGAGTCCATTTCTTTACGTTGTTTCTGTAAATACAGCATGAATGGTTCCCAATCTTTCTTTTTTTTTAATTTTCTATTGTCTTTGTCTCTGAGTCTGAAAGCCAGCCACTGATTTTGAAATATGCTCGGAGTCGAGTGTGGATTTCATGCTCTTTATTCAGCTCATAGTAGCAAGGAATGAAAGTTCCCCCAGAACGTCTGCTTTATATACATTATTTACACAATGGGCCCCACATAATTCCGGGATACTCCTGTAGGCCAATCAGGTTGCGGATTCACTTCCACCTGGAGCTGGATTGGGTGGCTCCTGCGGACCAATCAGACTGCTGCATTCTGGATCCTATTGTTCTAGGACCAATCAGAATGCTGCATTTTGGATCCTATTCAACTCAGTACATAACAGATTTCAATGAGAAAGGTAGATTGCAACCTGGAGATTGCCTGAAAATAAAATCAGCCACCGATTTCACCGATCGTATGGCATGACTAGATTTTCCTAGTTTCATTCCTAGATTCTCCTGCCCGATTTTCCCCATTCTGTCACGAATTTTGCTTGCCCCTTTGTTCCCTTGCTTGATTTTAAAAGGTACTTGTTATTTTGTAGTTACAGGTAGGTAGCTGTGTTGGTCTGCCATAGTCGTGTTATAGGAATTTTAGGTATTTTATTTATATATATATTAATTCTTATTAGTGTGCCAAGCAAAACAAGGCCTCATGTCTGAAGCACAGTCCTGAAACCATTTGACCCCTGACACAATTTTGACTCCTAGCTGGCCAGGTATCAGATGGCCCAATTGACTTACAAAGGACAGTAGTTAAGTCTGCCTTTGCCCTTCCCTGCCAAGGCAGGAAACCTTTTGTTCTCCAAAAATGCTTGTCTGGGAGGGGTCGAGGAGGGATGACCAGGTGTTCTCTGCAAGGGAGTGAGAAAACCTTTCCATTGTCTCAGAAATAAACTAATCACAATCTCAAAAGGAATGGCCAAACTGCCCAGGAAGGGCAACCAGATAAGACATTATCACATGAAGTGGCAGACAGGAGGTAAACAGTGCATTCAAGATTTCTGCTGAACACCGCCTTTTTCTATGATGTAGCTGTGATGTATCTAAGGGGTGGTCCTGGGTTACACCCCTTTTTGTGATGTATGTATGATGTACAAGGGGGGTGGTCTTGAGCCGAAGGGGGGGAATTTCAAAGTCTATATAGGAGCTGGCACACCATTGTTCTGGGTTCTCCTCATCGTACCTGCTACGTGATGGGAAACCTCTGTTGCAACAGATTCAATAAATGGGAAGCTGTGCTTTGCTTTTGATAACTCTGGTGTGGACTCTGTCTGTGGCACGAAGGGAAAAGCTCTAAAATTCCAGCTCTTCCCAGGGAGAAAAATCCGGACTCCCCCTTGGGAAAACCGGACCCAACTTTATGCCTTTCCAAGTAAAATTTTGCTTACAACAGTCGAAACAAAATAAAAAAATTCCTTCCAGTAGCACCTTAGAGACCAGCTAAGTTTGTTCTTGGTGTGAGCTTTCTTATCTGAAGAAGTGTGCATGCACACGGAAGCTCATACCAAGAACAAACTTAGTTGGTCTGTAAGGTATTACTAGAAGGAATTTTTTTATTTTTTTATTTTGTATTTGACCGTGTTGCTCTCCTGCTTGTGATGTGCTGCTTGAGCGTTTCCCGGAAGAGGCATCTGGTCAGTAACTTTGAGAAAAGGATGTTGGGACTGGTCCAGCTATAGCTGTCAACCCTCCCTTTTCTTGCGGGAAACTCCCTTATTCCAATGCCATTTCCCGCTGCTATCCCGGATTGTTGATATCCCTTAAATGTCCCAGATTTCAAAGGAAGCAGCTCCTCTCCCTCCCTGCCGGCCAGGGAGGCTCCTCAGCTGCGTTGCTCGGCTGCCAATAAGGAGTCGGAGACCGACTGGGGGCGGAGCTTGCATGCCTTGTGCAGCCAGACCCTCACGCCCAACCAGACAGACAACCTGCCTGCCTGCCGTCTACGCGCTCGCTCTTTCGCTCACCCATTCGCGCGCAGCCTCTGGAGCGCAGAGTGGCGAGGCTACTTGGTGCCCTTGCACCGCCCTCGTGGCATCCCTTATTTTCAAATCCGAAAGTTCGAAAAAATCCCTTATTTTCAAATCCGAAAGTTGACAGCTATGGATCCAGCAGCCAGGCTTTTCTAATGCCAAGGTCAGGGTGACTTTGCAAGTTCCTAGTCCTTCGGGTGTCACCCCCCCCTCCCACTGCTCCCTTGTGACTATTTAATGAAATAAGCCATCCAGCCCCTCAGAAGTCTCTTTGGGGCTTTAGGGATTAATGGTATCGACACAGCAGGAATAGCAAGGGCAGCTCTAACTGTTTCTCAGCAGATAGGTATCCCTGGGGAAGAGGCTGCCTCGCCATCCGTGCCCACAACCTGCCAACTAATATTAGCAGCCCTGAAAATCTCACTCGCGAGGGCTGGACACGGAAAAGCACAAGCCGTCCAGCATTGAAGCCTACCCACCTGCCATCATCTTTTGAGGGTCAGGTAAAAACTTCCCTTTCTCCCAGGGCAATTGCCAGATTGGGATGGTTCCAATTGATTAGGTCAGTGGTTCTCAAAGGCCACACCTTCAGAATGAAAGGTTGCTCGCAGGACGCAGAATGTTTTATCAATAATCGGAAAACAAAAAAGAATAAATTCCTGGCAGTACTTGATTTGCAACACAGAACACAACTGCTTTATAATACGATCATGGGATGTCCAGAAACCAGCAAGAAGGCAGCTGCATAGGAACATGAACCATTCCCAAAATATATAATCACTAGTATATTAAGCCTGTTGCAAAAAACAGGCGCTAGCCGGAGGCGGAGCAGCAGGAGCCGGGGGACCGGGAGGCTTCCGCGGGGGCGACCGGCTGGCCCGTGAGCGGAAGCCGCCTCGCCTCGAACCCCCGCCGGCTGGGCAGCGCGCAGGGAAGGGCGCGTGCCGGACGGGGATCTCCTTCAGGCGGCGGCAGGAGCCTCCATGGGCGGGCGGCGGCAGTGGCAATGGCGCCGGCGCAGTTTTGCCCGGCCGGAAGTGTCTCTGCGTCGTCCCGCGCCCCTCTCCGCCCCCTCCAATCCCTGCGTCCCCGTGTGACATGCGCACAACGCACTTCCGTGACACACGGAAAGGCAGGGACACAGGCTCTTTATTATATAGGATAAGTATAGTATTGTATCAAAATACTTAAGGTACATATGTAAGAGGCTCGAATATAATTATATTCATGTATTGGGAAGTTTTTAATGTTTGACATTTCGCTGTGTTTTTGTTACGTTGGAAGCTGCCCAGAGTGGCTGGGGCAACCAGTCAGATGGGCAGGGTATAAACAGTGACATAAAAAGGTAAAGGGACCCCTGACCATTAGGTCCAGTCGCGGACGACTCTGGGGTTGCGGCGCTCATCTCACTTTACTGGCCGAGGGAGCCGGCGTACAGCTTCCGGGTCATGTGGCCAGCATTACTAAGCCGCTTCTGGCGAACCAGAGCAGAGCACGGAAACGCCGTTTACCTTCCCGCCGGAGTGGTACCTATTTATCTACTTGCACTTTGCCGTGTTTTCGAACTGCTAGGTTGGCAGGAGCTGGGACAGAGCAACGGGAGCTCACCCCAGAGTCATCCGTGACTGGACCTAATGGTCAGGGGTCCCTTTACCTTTACCTTTACCTTTAAAAACATAAAAAGGGGGCAGAGTTACGGCTAAACTCACAACTCTCTGCCTCCTTTCTCCATCTCCAGAGCTTAATGGGCTGGGCTCCAGAGGAAGACAGGGTTATGGGTGTCTGCTTGGAGCGCAAATACTACTGCTCTGGTAAAGAAAGCCCAGCAGAGAATTTATTTCCTCAGACTTTTAAAGAAGAACAATCTGAGTGAGAGACTGCTGGTGTCCTTCTACCGAGGCTCCATAGAGAGCATTCTTATATACTGTATTTGTGCTTGGTTCTCCAGCTGCACAGCCAGGGAGAAGAAGGTACTTCAGAAGGTCATAACCACAGCCCAAAATATTATTGGCCATCCTCTCCCATCTCTGGAAGAACTACCGTATATACTCGAGTATAAGTCGACCCGAATATAAGCCGAGGCACCCAATTTTACCACAAAAAACCTGGGAAAGCTTCATAGGAGCCACTGCCTGCCTCACTCGAGTATAAGCCGAGGGCGGCTTTTTCAGCACAAAAAATGTGCTGAAAAACTAGGCTTATACTCGAGTATATAGGGTATACAGTTCCCGTTGCCTAAAAAGGTGAACAATATTTTAAAGGATCCATCTCATCCAGGACATAGCCTCTTTGCACCACTGCCTTCGGGTAGAAGATATAGAACAATTAGATGAAGAACAAATAGACTGAAGAACAGTTTCTACCCAAGAGCTATAACCATCTTAAATGCCGTAACCAGATAATATGACCTTGGAGAGATGTGATGGGTGTATGTGTGGCTTTTTTGTTGTGTGTGTGTTTTGTGCTGTTTTTTGTTTCTTTCTGTTTTTTTAACGGGATGGCATGCAATTTCGTTGCACTTGTATAGCGTTGTGCTTGTACTTGTGCAATGACAACAAATTATCTTATCTTATCTTATCTACAGGGGCCCCCTAAATCTCAGGGTCCAGGATGCTCCTGAGCTGGCAGCCCTAGTCAGCTGTTGGTTAGGGGGCACAAGCGATGCACCCAAACCCCGGGGAAAACTTCCTTTCCCCCTTTGCTCTCTCTACAACATTGAGACTACGGCTGAACCCTGGGTTTTGCATTCTGCAGACCCCACGTCCGTTCCGGTGGACGGAAGCTAACTGCCCGGCTGGCCTTCTCCCCTGTTAGAATCCATTTGTTTCACTTTATTCTCTCCTCTCTCTCTCTCCCCCCACCCCATCTCTCTGCATTTCTGCAGCACTGCCAGATCAAATGAATGTCTAATTGAGGGTTATTATGAAAGAGCTTTTTGTCTGCCGGGGCTCAGAGCCTCCTCGTCAAGCAACAAGAGGCACTGACACACACACCCCTCCAGCCCCTGATCAATCCTTCATCAGCGATGACTTGCCTTTGGTGGGGAGAGGGCGCCGGGAGAGGTTTTGAAGCATTGGCACAAGCAAGGCAAGACCACAAATGCTTGAGACCTGAGTGCGAAAGGCGGCACTGGGCAGCTTGTTGATCAGAGATACAGATGAGGGACAAACAATCCATAGCTGTCAACCCTCCCTTTTTTTGCGGGAAACTCCCTTATTCCAATGCCGTTTCCCGCTGCTATTCCGGATTGTTGATATCCCTTAAATGCCCCTGTCCGCCTGCGCTCACCCGCTGCCACCGCCTCCAAGGCTGCCATCCCGCCGCTCGGCTCCTCCGGCCGCCGGGGCCTCCCGGAGACGCGGGCTATCACGGGGCGGGAGGAGCGGATCCAGTCGGCGGGCGGCGAGGGAGGGAGGGGGCAGCGGCCGGGTCTCGGCTAGAAGCTGCCCAACGGCCGCGGCCGAGCGAGGAAGGGAAGGCGGCCAGGAGACCGCTCGGCTGCACTCTCCCTCGGAGGAGGAAGGGGAAGCCACAGGCGGGCGGGCGGGCAGCCGAGCGCTGCGCGCAAAGCTTTCCCAGCGCCGGCGGCTCCTGCTGCCTTGCCGCTGCGGCTCCTGAGAGAGCTTTCTAGCGCCTGTTTTTGTTAACAGGCTTAATTTACTAGTCTAAGATTAAGTCCATTCCTTGACGAAACTGCTGGTGAAACGGGAGTATTCGAAGCTGGCCACCCGTCGGAAGACATACCCATACGGTTGATGGACTTGGATTAATCATCTTTAACACTGAAAAGATAGACTCATACGTCTGATGAACTTTGCACAACCATCTCTATTACCCATATATTGCACTTTAAATTAGCACTTTAATGTTTGGAAGAATTTACAGGCTTTAACCTCTGAGGAGATACCTATGTATGCTTTTGTATACCCTATATACTCGAGTATAAGCCTAGTTTTTCAGCACATTTTTGTGCTGAAAAAGCCGCCCTCCGCTTATACACGAGTGAGGCAGGCAGTGGCTCCTATGAAGCATTCCCAGGTTTTTTGTGGTAAAATTGCGTGCCTCGGCTTATATTCGGGTCGGCTTATACTCGAGTATATACGGTAACTGTTTCAGTTTAGTCTGTGATTCAATACAATTTTCATCTATAGTGTTCACGGTTTTGTATTTTACCATCTGGTACGCAGGCTGAGACCCTCCCTGCCCGCGGACTGTCTCGCCAGAGTGGTGCATGCTCTAGTTATCTCCCGCTTGGACTACTGCAATGCGCTCTACGGCTACCTTTGAAGGTGACCCGGAAACTGCAATTAATCCAGAATGCGGCAGCGAGACTGGTGACTGGAAGGGGTTATTTTGATGTATTTTAATATTTGTTGGAAGCCGCCCAGAGTGGCTGGGGAGACCCGGCCAGATGGGCGGGGTACAAATAAAAAAAATATTATTATTATTAATCCGTTTTGCATTACTTTCTATGGGGAAGCGCACTTTGGGCTTGGAACGCTTTGGTTTTGGAACGCACTTCCGGAATGGATTAAGTTTGAGAACCAAGGTACCACTGTATTGCAAAGGCATTGGAGAAAGCCTAGAATGGTTTTGGGGCAGATTTCCTCCCTCAGTAGCTGCTGCGTGAGATATTTACTTTGAGAGTATAGACCAGGGGTCGGCAACCTAAGGCCCATGGGCCACAAGCAGCCCACGGGGGTCATATAACCGGCCCACGAGCCGCCCCCGAACCGAACCGCCCGTTTGGTGAGTCCCCGCCCGTTGTGCTAAACCAGCATGGCACGGCAGGGGGGGACTTGCTTTCGTGGTGCCGAAAATCGCGTCTGCACAGACACAGACACCAATAATAATAATAATAATAATAATAATAATAATAATAATAATTTTATTATTTTTACCCCGCCCATCTGGCCGAGTTTCCCCAGCCACTCTGGGCGGGGGGAAATCACAGGTGGGTGCGTGATTCGGCCCATGGAGGGATCTGCGCTGGACAGAACCGGCCCAGGAGAGGTAAACCTTGCTGACCCCTGGTATAGACACAATAAGAGGAAGCCTAATTAGCATCCGAAAACTTCAGTGTCTGAGGCAAGCTGAGGGCTTTTCTCCCGGAAGCGTTGTCCACCGGTAATTGGATTGTGTCTAAACGTACGTTTCCTGAGAAACGTCACCACCTTTCCCCATGTTATGACCCCCAGAGTCAAGCAGCAGGCAAGACTCAGAACCAGAGGCTCAGGAGGCAGACCGGGTGCAGGGCTCTGATCCTGATCCTGAGGGACACAAGACCCCCCCAGAGGGCAATCAATGGCTACTAGCCATGATGGCTGTGCAACAGGATGGAGGCAGCAACGCTTCTGAATACCACTGGCTGGAAACCGCAGGAGGGGAGAGCGCTCTTGGGCGGGGGTCCTGAAATGCAGGTGTCTTGGAATGGGGGGGCACCAGCTGATGAACCCCAAAGGGAAGGAGACTCAGAGCCTGGGGATTGGTGGTTAGATGACACCAATTGGTCAGAGGGAGATGACTCAGAGGAAGAGGTGTTGGAAGTTGAAGAGAGAACAGGGTTCAGTGAGCAGGGAGAGTCATAGCTGTCAACCCTCCCTTTTTTTGCAGGAAACTCCCTTATTCCAATGCCGTTTCCCGCTGCTATTCCGGATTGTTGATATCCCTTAAATTCCTCGGATTTCAAAGGAAGCAGCTCCTCTCCCTCCCTGCCGGCCAGGGAGGCTCCTCAGCTGCGTTGCTCGGCTGCCAATAAGGAGTCTGAGACCGACTGGGGGCGGAGCTTGCATGCCTTGTGCAGCCAGACCCTCACGCCCAACCAGACAGACAGCCTGCCTGCCGTCTACGCGCTCGCTCTTTCGCTCACCCGTTCGCGCGCAGCCTCTGGAGCGCAGGGTGGCAAGGCTACTTGGTGCCATTGCACCGCCCTCGCGGCATCCCTTATTTTCAAATCCGAAAGTTGACAGATATGGGGAGAGTTTGTGGCAGAAGGAAATGCAGAAGCAGAGGTGGAAGCAGGAGAGGAGGGAGGCCAAGAGGCAGAGGTGGGTCCGGCTGGTGAAGATGCCAAGGTGTCCTCCTCTCCTGCTATGACAAGTTCCCTTTGCCTCTGTCTCCCAGAGTCAGGAGAGAGATGAAATGGGAGGAGCAAAGGCAGGCACACTGGTGTAGTCTCAGATTGCTTGGGAAAGACCTAGGGAGAGGAGGAGACTTAGGCAGCTGTCGTAAGGCAGGGACCTTCAATCTCCACAACTCCCTCATAGGGCTAAGACCTACCAGGAAGAGTCGCTGTGCTCATTAGGCCTGGCATTCCTGAGCAGATCCTGGTGTGTGTGTTTTTTTTCCTAATAAAAAGTTAACTTCACTTACTCTGTGTAATTTATTGCTGGTTTGCTGCTGGCAGAGGGTTTCCCATGGGTATCTGGCTGGCCACTGTTAGACTAGATGGGCCATTGGCCTGCTAAGTCACTGATGGCCTAATCCTGCAAAGGCCATGGCGGCTGTGTTCAAGCCACGGGAAGGGAGAGCTCTCTTGTGCTTGAATCCTGCTTACAGTTTTCCTGCAGGAATCTGGTTGGACACTGGGAAAACAGACTGGGAGATGGGCCATTGGCATAGCTGTCAACTTTCGGATTTGAAAATAAGGGATTTTTTCGAACTTTTGGATTTGAAAATAAGGGATTTCCCACAACTTTCGGATTTGAAAAAAAGGGATGCCACGAGGGCGGTGCAATGGCACCAAGTAGCTTTTGCGGGAAACTCCCTTATTCCAATGCCGTTTCCCGCTGCTATCCCGGATTGTTGATATCCCTTAAATTTCCCGGATTCCAAAGGAAGCAGCTCCTCTCCCTCCCTGCTGGCCAGGGAGGCTCCTCAGCTGCGTTGCTCGGCTGCCAATAAGGAGTCTGAGACCGACTGGGGCCGGAGCTTGCATGCCTTGTGCATCCAGACCCTCACGCCCAACCAGACAGACAGCCTGCCTGCCGTCTACGCGCTCGCTCTTTCGCTCTCTCGTTCGTGCGCAGCCTCTGGAGCGCAGGGTGGTGAGGCTACTTGGTGCCATTTCACGGCCCTTGCGGCATCCCTTATTTTCAAATCCGAAAGTTGACAGGTATGGCCTTCCACAGTTTGGTCAGACTCATGTTGGTAGCTTCGAGAACACTGTCCAACCATCTCGTCCTCTGTCGTCCCCTTCTCCTTGTGCCCTCCATCTTTCCCAACATCAGGGTCTTTTCCAGGGAGTTTTCTCTTCTCATGAGGTGGCCAAAGTATTGGAGCCTCAGCTTCAGGATCTGTCCTTCCAATGAGCACTCAGGGCTGATTTCCTTCAGAATGGAGAGGTTTGATCATCTTGCAGTCCATGGGACTCTCAAGAGTCTCCAGGTCATGTGGCCAGCAGGACTAATCCGCTTCTGGCGAACCGGAGCAGCGCATGGAAACGCCGTTTACCTTCCCGCTGGAGCGGTACCTATTTATCTACTTGCACTTTGACGTGCTTTCGAACTGCTAGGTGGGCAGGAGCAGGGACCGAGCAACGGGAGCTCACCCCGTCGCGGAGATTCGAACCGCCGACCTTCTGATCGGCAAGCCCTAGGCTCTGTGGTTTAACCCACAGCGCCACCAATGGTAAGGTATAAATGCAACAAATACACAGTGCTCTTTTTTAGGGGGTACGCATACCCCTAAACATTTTGTGAATTTTGTACTCTTGTCCATTTACTGTATTTATTTTTCCAGATTTAAACTATAAAATTATGATTGTCTTGTGTCAAAATGAGAGTACCCCTAAACATTTTTTTAAAGAATAAAAGCACTGCAAATACATAATAGCAGTCCTTTTTTTCTACTCTCATTTTCCTATTCATATTGAAATACTGCCAGTGGCGTAGGAAGGGTGGGGCGATGGGGGCGGGACACCCCGGGTTCCAGCCAGGGGGGTGACACTCTGCACCCCCCCAATGAGTGCTACTCCCAAGCCGCCGGCAAAAACCTCTCTTGCCGCCGCGGCTGGCTTCGCTTGGCCGCCGCGCGGTTTTTTCCTCCCTTCTCCTTCTGTGCCCTGGTTGGGCGGAGCCGTGGGGCGGACCAGCGAGGGGCGTCACGCCTGCCACAGGCGTGACGCCTCGCTGGCCCGCCCCTCGCCGCCGCGGCTCCGCCCAACCAGGGCACAGAAGGAGAAGGGAGAAAAAAAACGCACGGTGGCCGAGGAGCAGACTGCGCTCCGTAGCGCATGCGTCATGATGTCATGACGCATGCGTCGTGACGCATACGCTATGGAGCGCTGCCCCGCCCCCGGAGGGAGCCGCTTGGCTTGCCACCCCTGGTAGCCAAGCGACTCGGTACGCCCCTGAATACTGCCCCTCAATGAGGCCAAACTTAGATTCACAAAATGTTTATGGGTACGCGTGCCCCTGCGTCCCCCCCCCCGAAAAATAGCACTGCGTAATAGTAATCGCTCTTAGAAATCTTATTCCCCAATAGAAATATTTTCTTAGAGGGCTTCGCAACCTGTCCCCAGCCCTAAAGAAGCCCCTCCACACGGCCCAATCCTGTTTCTTTTGCACATAGAAAATGCACCTCTCCAGCAATCAGACAAATGTGCCGCCTTCCACCTTCTATTTTCAAACCTGTTTTGCATCTCTGGCGGGAACAGAAAACTGGTCATTTTGCGGTTGGTGGGGAATCGTGCAGAATAAAGGGGCTGCGGGGATGAGAGGTGGCTGTTTCCCCCCCAGAGCAGAGACTGCTCTGTGCTCCGAAGGCAATCAAAGTCATCTGCTCCCCTGCACGCCCGGCATTCGCCGTGCGCTTTGCTGGTGGCTAGATCGTGGCCAGAGTGGTGCCTGGCCCTCGCCGCTGATTGACTGACCTCTCTCTCAAACATCCATAACACACTCAGGCTGTCACGGATCTCGCAGGTTTGCAGGTGCGAATCCAACAGGGGACTTTCCTCTCTTTGGAAGAGATAAAAAGTGTGGCGGTCAAGTGCTTAATCTGATGGGGAATGAGCTGTGACCCTCTTGATTGACAGGTGGAGGAGGAGGAGGAGGAGCAGGAGAGAGCGCCCAGCGAAAGCGGGTCTCTCTGGTGCCCGTTTCCTCAAAGCTCAGCTTGGATTCTCCCCCCGCTGCCAGCAAGCAAACAAAGAGCTCCGCGCCCGTCCCGTCCTTCGCAGCCCCAGAACTCGAGCGTGGCCTTGCCAAGGCGTGCTTACGTAATAAAAATAAGACATCCCCTCAAAATAAGCCATAGTGCGTTTTCTTGAGGAAAAAAATATATAAGACAGTGTCTTAAAATAGGGGAAACACGGCACTACTACAACCATGTTACCAAGGATGGAAAGTGATCAGCCAGTTAAGTCTCTCTCTCTCTCCCCCCCCCCCCTCTCTCACCAACATTTTTTCCCCCTGCCAGAGATGGATCCCCTCTTTTCATTATGGTAATGGACTCCTGACTTTCCTCACCTCCATTTGATTCTGCTATCTCTAACACTCCAAATGGGAAATGGCATCTGCTGTAAACTATTATCTCTCTTCTTCATTTGCCTGGCATCCTGGGTTATTTTATCCCGCACCCGAGGCAGGTGCTAATAGAAGGAGCCTCCTGCATTAGCTGCGAGCATCTCATTAACACTCCACCGGTCCTATTCTTGGCAGAGACAAAAAGGACTTTGGTGGAGAGGAGAGACCAAGGGCCTAGAGCAGCGTTTTCCCAACCGGTGTGCCGCGGCACAGGAGTGTGCCGCAAGCCACCGGCTCCTGTGCCGCGGGAAGACACCGGCTGCTGTGCTTCCGGGTCGGTCCGGGCTTCCCGCGCCGACCGCCGCCTTCGCGGGGCTGCAGGGCGCTTCGCCCGCTGCCTCTGCCGCCCCGGTCCTTCCGGGTCAGTCCGGGCTTCCCGCGCCGACCGCCGCCTTCGCGGGGCTGCCGGGCGCTTCGCCCGCTGCCTCTGCCGCCCCGGTCGCGGTCGGGGATGGGCGGGAGGTGCCGGTGCCACCGGGCTCGCTCGGGGCCGGGTGGAGGTGCTGCCGGGGGGCTGGGCGCTGGAGGGGGAGCGGGCGCCTGGCCCGCCGATCTCCCGCTCCATTTTCGCCTGCCTGGGTCCTTCCCCTCCCTCCCGCCAGGGCGTGCGGACACCCGCCCCCCGGGTCGGGGTGCATGTGGTGGTGGTGTGCCGCGAGATTTTTTTCGTGGGGCAGGTGTGCCGTTGCCCGAGGAGGTTGGGAAACACTGGCCTAGAGGACGAAGCCGGGCGGAAAATGTAAACGCTCCCTTCTCCTCCATGCGCCTGTGCCCCCTTTTCCAAGATCGATCGAAGCCGGAGCTGTTTAAGAACATAAGAAGAGCCAGCTGGATCAGGCCAAGGGCCCTCCAAGTCCAGCATCCCGTTCTCACAGTGGCCAATCAGGTGCTCCGAAGGTAAGCAGGATCCAACGGCAACTCTCCCCTCCTGCGGCTTCCAGAATCTGGTCCTTGCATTTTGCAGCAGACATAGACATCAGGTAGACCCAACCCAGCATGCTCTACTCCAGGCAGAAAGTCCCTACAGAGGGTGGTGAAGACAGCACAAGACATCATGGGCTGTCCCCTGAGTCCGCTAGATGTTATCACAGAAGACGGTTGCCTCTGAGGAACATTCTCAGGGATGACTCACACCCTGGCCAGCACCTTTTTAATCTCCTGCCCTCGGGCAGGAGATACAGTAGCATGATAAGCCGAACCAACAGGTTAAAGAACAGTTTCTACCCGTGGGCCGTGAGGCTGCTGAATGGAAGACAGCAACATTGCAGCTGACGTTCAGGGTTGGTGGTTGTATGACAGCACATAGAGTGTAACAAGGACTGAGAGATTGGGGGGTGTTGAATAGTGGGAAAGATGGACGAAGACACAGCTCTTAAAACAACCAGCTCTTTATTTTGGCTCTGAGTCCTGGACTGGAAACAGCAGCTCAGTTGCCTGGCTTATATAGAACTCAATAACTTGCAACAGTAACAACTCCTCTGGCTACCCAATCAGTGAACGTCACTTTCAATCCTTCATTTGCATGTAGGGACCTGAGTGAGAACTGCAGCCTCGGTGGCCAGAATGTGTACTGCAGCTAAACTCAATACATAACAGGGGGGGGCTCATTTAATCTCACTGTAAACATGTGGTAAGGTAAAGGTAAAGGGTCCCCTGACCATTAGGTCCAGTCGTGTCCGACTCTGGGGTTACAGCGCTCATCTCGCGCTACTGGCCGAGGGAGCCGGCGTACAGCTTCCGGGTCATGTGGCCAGCATGACAAAGCCGCTTCTGGCAAACCAGAGCAGCGCACGGAAACGCCGTTTACCTTCACGCCAGAGCCGTACCTATTGATCTCCTTGCACTTTGACGTGCTTTCGAACTGCTAGGTTGGCAGGAGCAGGGACCGAGCAACGGGAGCTCACCCCGTTGCGGGGATTTGAACTGCTGACCTTCTGATCGGCAAGCCCTAGGCCCTGTAGTTTAACCCACAGCACCACCTGGGTCCCTAAACATGTGGTACAGTGACAATAAAGTATTTCTATTCTATTTCTATAATGAATTAAGGAAACTGGGTTCCTTCTGGACGTTGCTGGACTACAGTTCTTAACATCCTTGACCACTGGCCATTTGGGCTGAGGCTCCTGGGAGTTGAACTACATGCCCAGAGAGAGCCGCTTTGCGCACCCCTTCTCTCGGGAGCAGAGAGCATCGTTCTGCCTATGGGAACACTGGCACTTGCAGCCTGAATGCTGGAAGGAGCTGCGATGGAGACGGCAGCCAGTTGCATCTCACCCCGGACCAAGTCTCCTAACCCCGGAGCAGAGGATGCAGGAAGCGGGGAAAAGCCAATTAAAAAGTTTAGATGTTGGTCAAATTAATTCCCGGCAAGTACAAAGAGACCCTCCTTGAGAGAGCTCTTGAAGGAAATGGAAAAACCGGCTCCCCTTTCTTCCCAGCCCCTATTCTCCCCACAGATTGCAGCTCCTGTACTACAAAGCCATTATCGCTGAGCATCTTGTCTGCAAAAAAAAGGGAGGGGGGCGCAGGTGTGCTTTGTCCAAAATGAAGAGCTCTACTAAAAAATAAAAAATAAAAAGAAGAGGTGAGGAGGGGGGACATTTGCTTCTCCCTCCCCCAGCGCTCCCCCCCCCCCCACAGCTGGTCCCAGTCCTCCCGAAGGGCTGCAAAAGTCACCGAGAGCAACTCTCCCTTAGGCTATCTATGGTGGCTGTACTCTGCTTCCAGGGTTGGAAACAGTGATGCTTCTGGATTCCAGTTGCTGGAAACCGGAGATGGGGAGAGCTGCTCTTGTGCTCGGATCCTGTTTGTGCATTTCCCAGAAGTGGCATCTGCATAGCTGTCAACTTTCGGATTTGAAAATAAGGGATGCCGCGAGGGCGGTGCAATGGCACCAAGTAGCCTCGCCACCCTGCGCTCCAGAGGCTGCGCGCAAACGGGTGAGCGAAAGAGCGAGCGCGTAGATGGCAGGCAGGCTGGCTGTCTGGTTGGGCGTGAGGGTCTGGCTGCACAAGGCATGCAAGCTCCGCCCCCAGTCGGTCTCAGACTCCTTATTGGCAGCCGAGCAACGCAGCTGAGGAGCCTCCCTGGCCGGCAGGGAGGGAGAGGAGCTGCTTCCTTGGAAATCCGGGGAATTTAAGGGATATCAACAATCCGGGATAGCAGCGGGAAACGGCATTGGAATAATGGAGTTTCCCGCAAAAAAAGGGAGGGTTGACAGCTATGGTGGGATGCAGTGGGAGACAGGAGTGCCTGGCGTGCTCTGGTCCATGGGGTCACAAAGGGTCGGACACGACTAAACGACTAAACAACAACAACAACAACAATAACAATTTTGAATGGGAAGGGAGGTTTTTATTTCCTGCGGAAAGAGGGCCTTGTGGGTTTTGCAGTGAAGGGCGAAAGCCAATCTCCTCTGAGGTGCATCTTCCGTGTTTCTCCTAAAATAAGACACCGTCTTATATTTCCCCCCCCTCAAAAAAACACAGTACGGCTTATTTTCGGCGGATGTCTTATTTTAACCGCTCTGCATTGGTACGCTGCATAGCCACGCCTATCCAGGCCATCTTAAGGGAGAGGCGCTGCGTCACTATGTCTTATTTTCGGGGTATGGCTTATATTTCACAAATGCGTAGAAATCCTACTACGGCTTATTTTATGGCTACGTCTTATTTTAGGGGGAACAGGGTTGGTGGCCATAGTACCAGGGAAAGCTGCTTTTTCTCACCTGGGAGGTGAAGCGTTTCCCTTGGAAACATCCGAATCAGCTCTGGCAATAGGTTTCCAACACCTGTCATGTGGTTAGCACGGGGTGGGGGTGGGGGTTAACCAGGCAGGCTGCAAAGACTGGGTTGGTGAAGGCCAAAGTCCAACTAATCCCCTCTGTCAGATGCAAACGCCGCCTCCCTCCTTGCCAAGATCAGATTGGACTGCTAATTACCCCAAAGAACGATTAGGGTGGAGGAAGCTGACACCTGGGTAGAAAACAACTCCGAAATGACGGCATTTTCAACCCTGACCTTTTGCAATTGCATCTGCGTGGCTCACCTGTTCCATCACCAAGGTCTTCCCCCCCATCCCTCGCCCACTCTTTCCGGTGACAGACCCCCCCGCACCCCCCTGAGCTTCCCCGACTTGATAGACAGAAATGAACCTCCAGAGAACTTTGCTGCTTTCCAACCAAACGCCAAAAAATTAGAAGTAAAATTGGTGTGCACAACAAATCATCAATTAAAGGTGTCTTGTTTATGTTTTTTTGAGGGAATAAATAAAATGTACAAAAACATACAAAGAGTTGCCACATTAACATTTCTCCATGACATTAAAAACAACGTTTTTTGGAGAGGGGAATCTATAGAGGCATTTCAAGTGTGGTGCAGTGGTTAGAGCCTCGGATCGGGGCCTGGGAGACAGAGGTTCAAATCTGCACACTCAAGTCATGAAGCTCGCAGGGTGTGACCTTGGGCCAGTCGCTGCCTCTCAGCCCCTAACCTGCGGCAGCTAGACTGGTGACTGGGAGTGGCCGCCGGGACCACATAACACCGGTCCTGAGAGAGCTACATTGGCTCCCAGTACATTTCCGAGCACAATTGAAAGTGTTGGTGCTGACCTTTAAAGCCCTAAATGGCCTCAGTCCTGTATACCTGAAGGAGCATCTCCACTCCCATTATTCAGCCCGGACACTGAGATCCAGCACCAAGGGCCTTCTGGCGGTTCCCTCACTACGAGAAGCAAAGCTACAGGGAACCAGGCAGATGGCCTTCTCGGTGGTGGCGCCCGCTCTGTGGAACGCCCTCCCAGCAGAGGTCAAAGGGATCAACAACTATCTGACATTCAGAAAATACCTGAAGGCAACCCTGTTTAGGGAAGTTTTTAACCTGTGATATTTTAATGTATTTAAATATCTGTTGGAGGCCGCCCAGAGTGGCTGGGGGGACCCGGCCAGATAGGTGAGGTACAAATAATAAATTATTATTATTATTACTAACCTACCTCACATGGTTGTTGTAGGGATTAAATGAGCCGGGACACACACACTGGTTGGACAGTGTTCTTTCTCAAAGCTACTAACATGAGTCTGACCAAACTGCGGGAGGCAGTGGAAGACAGGAGTGCCTGGCGTGCTCTGGTCCAGGGGGTCACGAAGAGGCGGACACGACTGAACGACTGAACAACATTCTACGTCCAGAAGTTTCTCCCGTGTTTGATCTCCCTCACCACATCAACGCCATAAACTCACACCAATTGCAACCTCTCCGCCTCACCTACCTCGCCAGATTAAACCAACCAGAGGGCCGGATTAGACCCCCAAAACTGACTTTGGACATACCTGGATTAGGCTAATTCATGGAGCGTTTAGTGGCTACTAGATGGCTGTGCTCAACTGCCAAAGTCGGAGGCAGCAATGCTTCTGAACCCCATCTGCCGGCGGCCGCAGGAGGGGAGGAGTGTTATTTTTGTAAAGGTAAAGGGACCCCTGACCATTAGGTCCGGTCGTGACTGACTCTGGGGTTGTGGGGCTCATCTCGCTTTACTGGCCGAGGGAGCCGGCGTACAGCTTCCAGGTCATGTGGCCAGCATGACTAAGCCACTTCTGGCGAACCAGAGCAGCACACGGAAACGCCGTTGACCTTCCTGCCAGAGCGGTACCTATTTATCTACTCACCCCAGTGTGCTTTCGAATTGCTAGGTTGGCAGGAGCAGGGACCGAGCAACGGGAGCTCACCCCGTCACGGGGATTTGAACCGCCGACCTTCTGATCAGCAAGCCCTAGGCTCTGGGGTTTAACCCACAGCGCCACCCGCGCCCCATCGTTATTTTTGTGCTCGGATCTTATTTGAGGGTTTCCCGAAGGCTTCTGTGACAACAGGATGCTGGGCTAGATGCCCCCCCCCACTGCACGGCCCAATCCAACAGGCTCTTGTCAGTTCTTATGTTCAAGGGCCATTGTCCAAACCCCACTTAGTTTCAGCTATTTATTGACTGCAGCTTCCATTGATTTAAAAGCCGAGAGAGGGTCCTTGGTGCCTGGGTGCAGGGATATACTTGAAAATCATACTTATCTTACCGTAACGCAGGCATAGACTGCATTAGATACTGTGTGTGAAATGTTAGGCTGGTTCTTAGCAGTTGTTTTTGTGCGCCTTTGTTCACCTGGTTGTGCATTAAGAGTCAGGAAGTATCTGGTCCCTCCAGGGCAGAGATAATAAATTAAATTCAGTTGGTGCGTTTCATGGTCAGTAAAGGTAAAGGGACCCCTGACCATCAGGTCCAGTCGTGTCCGACTCTGGGGTTGCGCGCTCATCTCGCTCTATAGGCCGAGGGAGCCGGCGTTTGTCCGCAGACACCTTCCAGGTCATGTGGCCAGTATGACAAAGCCGCTTCTGGCGAACCAGAGCAGCGCACGGAAACACCATTTACCTTCCCGCCGGAGCAGTACCTATTTATCTACTTGCACTTTGACGTGCTTTTGAACTGCTAGGTGGGCAGGAGCTGGGACCGAGCAACGGGAGCTCACCCTGTCGCAGGGATTCGAACCGCCAACCTTCTGATCAGCAAGCCCTAGGCTCTGTGGTTTAACCCACAGCGCCACCTGGGTCCCTTCATGGTCAGTAACTGGTCAGTAATGTCAGGACTTGGATGATGGGCTTGAGGGCATCCTGATCAAGTTTGCAGATGACACCAAATTGGGAGGGGTGGCTAATACCCCAGAGGACAGGATCACACTTCAAAATGACCTTAACAGATTAGAGAATTGGGCCAAAGCAAACAGGATGAATTTTAACAGGGAGAAATGTAAAGTACTACACTTGGGCAAAAAAAATGAAAGGCACAAATACAGGATGGGTTGACACCTGGCTTGAGAGCAGTACATGTGAAAAGGATCTAGGAGTCTTGGTAGACCATAAACTTGACATGAGTCAACAGTGTGATGCAGCAGCTAAAAAAGCCCATGCAATTCTGGGCTGCATCAATAGGAGTACAGCATCTAGATCAAGGGAAGTAATAGTACCACTGTATTCCGCTCTGGTCAGACCCCACCTGGAATACTGTGTCCAGTTCTGGGCACCACAGTTCAAGAAGGATACTGACAAGCTGGAACGTGTCCAGAGGAGGGCAACCAAAATGGTCAAAGGCCTGGAAACGATGCCTTATGAGGAACGGCTTAGGGAGCTGGGTATGCTTAGCCTGGAGAAGAGAAGGTTAAGGGGTGATATGATAGCCATGCTCAAATATATAAAAGGATGTCATAGAGAGGAGGGAGAAAGGTTGTTTTCTGCTGCTCCAGAGAAGCGGACACGGAGCAATGGATTCAAACTACAAGAAAGAAGATTCCACCTAAACATTAGGAAGAACTTCCTGACAGTAAGAGCTGTTTGACAGTGGAATTTGCTGCCAAGGAGTGTGGTGGAGTCTCCTTCTTTGGAGGTCTTTAAGCAAAGGCTTGACAGCCACCTGTCAGGAATGCTTTGATGGTGTTTCCTGCTTGGCAGGGGGTTGGACTGGATGGCCCTTGGGGTCTCTTCCAACTCTAGGATTCTAGGATTCTAGGATTCTATGATTCTAATTTTTATAGGTTGGTTCTGCCAAGATACCCTAGGCATCATAGCCACAGTTTCACCTAATAAATGCATCTTACTTGACTGGAGAACTGGGTTGCAAAATTTGGGGAAGTGCAATTTTTAAAGGAGGGGAGGTTTTTTCCCGTTGTTTCAGGCAGCACAAATCATGCCGAGCTGCCTTTAAATGTGAATGGAACTGAATTCATCCCCCCTGCCCCAGTCCCTAGATCCTACATACACATCTCCAGTAGAAGCAAAAAACCCAGTAATACACTCCAAACCAGGTGAGCTCCCTCCAACAAGCGCCTACTGCCAGACCAGCTGTTTCCATGTGAGACCTTGCATTCGCCATGCCAGTTAATCCCCCCGAACCTGGAGGAGAAGCTCAGGTTTCGGAGCCACAACAGATGTGCAAAATTTAACCCTCCTTTCTAATCCTCAGCAAGCTCCAGATCCCAGCCTGGATGGAAAAACACGCAGCGCAGGTTGAGGTGGGCTGGAGGCCACCATCTGTCTGCCAGTGGCCTTGCTTTGTAAACACTTCCTAAGAGCGACATTAGCGTCTCTATAGTAACAGTGGAGAAAGCGAGAGGGAGAGCGCCTTGGCTGGATCCACCATGGAGGTGGGACAGGGTCCTCCTGCAGAAAGGCAAACAGACAGAGGTGTTCCTTGTTGAGGGAGGAGACAGGGGCCAAAACCTTGCCAATGGAGGTGCTGTGAGCAACCTCTTCCTCAATGGGACGTCCGGTTTTTTTAAAAACTGGGAAGGCCTCCCTCCAGCCGCAGGGATTGCAACGTTGCAAAAAGCGTTGCGAAACGTGACTTTTTGTCGTTCCCCAGAGGGTAACCTCTGGAGGTGTGTGTTATGCTCATAGCTGTCAACCCTCCCTTTTTTTGCAGGAAACTCCCTTATTCCAATGCCGTTTCCCGCTGCTATCCCGGATTCTTGATATCCCTTAAATTTCCCCGGATTTCAAAGGAAGCAGCTCCTCTCCCTCCCTGCTGGCCAGGGAGGCTCCTCAGCTGCGTTGCTCGGCTGCCAATAAGGAGTCTGAGACCGACTGGGGGCGGAGCTTGCATGCCTTGTGCAGCCAGACCCTCACGCCCAACCAGCCAGCCTGCCTGCCTGCCGTCTACGAGCTCGCTCTTTCGCTCACCCGTTCGCGCGTAGCCTCTGGAGCGCAGGGTGGTGAGGCATCCCTTATTTTCAAATCTGAAAGTTCGAAAAAATCCCTTATTTTCAAATCCGAAAGTTGATAGCTATGGTTATGCTGTTGAGACCTGGTGGCGAAGGAGGAGAGGGAAGAAGCCATCATAAAGGCTTCATGTTTTTAATAAAAAAAAAAGTCTGTCCAGTGATTCAAGACATCTTATTTTAAGAAGCGTCTGGGAAGGGGAAAGGGCAGGCCTTTTCGGGGCCCCTGAAGATTGAACTGTTATGGGGGGCTCTTCGCAACCAGCGGCGAGGTCTGGGGGGGACGACCCACTGACATCTTCTTCAGTGGGATTCTTTCGTGGCAGATCACCAAACAACCTCTGTGCTACTGACTCTCAAACTTTGGGATTGTTGAATGTGTGTGTGTGTGTGTGTGTGTGTGTGTGTGTGTCTGTCACACACACACACACACACACACACACACACAGTTAATCAATTTGACTCATATCAATGAGACTCAAATTGGGTCTACTAGACCCAATTTTTAAAAGCAATGTGGGCTAAAGCCGCTTCTGGAGCCCTGCTGGCATTAGGGCCCTGAAGCTTAAATTTCATTAGTTTCACAGTGACTTGGCCCCTGCTAGTGTCATGTGATAATGGGATGCGGGTGGCGCTGTGGGATAAACCACAGAGCCTAGGGCTTGCCTTGCTGATCAGAAGGTCGGTGGTTCGAATCCCCGCAACGGGGTGAGCTCCCGTTCCTTGGTCCCTGCTCCTGCCCACCTAGCAAATCGAAAGCATGTCAAAGTGCAAGTAGATAAATAGGTACCACTCCGGCGGAAAGGTAAACGGCGTTTCCGTGCGCTGCTCTGGTTCGCCAGAAGCAGCTTTGTCATGCTGGCCACATGACCTGGAAGCTGTACGCCGGCTCCCTCGGCCAATAAAGCGAGATGAGCACCGCAATCCCAGAGTCGTCCGCGACTGGACCTAATGGTCAGGGGTCCCTTTAGCTTTACCTTTAGTGTCCTGTGATGGTTAGAGTGTTGGACTTAAGGCTGGGGAGACCTGGGTTCAGATCTCGGCTTGTTTACCGTGAGGCACTGGGCCAATTTTTCTGTCTTGCTGTTAAATTTGTATCCCATTTTCCCACCAAACTATGTTCAGAAAAAGTGGCTTGCTGCAATAAGTAAAACGCAGAATAATGGTCAAAAAATCTTTTTTTAAAAAAACAAAAACACATGTATAAATTGTTGCTGTTACAGTATTTTGTACACACATTAACTCTGTACTCTGGGCAGTTTTACATCATTTTAAAAAAGAAAATCCCATTCGCAAAAATCAAACAATGAAAACAATGAATTATGAGCTTTGCAGATCATCACGGAAAGGTGCAAGGGACCCAGGTGGCGCTGTGGGTTAAACCACAGAGCCTAGGGCTTGCCGATCAGTAGGTCGGCGGTTCGAATCCCTGCTACGGGATGAGCTCCCGTTGCTCGGTCCCAGCTCCTGCCCACCTAGCAGTTCGAAAGCACGTCAAAGAGCAAGTAGATAAATAGGTACCGCTCTGGCGGGAAGGTAAACGGCGTTTCCGTGCGCTGCTCTGGTTCGCCAGAAGCGGCTTAGTCCTGCTGGCCACATGACCCGGAAGCTGTACGCCGGCTCCCTTGGCCAATAAAGCGAGATGAGCGCCGCAATCCCAGAGTCGGACACAACTGGACCTAAAGGTCAGGGGTCCCTTTACCTTTACGTTACGTAAAGGTGCATAAAGTCAGCAGCATAAATCGAAAACAGCAGAAAACCTCTATTGGGGCAGGGAGGGGGGATTTGGTGCTAGAAATTACAACATCCAAAATGCCATCTCCATATCACTCCATCTCTCTCTCTCTCTTTAAAAAAATGTTCTTATTTATTTTTCCAGGATAACACAGATAATATTGGGATAATAAATAGAGGCCAAAACAACCTCTGGATTCTGGCAACTCTTTACAAGCTCCTCTGAAATCGCTGCAGAGTGCAAAATTATTAGCAATTGTTTCTGAAAACATTTTTGCCATGGTTTATGTGTGAATCGGGTGCCGGCTGATTATGTCATAGCGTGAACGATAATAAACGGATACCGCGTTTTTCTGCTCCCAGACACTTTGGTTGTCCTATTCTCTTCACACAGCTACAGTTCCCGAGTTTCCTCAGAGAAGGAATGGAGGGGGTCAGCAAACTTTTTCAGCAGGGGGCTGGACTATATTTTGAAAAAAAAAAATGAACGAATTCCTATGCCGCACACATAACCCAGAGATGCATTTTAAAGGACACATTATACTCATGTCAAAACCAGGACCGGTGCTAGGGGTTTTGGCGCCCTAGGCGAGGGGGCGGGGCACGTGACGTCATTGCGCATGACGTAAGGTGCCCGACCCCCTGCCTGCCGGGCACCCCGCGCCGCCGCGATTTTCGCCGCTGGTTGGGGCGGCACCGGACGGCGGCGGGGGGGGGGGCGAGGGGCAGGCTGGCCAGCGCCCCCTCCATTTTGGCGCCCCCGCCGCCGCGGTTTTCGCCACAACCTGCTCGCTCCGCCGCTGGTTGGGGCGGCGGGGGGCAGGCTGGCCAGCGCCCACTCCATTTTGGCGCTCTAGGCAACCGCCTACTTCGCCTAAATGGAAGCACCGGCCCTGGTCAAAACACGCTGATTCCCAGACCGTCCGCAGACTGGATTGAGAAGACGATTGGGCCACATCCGGCCCCCGGGCCTTAGGTTGCCGACCCATGGTTAAAGCACTCTGGGAACTGTAGTTTGGTGGGGGGAATGGGGCTTTTGGTCCACTCTCAGCATCCTTAGCAAACTACACCTCCCAGAATTCTTTTGGGGATGGGGAGACATGACTGTTTAAAGTGGTATCGTGGTGCTTTAAAAGTGTGGTGTGAATGTGGCGCTGGTATTATTATTATTATTACTAGTTGAAGTTAGCCCGTTAATAAATAACGGGCGCTAGAAGAGGAGGAGGCGGCAGAACAGCGGCCGCTGGGGGTTGGAGAGGGGCTCCCTCCCCCTTCTTCTTTTTCCCTGGGGGCGGCTGCAGCGGCGGCGGTAGCGGCGGCGAGGATGGGCCGGCCCTCCTTGGCTTCCAGAGCACCGGCGCTCCGTTGGATGGGCCGTCCCAGGCCGCTAGGCCTCGGAGCCGCGGGGATTGGGCTCTGCGTCCGTGCGAGGCAGCGGCGCTGGCGCAAGTGACAACGCGCGTGCGCCGCCGCCGCCTCTCGGACACGCCCCCCTCTCCGCCCGCTCCAATCCCTGCGTCCGTGTGGGACATGGACATGCGCAGTAGCGCAATTCCGTGACACACGGACTGGACGCAGGGACACAGCAAGTTTATTATATAGGATTATTATTATTATTATATTTCTATACCGCCCTTCATCCAAGTATCCCAGGGTGGTTTGCAATATAAAAAAACACAAGAATACATACCATATTAGCAAACAAAAACAATATTAAGGTGTGCTGAAATTTTCAGCTTTCAAATTCCAAAAAATGAAGGGTGCTAAAAAGTTGTGACATGAATTGGGAATTTGAAAGATGTTTCGGTTAAATTAATATAGTTTAGTTTTGCTTGGTAAGCAAAATGCGTGTAAAATTGCGTAGAACTTGTTAAAAAAAATGTCTGCCAAGTATTTGCAGTTGTTGTTGTTGTTGTCGTTGTTAATTTTATTTATATCCCAACTTTCTCCCAAAACCAGGATTCAAGGTGGCTCAGCTCACAAAAATCAAAACAAAATTGAATAAAACACAGAAAGCTAACAACATATAAAAGATGATGCTTTAAAAGGATTTAAAATACCGTATTGGCCTGAATATAAGCCGCACCTTTAAAATTCATTGGGGGGGGGTAGAGAAAAAAGACAATACAGTGGTACCTTGGTTCTCAAACTTAATCCGTTCTGGAAGTCCGTTCCAAAACCAAAGCGTTCCAAAACCAAGGCGCGCTTTCCCATAGAAAGTAATGCAAAACGGATTAATCCGTTCCAGACTTTTAAAAACAACCCCTAAAACAGCAATTTAACATGAATCTTACTATCTAACGAGACCATTGATCCATAAAATGAAAGCAATAATCAATGTACTGTACTATAAAATAAATAAGACAGTATTGTAGATGATAAAAATTTAAATTATTTCCCCCCTTACCAGCACTGATGATAGTCATTGTTTGGATGGGGGGCCTTTTATCCATTTCCGCAGTCACACAATCAATCAATCAATAGCTTAACTGGGTTTCACACAGCCACAAAAACAAATTAACCGAGAAAGCCTCAAAAACAAAAACGCAAAATAAATAGCAAAAATAAAAGCGCCAAACTTAATCCGTTCCAGAAGTCCGTTTGACTTCCGAAATGTTCAAAAACCAAGGCGCGGCTTCTGATTGGTGCAGCTGCCCCGGAAACAATAGCTGACAGCTGCATTGGACGTTCGGCTTCCGGAAAACGTTTGAAAACCTGGACACTTACCGTATTTTTCGCTCCATAACGCGTACCGGACCATAACGCGCACCTAGTTTTTTGAGGAGGAAAGGGGGGAAAGCCCCCCCCTTTTGAGGATCAGTTCAAAGTTGTGCATCTTCTTTTGGAAGAAGAAAAGCCCCATTTGCAAAAGGATCAGCTCAAAGTTGTGCTGCTGCTTTTGCAAAGGAGAAAAGCCCCATTTGCAAAAGGATCAGCTCAAAGCCCTTTCTACAGTTTCCAAACAGATAATCTCATCAGCCAGTCACATGTCGCTGGGGAAACCAACAGCCTCCTCTGCAGGAAGGGAGCCAGCGACCTTCTCTCTCTTCCCGATCTCTTGCTGATCAGCTGTAAAGCGGCAGCCTTTCAACACCCCCTTCTCTCTTTGTAAAAGAAAAAGCTCGATCTTCTTTTGGTCCCTGGGCAATTCAGCTCCAGGGACCATGCATTCGCTCCATAACGCGCACAGACTTTCCCCCTTCCTTTTTAGAAGGAAAAAAGTGTGCGTTATGGAGCAAAAAATACGGTACTTCCGGGGTTTGAGAACCAAGGCTTTTGAGAACCCAAATATAAGCCACTCCCTTAAAATTCCACAGGTACTCACACCTGTTCCATTTTACCGTATGTCTGTTTCAGCAGCGATATCCTAAAAGCCAATTTTTGTAAGGGCGCAAATTTAAGCCGCACTTATCACAGTCAGAATTTTTTTGGGGGGGGGGAGTGAGGCTTATATTCAGGCTGAAACAAATTTAGCATTGCCGGACATTTTCAGAAGGTAAAAATAAAATTATTTGGTTTGCCGAAAGCAGTTTGATATGCTTGTTAATCAACTGTAACTTACCAAGCAAAATGTTTCCCGGTCACAAAAATAATAGCATATTTGAATTCCTCACATATTTTTTAACACCCCTCGTAGAAGAAATTTGCAAAAATTAAGATTCACCCATACAATATGGCCTTGGGGGCCATTTCAACTCCACAATTCTATGATTTAGCTTAGAGAATTGGTGATGAGTTTTTGCTTGTGTGTGTGTGTGTGTGTGTGTGTGTGTGAGAGAGAGAGAGAGAGAGAGAGAGAGGGGAGGTATCTAGAATTAATAGCCATAGCTGTGAACTTTTGGATTTGAAAATAAGGGATTTTTTCAAACTTTCAGATTTGAAAATAAGGGATGCTGCGAGGGCGGTGCAATGGCACCAAGTAGCCTCGCCACCCTGCGCTCCAGAGGCTGCGCGCGAACGGGTGAGCGGAAGAGCGAGCGCATAGACGGCAGGCAGGCAGGCTGTCTGTCTGGTTGGGCATGAGGGTCTGGCTGCACAAGGCATGCAAGCTCCGCCCCCAGTCGGTCTCAGACTCCTTATTGGCAGCCGAGCAACGCAGCTGAGGAGCCTCCCTGGCCGGCAGGGAGGGAGAGGAGCTGCTTCCTTTGAAATCCGGGACATTGAAGGGATAGCAACAATCCGGGATAGCAGCGGGAAACGGCATTGGAATAAGGGACCTCTTCCCCTCAATGTGATGGAGCCTGCAGGGGAAGTTAGCAGCAGAGAAATGGGCACTTAAAGTTCAGGAAAATGGCACAGGTGTTTGATGGTGAGATGTGCAACCCGGCTGATGCCAAGTCACTGTCTATGCCAGCTTGCCTTAATTCCCAGTCTCCTCCCTCCCTCCCTCCCTCCCTCCCTCCAAACTTCCAATGATTCCAGCTTCATCAAACCTGTTGCTAGCCTGCTTTTCCCCCTCCCTTGCCCCCCCACTCTTTCCCTCCCCTCCCACCCAGGGTGGGAGGAGACTCTTATTCTGAAAGAGAGGCTACTATATGATGTAATCTGCGCCTTTGCACAGATGAGAGGCGGGTGGGTAGCTAAAAACTTACTGGTTGCATTAAAAGAGGGGAAGGTGGGAGGGGCGGCGGAGAGAATGGGCTCATCAGCATGGCAGCCCCTCCCATGTGCCCCTCTATAAAAAGCGGGGGTTTTGCGGCTCGGGCTGCCTTTGGGGAGCTCTGAATTGCAACAGCTGGAGAGACGCAGGTGAGGTCTGGATTCTGTGCTTTCTGCCCTTAAGGTAACGGGCTGGGGACTGGGAAGGAAGGAAATCAGGGAGGGAGGGAGGGAGGGAGGGGAGGGAGGGTTGCATCTCCCCCCACCCTCCAAGGCAAGAGGGGGAACTCAGGACGGAGATGCCACCTGTGGAGAAGGCACCTGTGGACTGCCAGGCGAAAAGTTGCAAGCGTCACCTCTTGCAAAAGACCCCTCTCCATCGCTCCTTTGCATCCCTTCCGACAGCCTCCACCTTTGTCCTGTCCCTTAAGGCTGCAAAATCCCTCCTCGGGGCATGTTTTGGGGGGCGCGGGAGCCTCTGGGGTTGGGTGTCCTCTTGTGTGGGGCACAATTTGCATCAGCTGTTTTTTGGGGGGGAACGAAAGTCCTGGTATTCTGGTGCTTGTCTGTTTTGTCTCTTAATATCCGCCTGAATCGGAGGAGAGGGGTCCAAATGATGTGCTTCTCCCTCTGTTAGGTTCCCTGGGGATGTAGGAAGAGAGACTGGGTGGTGCAGTGGTTAGAGTGTCGGGACTAGGGTTCGAATCGCCCACTTGGCCATGGATCTCACTGGGGGGGGGGTGGATGTTGGGGTCCCATCACCTCCTCTCAGCCTAACCTACCTCACAAGGTTGTTGTAGGGATTAAATGAGCGATTGGGAGAACCACTACTCCGGCTTGATTTCCTTGGAGAGAAAAGCAGGAAGAGTTGCCCCGGTTTTAACAAATTCCAACCATGCACACCTCAAAACGGACCCCATCTTCTACCGTAATGAAGCCAAAGAATGCGTGAAAATTCTTTGTTTCATTTAGAATATATATGTTTCATTTATTTATTTGGCTTTTCAGATTAAAATTTTCCAGTCATATATTGAACATAGATCATAAAAACAAGATTCCAAAGAATCGCCTGGACTTTCCTCCTTCCCTTTGTGGAGGATCCTGCTATTCATCATTTCCTCCTGCATCTTTTATGATCATCCAAATCTTTTACTTTATATCCAAAATTCACCATTAAACTACAAGTGTTATTCAAATCCTAGTAACCATTTCAACTGTTTACAATGGTTTTTTAAGATAAATTTTAACCCCCCCCCCATTCTTTATTAAAATTGTGGTCTTCCTGATTTTTAATTCTTCCCATCATTTTAGCCTTTTCGGCATAATCCATTAATTTAATCTGCCATTCTTCTCTGGTTGGGACTTTATCTTCTTTCCATCTCTGGGCCAATAACATCCGCGCAGCCGTGGTCGCATCCATAAATAGTCTTTCCTTGGGATTTCGACACCTAGAATTCCTAAAAGGAAGACTTCAGGGTTTTTTAAATCAAAGGTTATTTTAAACATTTTTTTCAACTCATTATATATCATTTCCCAAAATCCTTTAACTACCTTACAAATTAACCGAAAAAGCCTCAAAAACAAAAACGCAAAATAAATAGCAAAAACAAAAGCGCCAAACTTAGTCATAGAATCATAGAATCGTAGAGTTGGAAGGGATCGATTCCAGCTCCCTCCAATACAGGAATCCTGTCCACAGCTGTCCCTAGTTGGGCTCGAACCACCAACCTTCTGGCTAACAGCCAAGCACGCTAACCCGCTTGCGCTACCAGGAGATGCCAGGGATTGAACCTGCAACCTTCTGCACGCAAGGCTCTCTCACTGACCTATACAGCCCCTGAAACGCTCTGCCTGATCCCGTGGGATCTAGTCTGCAAAAATGTCTGCCATCATATACAGACATGAACTGTGCTGATTATAATTATAATCCCGATAATAAATTAATAGCATGTTTCAAAATGCATATCTCCCCCCCCCCCAAAAAAAGAACTTACCGGTAAGAACACCTCATCTGTTTAAAGGTAAAGGTAAAGGGACCCCTGACCATTAGGTCCAGTCGTGTCTGACTCTGGGGTTGCGGCGCTCATCTTGTTTTACTGGCCGAGAGCCGGCGTACAGCTTCCGGGTCATGTGGCCAACATGACTAAGCCGCTTCTGGCAAACCAGAGCAGCGCACGGAAACGCCATTTACCTTCCCACCAGAGCGGTTCCTATTTATCTACTTGCACTTTGACGTGCTTTCAAACTGCTAGATGGGCAGGAGCTGGGACCGAGCAACGGGAGGTCACCCCGTCGCGGGGATTCGAACCACCGACCTTCTGATAAGCAAGCCCTAGGCTCTGTGGTTTAACCCACAGCGCCACCTGGCTCCCTACCTCATCTGTTTACTCAGAGGTAAATCCTTGCATCTCAGACAGAAGGTACGTGAGCTTACGGCAGCCTGACCCGCTGTTCAGGAGAAAACGAGGCTGAAATTGTGTGTGTGTGTCCATCTCCAAAAGAATATTGATGATGCAATGCTACATAGAGACGAGCTTAGGAGCATCATCTAACGCAGCTTTTGATTGACGGTGGGAGACTTTGTGATTGCACAGAGCTCTGCCTTCAGCCAGCAAGGCTGGCGAAGAGTTCTGTGGAAAGCTGCCCCCACACCCAACAGGCGTTGACCCCAAACAAATTATCACCCCGTATTACATTACTCAACTCAACTCAGTTTATTACAGCAAAAGCCAGCAATATAATACAGTACAGTATAATTCCAAACCAGCGATCAGAATATCGCTACAAGGCGTCAAAATCCTACGGATTAAGAAGAAAAAAACCAATGGCGCAAAAAAAATTGTATAGTATATTTTCCAGTAGAAGCGATTTATGTTTTTTGATGGCTAAGGTGCAAAACTTGGCCACAGCATAGGATAAAGGTAAAGGGACCCCTGACCATTAGGTCCAGTCGTGTCCGACTCTGGGGTTGCGGTGCTCATCTCGCTTTATTGGCCGAGGGAGCCGGCGTACAGTTTCCGGGTCATGTGGCCAGCATGACAAAGCCGCTTCTGGCAAACCAGAGCAGCGCATGGAAACGCTGTTTACCTTCCCGCCGGAGTGGTACCTATTTATCTACTTGCACTTTGACGTGCTTTCGAACTGCTAGGTGGGCAGGAGCTGGGACCGAGCAACGGGAGCTCACCCCATCGCAGGGATTCGAACCGCCGACCTTCTGATCGGCAAGCCCTAGGCTCTGTGGTTTAACCCACAGCGCCACCCGTGTGTATTATTATTATTATTATTATTATTATTATTATTATTATTATGGTCCCCTCCCCGCGACCTAGTTCAGCATTGACCCCAAAGGCAGTTTGGCAGGGGGGTAGATCTGGGGGGGGAAATGAGGCCAAATTAAGACTGCAAAGAAGTGTCAGGTAGACAGGACAGAGAAAAGCTGTCTACATGCATTAATTTTCATTTTTATCCAGGTAAAACTGGTTAGACCACACTGTTCTTGTGGAAGGGTCGTCGCTCGGTGCAAAGCTCCTGCTTTGAATGCAGAATGACCCAAGGTTCGACCCTCGCTGGCACCTCCAGGTAGGGCTGGAGGAGAGTGACACCCTCCTTCCTGAAGCCCTGGGGAGCAGCTGCCAGTCAGTGCAGACAACACTGAACTAGGGGGACCCAACGGTCTGACTTGGCAGCATCCCATTTCCTATCCCACCCTTTGTAATATTTATCACCTCTAAAATTATATCTGTTGGAAACCCTGCTGAAATTTGCAGTCTCCCTCTTATGTCCTGAATGCTAACGGAGGGAGCGATCAGGTTCTTTGACCACACAGCCAATAATCGTCTGCTCCAGATGTGACTGGACTACAACTCCCAGCAGCCAGCATGAGGGATGGTGGGGGTTGTAGTCCAACAACATCTGGAGGGCCAGAGGTGTTTCCCATCCCTGCCCCCAAGGAAACCCTCTCTCTCCCTCTGATTAATTGCAACCCACTCGCCTCCGGCGATCAGGGATGATTGAGCTGTGATTACCTGCATTTGGGGTTGGGCTAGATGACCCTTGGGGTCCCTTCCAATACCTGCAATTCCACGATTCTACTAAAGCTCTGCTCTGGATACTGGTGATACTATTATTTAATGGCATGAACTGTTCTAAACTGCTTTTCTCAGTCTTGGGGGCATTTGTAGAGCTTTTCAAACTTTTGATGTTGGTGATGCATTTTTTAGGCATGCATCATTTCGCGACACGGTAATTCAGTTTTACTAGCAGAGATTAAACTAACCTTTTCCCAGCCCCCCCCCCCCCGAGGAGCGCAGGGAGCGTTTGCATGACACACCTGCACACTGCAGCCGACACACGAACGTGTCGCGACAGTTTGGAAAGCTCTGATCTAGCTAATCACCAAATAGCGCCTTAAACCTAGGTTGCAGTTGCAATGTGTAGGCACCTTTTCCCCTAATGGCTATTATTATTATTATTATTATTATTACTAGTTGAATTTAGCCCGTTAATAACAGATGCTAGAACGGAGAGGAGGGCCGGGGCGCCACGCATCCCACCCTCCCTCGTTCCCAGCAGGCCCGAGGAGGGAAGCGGCGGCGGCCTCTGCGCTCCGCCGCGGAGCTCCCCGTCCCCGGGCACTGCCGGAGCCGCAGCCAGAGCCTTCCGAGCGTGGGCAGCCTCGGAGGCGGCGGCAGCGGGTGAGCGCAGGCGGACAGGGGCACCCCGGCAGCGCGCTCTTCTGGGGACCCGGCGGGCCCAGCTCCGTGCGAGGCAGTGGCACTGAGCCAACTGACGACGCGCGTGCGCCGTCGCTGCCTCTCGGACATGCCCCCTGTCATCTCCTATTGGTCTCTGCACTCCAATCCAATCCCTGCGTCTCTGTGGGACATGCGCAGTGGCAAAAAACCACTGACACACGGACTGGACGCAGGGACACTTGGAGATTATTATATAGGATTATTAATCTCATTTCAGCGGGTGGCGCTGTGGTCTAGGCTTGCTGATCAGAAGGTCGGCGGTTTGAATCCCCGCGACGGGGTGAGCTGCCGTTGCTCTGTCCCTGCTCCTGCCTACCTAGCAGTTCGAAAGCATGTCAAAGTGCAAGTAGATAAATAGGTACCACTCCGGCAGGAAGGTAAACAGCTTTTCTGGTTCTACAGAAGCGGCTTAGTCCTGCTGGCCACATGACCCCGAAAAACTGTCTGCGGACAAATGCTGGCTCCCTCGGCCTATAAAGCAAGATGAGCGCCGCAACCCCAGAGTCGTCCGCGACTGGACCTAACGGTCAGGGGTACCTTTACATATACCACTTTGTATTTTAAAGAAAAAATCTCAAAGCAGTTTACAACACATTGAAACACCCAATCATACAATCTAGAATAAGACTTATTCAAGCTCCAAGGAAAATATTTCAGGTCCTTTGGCTCCCCCCCCCCCAATTTATTTCCCGACTTAATTTATAGAGCTGCCCCATAGCAGTAGTGCTCTAGGAAGCCAGTGGGGTGTAGTAGTTAGAGCAAGCATAGGCAAACTCCGGCCCTCCAGATATTTGGGACTACAATTCCCATCATCCCTAGCTAACAGGACCAGTGGTCAGGGATGATGGGAACTGTAGTCCCAAACATCTGGAGGGCCGGAGTTTGCCTATGCCTGGGTTAGAGTGTCAGAGTAGGACCTGGGAGGTGAGGGTTCAAATCTCCCTTCTCTCATGAAGCTCCCTGGGTTGACCTTGGAGCCAGTCACAGTCTCTTGGCCTACCTCACAGGGTTGTTGGAGGGATTAACTGAGGAGTGGGGTGAACCATGGACTCCTTGGAGAAAAAGGTGGGAGATAAATGCAATAAATATGCTCTTCTGCTTCTCTACTTAAGAAAGCTGGAGGGGCCAGTGAGATGGAGATGTCAGTCGCCAGCCAACCTGGTATCCGGAAATCTACGCATGGTTGCAATTGGACCTGCAGTTGCAAAACACACCTGGTGCCTGGGGGAAATCCTGACGCTGTGAATCTGAGGTAAGGTGTGACCTTGCAGGTAAACTGGTCACAAGCTGCTAAGGGCTTTATCTATATACAGTATATAAAATCGTTCAAGTTGGATGTTTGTTAACGATCGCCTTTCTCCGTAACCCCCTGATCGATTCCGTTCAAATTTGGGCACAACGTTCCATGCCCATATGGGAGTGATCGTATGTACTTATATTGCACAAATACCACACCTTTCCCAGGTAAAAATGTGATTTTTGTGCAAAAAATAGCGCCCTCCAGTGGACGTTAAACAGTACAGCACAACACACCTGTTTCTGACGCCTCCTCCTCCTCTCCCGATGTCACTGCCACCATCCAATCGACAGACAGACCAGGCGGAAACGCTACTGCTGGCTCCGTCGACGGGTATACAGGCCGGCCGGCCGGAATCGCCATTTTCGCGGTTTGCGGCGCTATCTCTCCAACGGCTGCAGAGCCAGGCCGCGTCCGACATTTCCAGGCCCGTACGGACCGGCTGGAAAGGTAGGCTGGGCACAAAGACCTAGTTTGCCCTTGGTGGGTTGGAGACGCCACCTCCAGTAGCTACAGAGGGAAGCCGCGGCACAGCCACGCTGGCCGGAAGTGTCCCGTCCGCCATTTGTGGAGGCGACATTCCATTTCACCAAATCAGCCACAGCAAGGCGTGGCCGGGTCAACTAGTATATTAATAGTATAGTAATACCTTGAACTGCCTACTAGCCAGTTCGGAGTTCTAGTAAGCCAACCATCCCAACCCTAGACTGACACCCTGGCTCCCCTTTGCTATGAGAAGGTGAGCGTGGCTACATTTCTCCCCCCAGCACAGGTTAGAAAAGTACATAGAGGTAGACTCTACACACATATAGCTCTGAAAATGCTTTTTTTTAAAAAAAGAAAAGAAGTTTTGAAAAATACATTCAATTTGGCATAGCTCACTGCCACCATCTAGTGTCAACTTTGTATATTGCACATTTAAAACGTTTTATTTGCAGCCGTGTGGCTGAGTCTAGAGTTGACGGAGGAAGATGGGCAGAGTGGCGCATTTCCTCTTTCAGCTCTATGGGCTTCTCAAATGCCAGACTGGCGCCTGAGCAGCTGAACTGGGGTAGCCAGCTTTTTGGGCTCCGCAACATGTCCTGTGATCTGTGCCATCAGGCATGCACCACACCATGCATTTGAAGCACATCCCTCCTGGGAACTGTAGTTTGCTGAGGGTGCTGTTGAGGGGGTTGTCACTCTGTGAGAAGAAACTGCACTTCCCGGGGTTCTTTTGGTGGGGTGCTTTAAATGCAGTTTATATGTATGGTGTGGATGTGACCATCTCATGTAAAAACCAAGAAGATCCATGTGGATTAGTGCTGTGCTGTTGTGCTGGCAGTCGACGGATCTGTACAAGAAAGTTTTTAGTGTTTGGTGTTTTATTGCATTTTTATATCTGTTGGAAGCCGCCCAGTCAGATGGGCAGGGTACAATTATTAATATTAATAATAATAATAATAATTTTGCAAGCTTTTACTACAAGGCTAATGAAAGCTTACATTTGACGGTGGCTTTTTGAGGATCCCATGTAAAACCATGCCAATTCCTTATTTATTTTATTTATTTATTGAATTTATATAACGCCCTATACCCTATATGCATAATGTTTTTCCCTTTGGTTTTCTGAAGTAGTATTGAGAGCCAGTGTGGTGTAGTGGCTGGGGAGACCCGGCCAGATGGGCGGGGTGGCTGGGGAGACCCGGCCAGATGGGCGGGGTACAAATAATAAATTATTATTATTATTATTATTATTATAGTGGTTAAGAGTGGTAGACTCGTAATCTGGTGAACCGGGTTCGCGTCTCCGCTCCTCCACATGCAGCTGCTGGGTGACCTTGGGCTAGTCCCACTTCTCTGAAGTCTCTCAGCCCCACTCACCTCACAGAGGGTTTGTTGTGGGGGAGGAAGGGAAAGGAGAATGTGAGCCGCTTTGAGACTCCTTCGGGTAGTGATAAAGCGGGATATCAAATCCAAACTCTCTTTTTTTACCCAAAGGTCTCAGGGCGGTTCACAGAATATAATCAAAACATAAAACCACAAAATACATAATCAGAATAAAAACAACTCATTGACACCCCCCCCAAAACCCACATTTTAAAAGAACATAGGAAACCCAGCCAGATGGGTGTGGTATAAATAATAAAATTATTATTATTATTATTATTATTATTATGCTAATCAATCAATCACTTTATTTCAGCTTTAAGCTCATAAGAACAACAGAACTAGAACTAATACACAGCACAATTTGATTTAAAAAAATTAGAACCAGCAAACACTTAAAAGAGTACAAATTAGAAATAGATACTATAAGGAATTTTCAGCTTCCAAACAGCAGTCCATTACAACGTTTATATGTCAAAACGGAAGTTAAAAATTTCGCCATTTGTAAAGTTACATGCTGATCTGTGTCTTGCAATAAGAAGGCCAGGCGAAAATCTGCCGGGTGCCCAGGCAACTTGTGGATTAATGGTAACAGTAAGTTCTTCCGGACAACACAATATAAAGGACATATAAATACTATATGGTGAAGTGTTTCGATCGATCTATTATCACAGGAACATAAAACCGAGACTTGGCCCCTAGAAAATCTATGAAAAAGGGGATTCGAAGGGAAAACATTAAAACGTGCTTTGATAAAGGTGAAACAATGACTGGCAATAGAAAGGGATGATAGGTAAGATGGCACATGAGTTGGAGAAATAACTCCCAACTGACGTGGGGAACATAGCTCCCCACCAAGCATAACATTACGCTGCCCCTCTATGTCGTCCAGTCTTTGATTAATAATTTTCCTTGCTAAGGTAAGATCTTGGTTCACGAGATCTATGGGCGAGATTCCAATAGATAAAAGTTTAGCATGAATCTTATTGGCCCAAGGGCTGCTAAACTCATCGCGCCAAAGGCATTGGGCTATATAGTAGTTAGGTAATCTAAACCAAAGTGTTAGCCAGTATATGTTAATCAAATGAACTAAAGACCTGGTTAAAAAGGAATGTTTTTGCAATTTCAAATACTCATTTTACATCCTTAAAGTATCGATGACTTTCCTTCTTCTCCTTCCATGGTTCATTCTGTGATAACTCGGATCCTGGGGCAGTATGTTGCATACATGAAGTATGTGTTATGTCTGCCACCACACCGTAAATACATCAATATTCTTGTTTCTCACACCCCAAATTTTGTCTCCATTTCTGTCGGCGCTCAGCGGCCGAGTTCGCTGTTAGAGGGAGTGCATCTATCCAAAACTTGCAATTAGAATTCTGAAGTGTTTACCAAATGCTGAATATCTGCAATATTATTATTTTTTATTATTCTGCCTCTGCTACAAACCTCCAGCACGGATTTGCTAGCGCGTTGTCTGACTCAGCGTGGGGCAGCTGCAGGAAAGGCAGATTCCATGCCGGCGAGATCATTAGGAAAGCAATTGAAAATGAAACTGTCGATACCGTAATGCCGTTATGCAAATCTATGGTGTGACCACATTTGGGTTCTGGTCGCCTCACCTGAAAATGGATATTGTAGAGTTTGGAAAAAGTTCAGAAAAGGGCAAGCAAAATTTTAAAGGGGGTTTATCTCGAAGGAAAGGTTGCAGAATTTGGGACCAGGGCGGGTGAAAAATCAATTATTTTTTTAAAAACAAACAAACAAATAAAATCGGATTTTCTTTTTATTTCAATTGGATTTTTAAAATAAAATGCTTTTGGGAGAAAAATCTTTCCAAAGATAGTTTTCTATTTAAGTTACATTATAGTCCAAAGGCTATTCATCAGGAAATAAGGATTTGTTTTAAGTTTTTCACATGTGCTAAAACTCAAAGGTGTTTTTGTGGTTTTTTTAATTGTTTAACCACATCAGTTAACAAACATGGATACATATGCTATAATGTTATTGCTTTAGTTAAATAAATTGTTTACATTGTTATTAAGGAAATGATTATTTTTCTCCTTCCAATAAAGTACAGCAGAAAAGTTGTCCAAATATAAACAGTTAACTTATTAAACCTCACCATAATTTCATAATTATCTGTCTATGTATTTCTAATAGTATAACCAAATCAGCAATTTTTGATATAACTGTAAAAACCACTCTGAAAATCTATCGTTCCAAAAATGAAACCTTCCTCTGGTTGTGAATATTAAGATGATACCAGCAAGAATGAGTCTTTCTGTAAAACAAAATGATTTCAATCAAGTCTTACCGACTAGTGATTTAAATTGTGATTTAAATCGATTTGATTTAAATCAAATCCACCCTGTTTGGGACATTTTAATGTATTTTAATATCTGTTGGAGGCCGTTGGAGAGTGGCTGGGGGGACCCAGCCAGATAAATTATTATTATTATTTTCATTTAGAGACAAAGCAAGTAAGGAGATAGGTAGATGGGCCATTGGCTTAATCCAGCAGGCTCATTTTTCGTTCTTAAGCACACACACCTTCTGCTATATAAGCTGCAATGAACTCAGCCTTAATCTAAAGTAAGCCTATTTAGGATTAAAGCATTAATAAAGCAAAACTACTTAGAGGTGGATCAGCTTGTTAGATGCAGCTAGCATCACCTTTGTCAGTTTGGGGGCGGGCGGGGGGAGCACAGTTCTTGCTAGAGATCCAGGGGGTGATATTTTGGTTGCCAGCCTTTTGGCCCCAGTGGGCGCCTTTGCAAACGTGTGTGTGTGTGTGTGTGTGTGTGTGTGTGTGTGTGTGTGTGTGTGTGTGTGTTTCTGTGTGTGTGTGTGTGTTTCTGTGTGTGTGTGTGTGTGTGTCGCTGGAGGTGGGAGAGGAATTCGATTCACTTAGCATTTAAAGACTTTTCCATTTTCCAAAACGAAAACGTGAATTGAAGCACAGCCGTTCCTTTCAAATCTGCGCTTCTACGAATGTTGCAACGCAGCTGTTCTCCAGCCAAACATCGCAGGGAAAAGTGGAATTTGCTGCCAAGGAGTGTGGTGGAGTCTCCTTCTTTGGAGGTCTTTAAGCAGAGGCTTGACAGCCATCTGTCAATAATGCTTTGATGGTGTTTCCTGCTTGGCAGGGGGTTGGACTGGATGGCCCTTATGGTCTCTTCCAGCTCTACGATTCTATGAAATATTGCGCTGAAATAATAATAATAATAATAATAATAATAATAATAATAATAAATTATTTATACCCCGCCCTTCCCGGTCCAAAAACTGGGCTCAGGGCGGCTAACAACAAATACAAAACAATGATTAAAAACAGCTAAAAACAGCATAAAAAACAAACACCAGTGGGATCCCCAGGGCTAACTGGCCAAGTTAGTCTTGCTAGGCCAGTAGGGAGACCAGGGAAGAATTTTAATGTGGGTTTCTTCAGAAAAAAGGGAAGGGGGGAAAAGGAATAAGGGGTCAGGCTAGATTGAAGGCCAGGCGGAATAACTCTGTCTCACAGGCCCTGCGGAAGGAGGTCAGGTCCTGATGAATTTTCATTATTGGTCTTGAAACCCGGCACCCACGGCTTCTGGTGTGCTCTTCTTAGCTTTTACTGTGATTACGTAAAATGATTTCTGACTCCCTTGCTTTCATCGTAATAAGAGTTTGCGGGGCAGACTCCCGGTCTCTGTTTCGGTTTGTTTAGTGTGCCGCGTTTTGTTCCATACAGTATTTCATTGGCTTGTGTGTATATACTGCCGTTGTCGATTAATTTGTGTGCTGCATTCCCCCCACAAGTCAAGCCTGTGTTCAAAGTGGTTCAAGGGGAGGCGGAATCCAGGGTGGATAAAAATCAATGATTTAAAAAAAAAAAAAAAAAAAATCGGATTTTTTTTATTTAAATTGGATTTTTAAAATAAAATGCTTTTGGAGGAAACTAAATATAGTCTTCTATTTAAGTTACATTGTAGTCCAAAGGCTATTCATCAGGAAATAAGGATTTGTTTTAAGTTTATCAAGTGTGCTAAAACTCAGTCTAAGTTTTTTTTTAAAAAAATGTTTAACCACATCAGTTAACAAACATGGATACATATGCTACCATGTTATTGTTTTAGTTAAATAAATTGTTTAAATGGTTATTAAGGAAATGATTATTTTTCTCCTTCCGATAAAGTACAGCAGAAAAGTTGTCCAAATATAAGCAGTTAACTTATTAAACCTCACCATAATTTCATAATTATCTGTCTATGTATTTCTAGTAGTATAACCAAATCAGTAATTTTTGATATCTGTAAAAACTACTCTGAAAATTTATTATTCCAAAAATGAAACCTTCATATGGTTGTAAATATTAAGATTATACCAGCAAGAATGAGTCTTTCTGTAAAAAAAATATTTAAATCAAGTCTTACTGACTAGTGATTTAAATCAAGCCTTACTGACTAGTGATTTAAATCGTGATTTAAATCAATTTGATTTAAATCAAATCCACCCTGGCGGAATCTCAGTCCAAATACAGCAACACCATAGCAATATATAGCAAAGCTTTATCCTTAAGTTTAAAGCAGGGGTAGGCAACCTAAGGCCCGTGGGCGGGATGTGGCCCAATCGCCTTCTCAATCTGGCCCGCAGATTTTTACATGAGTAGAATGTGTCCTTTTATTTCAAATGCATCTCTGGGTTATTTGTGGGGCATAGGAATTTGTTCATATTTTTTTCCAAAATATAGTCCGGCCCACCATATGGTCTGAGGGACGGTGGACCGGCCCACGGCTGAAAAAGGTTACTGACCCCTGCTTTAAGGTATGCTTTAAAGTAGGTTAATAGAAAAGAAATTTATTGCAGCTATAAGCCCATATAAATATATCCACATAAACGTAAACATACATAAAACAAACCATATAAGAAATACGGAGATACCACAGTTACAGAATATCGTACCACGGCTGTCAAAAGTAACCACCACCCAGAGATATTAAAACTGCAATCTAAAAGGAAAAATGGCGAAAGACCTTTAGTAGTTATGTAATTGACCATTTCGCCTTTTGGGGGGACAAAACGGAGTTTAAGAACCTTGCCACCTGCAAGGTTATGTAAGGATCATTGTCTTGCAAGATTAGGGCAAGATGAGACTGCTGAATTACCAGCCATTTTCTGAAGTATTGGTCTTAGTAAATTTGCCCGGGCATCTCTGTGCAGAGGGCAATTTAAAGTAGGGTTGTGATTCCCACCCCCTTCATTTTACTGCTTTACCTTTTGCAAACCGCTTGTTCTTGTTTTGAAATCAAGTGACTTATAAAATTACCTCAACTTCAAGTAAACGAATAAATGCAGGAATCACAGCTTACCTAACGCTGAAACAATTTACACTTAGCAATTAACAGCTCATTTAACATCTAGAAGCGTTTGAGAGAGTGTTCCACTCACTAGGAGGTCAAATGGAAGCATTAATTAAGCAGCCACATTACTGAAGGCCCCTAGGGATGGAGCAGGGTGGGCACCCTCTCATCCCTGATCACTTTTTCCTGATCCAGCAGGTCTCTTCTGCCAAGCGACAACTAAGCTCACCTGTTGCCATCAGTGCAGTGGAGAGCGCTGCCTCATCGCCATTCAACAACAACAACAACAACAACAACAACAACAACAACAACAATTTATATGTACCCAGCTCAACTGACTGGGTTGCCACTTCCAGACATCCGCTATAATAATCTCCCTATGTCCCTGCGTCCGCCGTCCGTGTGTCAGTGGAAATCGCAACTGCGCATGCGCTCCACTGACACACGGATTGGAGCGCAGAGAGGAGGAGGAGCCTGAGGTTGGAGCGCAGCGTGAGCGAAGCGCTTGCGCTTCGCGAGCCTCCAAACCTCTCCGCTTCAGCCGCAATGGCGGCCGCTCCCCGCGCGCTGCTGCTTCTCCCCCTCCCTTCTTTCTCCCCGCCTCAGCCGCCCGTGGCGGCGGCGGGGAGGGCGGCCGTCGCCGGGGCTGCCGGCGGGGCAGCGGCAACAGGCGGCTCCGCCATGGTGGTGGCTTGGCCGCCTGAGGCGGGGAGAAGGAAGCGCCTCGGGTCCCCATCGCCGCCGCTAGCGCCCATTATTAATGGGCTTAATTCAACTAGTGAATACATAAAGGTAAAGGGACCCCTGACTATTAGGTCCAGTCACAGACGACTCTGGGGTTGCAGCGCTCATCTCGCTTTATTGGCCGAGGGAGCCGGCGTACAGCTTCCGGGTCATGTGGCCAGCATGACTAAGCCGCTTCTGGCGAACCAGAGCAGCACACGGAAACGCCGTTTACCTTCCCGCCGGAGTGGTACCTATTGATCTACTTGCACTTTGACGTGCTTTCGAACTGCTAGGTTGGCAGGAGCAGGGACCGAGCAACAGGAGCTCACCCCATCGCAGGGATTCAAACCACCGACCTTCTGATCGGCAAGCCCTAAGCTCTGTGGTTTAACCCACAGCGCCACCCGCGTCCCTTATATAAAGACATAGTAAAGCATTAAACATTAAAAAGATGTCTTCTAAAGGTTGTGTAGTTGACATCTGATGGGAGGGCGTTCCACAGGGTGGGTGCCACTACTAAGAAGGCCCTCTGCCTGATTCCCTGTAACCTAACTTCCGCAGGGAGGGAACCGCCAGAAGGCCTTTGGAGCTGGACCTCCGTGTCTGAGGGTCAATGATGGGGGTGAAGATGCTCCTTCAGGTATACTGAGCCAAGACCATTTAGGGCTTTAAAGGTCTGCATCAACACTTGTGCTCGGAAACATACTGGGAGCCAATGTATGTATTATATGGTCCTGGCAGCCGCTCCCAGTCAATGGTCTAGCTCCCGCATTTTGGATTAGTTGTAGTTTCCGGTTCACCTTCACAGGTAGCCCCACGTAGAGCACATGGCAGTAGTCCAAGCGGGAGATAACCAGAGCATGGACCACTCTGGCGAGACAGTCTGCGGGCAGGGAGGGTCTCAGCCTGCATACCAGATGGAGCTGGTAGACAGCCACCCTGAGCACAGAATTAACCTGCGCCTACATGGACCTGCGCCCCAATTTCCCGCCGACTTTTCTAAATGGAATGGGAGGGAAGACGCCTGCTTGCAGTTGGTCTCATGGTCAACAAAACGTCTTGGGTTGGCCCCGTTCTTGCAGATGTAGTACGCCATTGCCCTCTAGTTCCTCAGAGATCCGCTGCTCTTGTTCCGGGTATAACATTCAAAGCCTCCTTTGTCTGTAAACCTAATACCTTCTCTCCTCCTTTTTATGTATGACTGCAAAGCTAGCAGGGGTGTGTGTGTGTGTGTGTGTGTGTGTGTGTGTGTGTAAAATAAATCATGATGTAGAAATGGACTTGGGGGGAAACTAAAACCAACAGGTACACCCAACACCTAGACCAGGCATAGGCAACCTTGGATCTCCAGATGTTTTGGGACTACAATTCCCATCACCCCTGACTACTGTCCCTGTTAGCTAGGGATCATGGGAGTTGTAGTTCCAAAACATCTGGAGAGCCAAGGTTGCCTATGCCTATGCCTGACCTAGACACTACACCTTGCAACCAGGTGTGCTTTAAGAAAAATCTGGACAAGGTGTAAGGTGTTGCTGCGAGATTGAAATATCCTTGCCCCGATGGTGTCCCTTGGTGAGGTTGGTACACAGGATTGGGGCAGGTGCCTTTACAGGCAGGCTTCCCAGGTGGGAGAGGTCTGGAGAGTGTTTGTGCATCATGTGGGTGTCCTGACTCCTTCCCCTTTTCTCCACAGACCCTACTGAGGAGGAGGAAGAGAGCCAAGTCGGTGCTGAGGACCTACCCACAGCTGAAATTCCTCAAGGCTGCGGGAAGGACACGGTGAGAGGCACTGTGGGGTGAGCTAAAGAGTTGGCCAGTGCATAGCTGTCAACCCTCCCTTTTTTTGCGGGAAACTCCCTTATTCCAATGCCGTTTCCCGCTGCTATCCCGGATTGTTGATATCCCTTCAATTTCCCGGATTTCAAAGGAAGCAGCTCCTCTCCCTCCCTGCCGGCCAGGGAGGCTCCTCAGCTGCGTTGCTCGGCTGCCAATAAGGAGTCTGAGACTGACTGGGGGCGGAGCTTGCATGCCTTGTGCAGCCAGACCCTCACGCCCAACCAGACAGACAGCCTGCCTGCCGTCTACGCGCTCACTCTTTCGCTCACCCGTTCGCGCGCAGCCTCTGGAGCGCAGGGTGGCAAGGCTACTTGGTGCCATTGCACCGCCCTCGCGGCATCCCTTATTTTCAAATCCGAAAGTTGACAGCTATGGGCCAGTGTGCCCATTCTGGCACAACCCTGCTCTCTTTGAAGAGGTGGGTGTTGTTGCCGTCGTGGAAGGAGCAACACACAAGCCAGAGAGATCTGTCCATGGTCCTGAAACTGCTTCTGCTCTTTTTCTGCTCTCTGGCTCCCCCTGGGGGCAAGGGTCCTGAATGCTGCATGGATCTGGAGAGGGCATTATTTATGCTTACCAACTTATATTTGAGACTAGTTGAAGTTAGCCCGTTACATAACGGGCGCTAGAGGAGGAGGAGGCAGAACAGCAGCCGCTGGGGGGTGGAGAGGGGCTCCCTCCCCCTTCTTTTTTTTCCCCGGCGGCGGCTGCAGCAGTGGCTGCAGCGGCGGCAAGCCGCGGGGATTGGGCTCTGCCTCTGCGTCCGTGCGAGGCAGCAGCGCTGGCACAACTGAGAACGCGTGTGCGCCGCCGCTGCCTCGCGGACACGCCCCCTCTCCGCCCGCTCCAATCCCTGCGTCCGTGTGGGTCCTGGACATGCGCAGTAGCGCACTTCCGTGACACACAGAACGGACGCAGGGACACAGCAAGTTTATTATATAGGATTAACGTCTAGCTGGCTAGAGTTTAAAATTACCCTTTGCAGCATAAAATGTGGGAACCCTCTGGGACCAAGTTCATATTTATCCAGGACACTTTCGCAGTCTGGATCCTCCTTTTTCTTTTCTTTTTTAATCCCTCTAAACAAAATAATTGCACAGAAGCCTGTGATGCAAGAATGAAAATAATTGTGTGAAAATAAAGCTTCAGACTTGTTGCAGCAGTGAAAAACAACAAGTTTTATATTACAAAGTACGTGGTTGAGATGAAAAAAAAAACTGGAATCTGTGCTCAGGAGAGCACAAAACTAGCACCCTTGTGGGGTGGGGGAGTGAGGAGGTTGTAAGAGTTATTTTCCATTTGTTACTTTACTGCCAGGGCAAGCAGTGGATGTGACCTCACAGAGTGCCCTCTCTAGGAATTTACAGCGGAACTCCATGCGGCTTAACCCTTTGCTTGCCTGGCAACACGTGAAATTTTAGTATGACTGCAATATTACAGGTATTTCCCACACTGAAACTATAGGGCCGTCTAGTGGTGCATGCTCTAGTTATCTCCCGCTTGGACTACTGCAATGTGCTCTACGTGGGGCTACATTTGAAGGTGACCCGGAAACTACAACTAATCCAGAACGCGGCAGCTAGACTGGTGACTGGGAGCGGCCGCCGGGATCACATAACACCGGTCTTGAAAGACCTACACTGGCTCCCAGTATGTTTCCGAGCACAATTCAAAGTGTTGGTGCTGACCTTTAAAGCCCTAAATGGCTTCGGTCCTGTATACCTGAAGGAGTGTCTCCACCCCCATCGTTCAGCCCAGACACTGAGGTCCAGCTCCGAGGGCCTTCTGGCGGTTTCCTCGCTGCTAGAAGTGAGGTTACAGGGAACCAAGCAGAGGGCCTTCTCGGTAGTGGCGCCTGCCCTGTGGAACACCCTCCCAGCAGATGTCAAGGCACTAAGCAACTATTTTACTTTTAAAAGACAACTGAAGGCGTCCCTGTTTAGGGAAGTTTTTTATGGTTGATGTTGTATTGTTTTTAATATTTGGTTGGAAGCCGCCCAGAGTGGCTGGGGAGACCCAGCCAGATGGGCGGAGTATAAATAATAAATTTATTATTATTATTATTATTTATTTATTTATTATAAGGGGTCAGGGAAACTGGGAGACTTCAAGTCAGCCCTGGAGCCCTGGCAAGGCCTTGCTCTCAAAGCTTCCTCTAGCCTTCATATCACTGTAACGCAAACCGTGAAGCATATTCAATCATATATATGTGCATATGCAGCCAGAGGAAATCTACTCCATACAACATACAAACGTCTCAAAAAGTGCAAAGAGATTCAAAAGTGCAATGTTCGATGTGCAACAGGTCCAATGTCATAAAGTGCTAAAGTCAGGAGTCCACGTCTGCTTCTCCCGACGGGAGATAATGATTATTATTTAAGTACATTGTAAATTATAATGATTATTATTTAAGACGATGTCCGTCCCTGAAGAAACGATAATAGTGAAACGGGGATAATACAAGCTAGCTGCCCGTCGGGAGAAGCAGACGTGGACTCCTGAGAGACTTTAGCACTTTATGACATTGGACTTGTTGCACATCGGACATTGCACTTTTGAATCTCTTTGCACTTTTTGAGACGTTTGTACTTTGTATGGAGTAGATTTCCTCTGGTTGCATATCCTCTATAATAATCTCCCTATGTCCCTGCGTCTGCCGTCCGTGTGTCAGTGGAAATCGCAACTGCGCATGTGCTCCACTGACACACGGATTGGAGCGCAGAGAGGAGGAGGAGCCTGAGGTTGGAGCGCAGTGCGAGCGAAGCGCTTGCGCTTCGCGAGCCTCCAAACCTCTCCGCTTCAGCCGCAATGGCGGCCGCTCCCCGCGCGCTGCTGCTTCTCCCCCTCCCTTCTTTCTCCCCGCCTCAGCCGCCCGTGGCGGCGGCGGGGAGGGCGGCCGTCGCTGGGGCTGCCGGCAGGGCAGCGGCAACAGGCGGCTCTGCCATGGTGGTGGCTTGGCCGCCTGAGGCGGGGAGAAGGAAGCGCCTCGGGTCCCCGCCGCCGCCGCTAGCGCCCATTATTAATGTTAATTCAACTAGTGCATATATATATCCTATATAATAAAGTCCCTGTGTCTCTGCGTCCAGTCCATGTGTCAGTGGAATTGCGCTACTGCGCATGTACCTCACGGACACAGGGATTGGAGCGGGCGGAGAGGGGGGCGTGTCCGAGAGGCAGCAGCGGCGCACGCGCGTCGTCAGTTGGGTCAGTGCCGCCGCCTCGCACGGAGCTGGGGAGGATGAGCTGAGCGGCTGCCAACATGGCTGAGGGGACAGAGGAGCGGCGGCCGTGAGGCGACGCGCGGGAAGGGGCGGTTGGGCGGGCGGCCGGGGGTGGCCGGTGCGGCTGCGGCGGCGGCGGCGGCTGCTGCTCCAAGACGCTCCGAGGGCAAAGGCGGCCGGGGCCGAGGCTATGGCGGTGCAGGGCAGACTAACCTTCTAGCACCCGTTATATTAACGGGCATCATATCTACTAGTGATTGAATATTCTTCATGGTTTGCGTCATTTTGATATATTATTCTACTGTACCGTGTTGTCTATTTTATATTTGTTCATATCACTGTAAGCTCCTCTTTTACTGGGCGATGTGACTTCAGGCTTTGCTTCATATCCATAAAGGCCAGAAACCTAATTTCCCCTGCCTCTCTCCCCCCCATTCCAGTCCCCACACCTCCCGTCTCAAGTATTTCAAGCAGACCTGAGAATTCTGAATTATGTCCCAGGTAACAGATTCCGCAGCGAAATTGAAAGAGGGACCCCAGCCGAGATGAACCCTCCAAACAGCGTGCGGTTCTAATCTTTGTGAGTTCAGCACCAGCTTGAGCTTTTTAATGTATTGGCCTCTCTGTTCCTCTTTTGCTTCTCCAGGGGAGAAGATTTTAAACCAAGGGATAGATTTTTTAAAAAGAGAGAGAGAGATAAAAAAAAAAAATAGATCATTTTTTCCAAGCAGCCTTTGACTACGGAGGGCTGGAATGTCAGCGGTTCTGATTACGGAGGTTTGCCAGACTTATGGAGAAAGCGTCTTAATGCCAGAGTTACTATGCAGTGCAGGTTTCCATTTATACACGGCAATCATGCATGCACCGAAGAGAACCTGAAAATGACCTTGGCTGGCTGTGAAGCCCAGCAGCCCAGCTGGGCATCATTAAACCATGAAAAGATGTTGCTTCTGAGCGGAATGAAATGCCTCTCCGGGGCAGAAAACTTCAGGAAGGAACCACTTGGTTTAGCCCTGCAGGGATGGAACACATTCGGTTCTACAGACTTGGGCAGGACGAGAGCAGACAATTCGCTCTTGCAGTTCCTAACCCTTGATTTTGTGAGCAGGTGCCCACCGCCTTGCATTTCCATTTGCAAGTGGGGTGGGCTGGGGCAATGCAATAGCCCCTTCTAGTTTATTTGACAGATTTATACACCAGTAAAATTGTCAGTAGGGACGCGGGTGGCGCTGTGGGCTAAACCACAGAGCCTAGGGCTTGCCGATCAGAAGGTCGGCGGTTCAAATCCCCGCGACGGGGTGAGCTTCTGTTGCTCGGTCCCTGCTTCTGCCAACCTAGCAGTTCGAAAGCACGTCAAAGTGCAAGTAGATCAATAGGTACCGCTCCGGCGGGAAGGTAAACGGCGTTTCCGTGCGCTGCTCTGGTTCGCCAGAAGCGGCTTAGTCATGCTGGCCACATGACCCAGAAGCTGGACGCCGGCTCCCTCGGCCAATAATCAAGATGAGCGCCGCAACCCCAGAGTCGTCCGCGACTGGACCTAACGGTCAGGGATCCCTTTATCTTTACCTAGAAACCATTTGAAGTTCTACCCTCAGATGAAGTCAATTCACCTTCAGTTCACCTGGAAATTCCGGGGACTCCTTTCTGGAGATTTATGAATTAGTTCAGTGAACTTTGTTAAACTGAATGAGTGCTTCTTGGTGGGGGGGGGGGACTTGCAGATAAAGGCTGCAATCCCATACCCACTTACCTGGGAGTAAGTCCCACTGAATTGGAAGGGGAAAGCGCACCCCCAGGATTGCAATGTTAGGATGTGGATCTCACAGCCAGCCTTGGCACACCTTTTGGGGGGGGGGTAGAGAAGAGAGACTTTGCAATGTTGCTCATTTTCAGACACCCGCCCTGCAATTGTTCCTTCCCAGACTGGCGCTTTATTTTCGAAATTACTCTCTCCTTCTCTTTCTCTCCCCGAAAGGGCTATCTTTTAAAGAAAAGGAGAAGTAGAAAATTGCAGACTAGAAAGGAGAAATGGATGTTGGACAATGGAAGCTATCAAGCGCCTGTCAATAGCCTGCCAAAAGGCCACAGAGAGATAGACGGGGAGCCCACCCAGCTCTCTCACAAAGCGGCTGAGTGGATCCGGGCAGGACTTTGGGGGCAATTAAGCGGCAATCGTTTCGCTGGCAGTGAAAATTTCTTATTATTATAATTCTGCAGGCTTTTTAGGGAACCAGGTCTGAGCGGCACGCAAAGGAAAAGAGGCAGGCAGGAGAAGAGGAGAGTTGGCGCCATGTAGAGGCTAGAGCGTTGGGTTGGGACCTGCGAGACCAGGGTTCGAATCCCCCCCCCTTGGCCACGAAGCTCGCTGGGTGACCATTGGGTGGGTCAGTCGCGCTGCCTCAGCCTACCTCACAGGGTTGTTGTGGAGATGAAATGGGGGGCCACAAGGACCACGCTGAGGTCCAGGGAGGAAAAGGAGGGATCTAAATGTCACAAAGAATAATAGGATAAATTTTATGTTTACATTGTCAAGCGCCCTGTGTTCTTTGGAGGAAGGGTGATAGAAAAATTAATATAATAATAATGTAATATAGAATCGGAAGGGGTAAACATTGAAACTGCAGGTGGGAAGAGTGCCTTTAAAATTTAAAAGTACAAGAATATAAGAACACTAGCTGACCCGGCCACGCCTTGCTGTGGCTGATTTTGTTAAATGGAATGTCGCCTCCACAAATGGCAGACGGGACGTTTCCGGCCGGCATGGCTGTGCCGCGGCTTCCCTCTGTAGCTACTGGAGGTGGCGTCTCCAACCCACCAAGGGCAAACTCGGTCTTTGTGCCCGGCCTACCTTTCCAGCCGGTCCGTACAGGCCTGGAAATGTCGTGCACAGCCTGGCTCTGCAGCCGTTGGAGAGACAGCGCCACAAACCGGGAAAATGGCGATTCCGGCCGGCGTGCCTGTATACCCGTCCATGGAGCCAGCAGTAGCGTTTCCTGAGGGCCGTATTCCTATCTAGGCAAAATTTTGAGGGCCCTATGCCAGTGGGGGGGGGGCAGGCCCAGAGGCCAAAAGTGGCCAGAGGAACTAATGCAACTTTAACCTTTGGACAGTACGTTGGTTCTAAGAACACATCCCTTTCTCTGCCCCCCCACCCAGACAAGCAAAGAGTTCAAGAGGCATTCCCCCCAAACAAGTTTACTAACCCCCCCATCGCACACCGGGGATTAGAGAAAACCAGGAGAGCTCGTGAACCCTGCAATGGAACCGTAGCGATTTGGAGACATTTCTGAAAAGGATTTCCTCGACGTTTTTGGCCTGCTTCTGGTTGGAAGACTAGTGATTTTGTTGTTGTGACGTATAGAGAAGACAACAAATCACAGCCTACCACCCAGCACAGGCCCACCCTCCCAAAAAACCGCAAGACCACGTCGTTCCCCCCTGTTCCGTTCCGCTTCTTCCTCCTTCCTTTCCCTGAGGCCATGAGATGTCAGCAGGAGTCAGTTTGGATCAGCCAAGTTCCCTTCATTTGTTTGTCGTCGTTTTTGAATTATTATGCTCCTACATCATTAAAAAAAATACACATCGCAGCAGTTTACAACAGCCTCTCACTATAATTAAAACACACGTACCGGTAAAAAAAAATCAAAAACTGTCAGCTAACCATTATGGAAGAACAACCTCACAGTCAGTGGGGACTGGTACTTAATGGGACTGGGTAGGGTGGAATCCTGGGAGTCCAACAGTAGGTGGCGCCAGAACCAAGGACAGGCAGAGCAAGTAGAGCCAACTCATTCTAGTCCCCATCCCTCTCCTCACTGCTGATTTCTACAAGGGGCAACCCTTAGATCAGTGGTGGCTAACCTTGGCACTCCAGATGTTTTGGGACTACAACTCCCATCATCCCTGACCACTGGTCCTGTTAGCTAGGGATGATGGGAGTTGTAGTTCCAAAACATCTGGAGTGCCAAGGTTAGCCACCACTGCCTTAGATGCTGTAGGAGGAAGCTGCCAGGCTGTGCTGTGCCCCCCAGGACTGGTTTTGAGGTCGGTGGGTGGGAATTAGCTGAGCACAAGCGGACGTTAATGGGGCAGGGACCCCTTTGCGATATGGAGCAGCCCCCACTGATCACTGCCTATCAAAAGCCTGGCAGGAAAGTCATTTACTTTATTATTTTTTTACGGCCAGAGGCTCATAATACATCTACACTGGATACAACAGAGTAAAATAGAACAAGGCAAAAAATATATAAATAAGCTAAAATAATTCAATCCTCTATAATAATTCCCTAATGTTCCCACGTCCGTGGTGTGTGTCAGTGGAAATTTTCCACTGCGCATGTCGGAGAGGGACGCAGGGATTGGAGCAGGGATTGGAGAGGGGGGCGTGTCCGGAAGGCAGCGGCGGCGCACGCGCGTTCTCAGTTGCGCCAGCGCCGCTGCCTCGCACGGACATGGCGAGGTTGCCGAAGCCCACTGCGGGGGGGGGGAGCGGCGCGAAGTGCCGCTCCCCCGCCGCTGCCTTTACTGCTTGCCTCCCGTTGCCGCCCAACTCCAGCGGAACTTCCCACTGCCGATTCTCGCCAAAGCGTGAGGGAAGCGGCGCCAAGCGAGAGAGGGAAGGAGGCCGGCGGCGGCGACGGAGAAGCAGGCAGACAGGGAGCGCAGAGACGGCGAGAAAGCGAGCAGGGTCAGCGAGAGAGGGACTTAGGGGCGGCGTCGGGGCCGGAGAGCTTTCTAGCGCCTGTTTTTGTAACAGGCTTAATTTACTAGTACATATATACGTTTGTGATTTATGTAAATTCCTTAACTAAAATAGATGCGACAGGACATTTTAATTCAGGAGATCTCCACTATAAATCAGGTAATAGGGTGAGATATCAGTAGTCATAAAGTAAACCGTTTTTCCTTTTATACGAAAGGACTGTAATCAAAAATCTTGCTACGAGCAGTGATCTGCACGTAGCAGATATATTAACTGAGACTCCGGGGTCTCAGCCAAGTTTTCTGAAATTAAAGGGAATAAAAATCTGGTCCGGGCAACTATGTGCAAGGGACAACAGAGTAGTATATGATGGAGGGATTCTATCGTTTTATTATCACACTAGTTGAAGTTAGCCTGTTAAATAACGGGCGCTAGAGGAGGAGGAGGCAGAACAGCGGCCGCTGGGGGGTGGAGAGGGGCTCCCTCCCCCTTCTTCTTTTTCCCCGGGGGCGGCTGTAGCGGCGGCGAGGATGGGGCGGCCCTCTGCGTCCGTGCGAGGCAGCGGCACGTGCGCAACTGACAACGCGCGTGCGCCACCGCTGCCTCTCGGACACGCCCCCCTCTCCGCCCGCTCCAATCCCTGCGTCCGTGTGGGACATGGACATGCGCAGTAGCGCAATTCCGTGACACACGGACTGGACGCAGGGACACAGCAACTTTATTATATAGGATGCACATAGTGCTGAAATTTGTCCTTTGGTAAACCTATTACCCGTGGCGTTGGATGGAAAGACGTTAAATCTAGCTTTAGTAAAGGCAAATCTATGGGCCGCTACCGATAGAGATGACAGGTAAGCTGGAATCTGCGGTGTAAGCCATAAACCAAGATTCAGCGGTGAACATGTACCACTTCCCATTATGATATTTTGCTAGCAATCAAACTCATCCAGTTTTTGTGTAAGAGTTCTTTTGGCCGAGGCGAGATCAAGCTTCAGTAGGTCCGATGGGGACAGTCCGTAGGACTGGCATGAAAGTAAGTTTTGACCTGGTGCCAGGCAGACCTTCTCAGGCAGAGTGTTCCTCAAACCGGAAGTCACCACCGAAAAGGCCCTATGCCTTGACGACATCCTCCAAGCCTCTTTGCACAGAGGGAGGTTGAAGGGTCCAGGTATTGGGAGAAGCCACCCCAAAAGGTATTGGGGTCCTGAGTTGTCAAGAAAATTAAATGTACTCCTTTGGCGACTAAACATCGGGAAGAACTTTTCGGATGGCAAGTGCTGTTCATGATAGAACGGACTCCTACGAAAGGTGGTGGGTTTTAAGTACCGTATTTTTCGCTCCATAAGATGTACTTTTTTCCTCCTAAAAAGTAAGGGGAAATGTCTGTGCGTCTTATGGAGTGAATGAATGTGTGGTCCCTGGAGCTGAACTGCCCAGGGGCAAAAGCAGATCGTGCTTTTTTTAAAAAGAGAGAGAGAGAAGGGGGTGTTGAAAGGAAGCCCCCTGAGCAGCTGCTCAGCAAAAGATCGGGGGGAGAGATAAGGGAGAGAGATTCCAGCCCTGCCCCCTTGCAGAGGGAGGCTGTTTCCCCAGCGACATGTGACTGGCTGATTATCTGTCTGGAAACTGTAGAAATGGCTTCCTGAAGCTGCAGAACTGTGAGTTAAACCCCATAAAACAGGGTTTTCCCCCTTTGCAAAGTAAGCTCAACAACTTTGAGCTGATGCTCAAAAAATGGGGTTTTTCTCCTTTGCATAAGAAGCTGCAGAAATTTGAGCTGATCCTCAAAAAATTGGGGCTTTTTCCCTCTAAAAACTAGGTGCGTCCTATGGTCAGGTGCGCCTTATAGAGCGAAAAATACGGTAGGTGGCCGTTGGCGGTTTTTTAGCAGAGCTGGGATGGCCACCTGCCATGTATGATCTAGTTGAGGTTCCTGAATTGCAGGGGGTTGGACTAGATGACCCTTGGGGGTCCCTTCCACTCTGATTCTGCGACTCCGTGGTTTGTGAGTCTGCCCTGCTCACATTTGGGTCTAGTCCCACTTATTAGAATTCAGACCCCCGAAACCTTTCCACATCCCCTCCCCAGAGTGCTGCCTCTTTTGGGGGGGCTATTTTGCCAATCTTTCTTGGACGGTGTGCTTTGGGTTTTTTTCAACAGACCTCACCTGGAATACTGTGTCCAGTTCTGGGCCCCACAGTTCAAGAAGGATACTGACAAGCTGGAACGTGTCCAGAGGAGGGCAACCAAAATGGTCCAAGGCCTGGAAACGATGCCTTATGAGGAACGGCTTAGGGAGCTGGGTATGTTTAGCCTGGAGAAGAGAAGGTTAAGGGGTGATATGGTAGCCATGTTCAATTATATAAAAGGATGTCATATAGAGGAGGGAGAAAAGTTGGTTTCTGCTGCTCCAGAGAAGTGGACACGGAGCAATAGATTCAAACTACAAGAAAGAAGATTCCACCTCAACATTAGGAAGAACTTCCTGACAGTAAGAGCTGTTTGACAGTGGAATTGGCTGCCAAGGAGTGTGGTGGAGTCTCCTTCTTTGGAGGTCTTTAAGCAGAGGCTTGACAGCCACCTGTCAGGAATGCTTTGATGGTGTTTCCTGCTTGGCAGGGGGTTGGACTGGATGGCCCTTGGGGTCTCTTCCAACTCTAGGATTCTATGATTCTATGATTCAACAGCACGTCCCACTCTCCGCTGCTGCAGCTGGGCTCCTGCGAAACCCCACAGCCTCTCAGCAGGAGGGACTCTCTCCTGCCTTCTGCTGCCCCACTTCCTACCTGATTGACAAAGTCCTCTAGCCCACATAGCCGTGACCTCAATTATTCATTTACCACGTCGAAGGCGAAATGGAGGGCAAGTGTTCCCGCCGAGATACGCTGTGCGTATCTCTCCGGGTCTTGGTCGTCATGTGTTTTCTTTCAACGGATCCCTTGCGATTCCTTGGAAAACAAAGATGCTATTGGCAATTGCCTTTGTGGCAGAGCAGAGGCTTTTCAGTCCGTGCCCACCCGCAGCCCCCCAGATCAGTTCCCTTTGTGACAGGAACATATTCATTCACCACTTCTTGTTTAATCCGGACTTACCGTTCCATGTACACATCCGCTTAATTCAGTGATGGCTAACCTTGACACCCCAGATGTTTTGGAACTACAACTCCCATCATCCCTAGCTAACAGGGTCAGTGGTCAGGGGTGATGGGAGTTGTAGTCCCAAAACATCTGGAGTGTCAAGGTTAGCCATCACTGGCTTAATTGGTAACAACGGAGCGTGCCCAAGACCGTAAGAACGCACCATGCGCGCTTGTGAATCTGTGGGTAGAATGCTACCACCGTTGCCTGGCTTTGTCCTTGCAAGTGGCTATTCCTCAGTGAGGCGCTAAAGCTGTTTCTGGGCTATACTACTTCACTTGGTGGAATGCTTCTCTGTACCATCCACCCCATCGTTTGTTTGGAGAGTTTTCAGAACGTAAGAAGAGACCATCTAGTCTCACAGTGGCCAACCAGACGCCCGTGGGAAACCAGCAAGCAGGATTGGAACACAAGAGACCTGTCCCTTCCGGAGGCTTCCAGCAACTTCAGAAGCATTGCTGACTCATGGACACAGAGCAAGCCTTCCCCTTCATTGATTTGTCTAATCCTCTTTTAAACCTTTCTAAATTGGAGGATGGGACGCGGGTGGCGCTGTGGGTTAAACCACAGAGCCTAGGGCTTGCCGATCAGAAGGTCGGTGGTTCGAATCCCTGCGACGGGGTGAGCTCCCGTTGCTCGATCCCAGCTTCTGCTAACCTAGCAGTTCGAAAGCACAAAGTGCAAGTAGATAAATAGGTACCGCTCCGGCGGAAAAGGACCGCCCAAACCCTTGCATCCCAGCTCAGGAGTGCCGTTGACTGCCCCCCAAGTCGGCAAGGTCAACTGGCAGCAGCCAGACACTAACAAGAAACAAATAAGGCAGCTGTATGCACAGATTAAGGGACCCAGGTGGCGCTGTGGGTTAAACCACAGAGCCTAGGGCTTGCCAATCAGAAGGTTGGCAGTTTGAAGCCCCGCGACGGGGTGAGCTCCCGTTGCTCGGTCCCAGCTCCTGCCCACCTAACAGTTCGAAAGCACGCCAAAGTGCAAGTAGATAAATAGGTACTGCTGCAGCGTTTCCGTGCGCTGCTCTGGTTCGCCAGAAGCGGCTTAGTCATGCTGGCCACATGACCCAGAAGCTGTAAGCCGGCTCTCGGCCAATAAAGCAAGATGCCTGGGGCACCTTATAACTCATCACTGCAAGCCACTCTGGGACACATTTGGGGGTGGGGCGGGAGTCCTGAAGAGCAGGGCGAAAATCCTTCCGATTAAAAACTGAAATAAGCTTTCTCAGCCCAGCGTTAGAAGATGGTGGCGATTTGCTACCTCTCCAGAGGAGATTTAAGAAGCTGGTTTCTCCCCCTGGTGTGGCAACCTGCTTTTGGTGGAACTTGGTCACTACGCCCCTGCCACACACACACACACCCGTAAATCAATATGCTCCTGAAGAACATTGGAAGAACATCACCAGCCAAATCTGCTTGCAGGAGAGAGAGAGAGAGAGAGAGAGAGAGGGAATGAGAGAGAGAGAGATCTGCTAACACAACACAATGGAGGGATGTTGCCACTTGTCCCTGGCTAATGGGTACTTCAGGGGAAAATGTCAGAGCGTATCTGGGTGCCATAGCAACATGGTACGGTCCAATCCTCTGCTTCAAAGCTGCAAATCATTCGTTCTTCAGGCCTATTGTGAGTGGATCCCCCACCACACACACACACACAACCTGCTATGGCTGGAGTTCTCGCCGCACTGTGTCCAAGAGCAGAATGATGGACAGGTGGACTAGCAGGTGAAGTTTATCTGCTCGTTGCACCACTCCTCCCCCCTCACCCCCCCCCACCACCGGCCTGGATTTCTGGTTCTTTACTAGCACCCACCATGATCAATCAATATCCTTTATTAGGCATAACAGACCACATATTATCAAAGAGACTCTGTATACAAATTTTGCAAAATACAAGCTCGGCAGAACAAAACTTATACCAGTCAAATCCTTAACTTCAGAATTCCAGACTCATCCACAGAGGTAACTCCAAATTTACTGGCCAAATTTACTGGCCGAGGGAGCCAGCGTACAGCTTCCGGGTCATGTGGCCAACATGACAAAGCCGCTTCTGGCGAATCAGAGCAGCGCACATAAACGCCGTTTACCTTCCCGCTGGAGTGGTACCTATTTATCTACTTGCACTTTGACGTGCTTTCGAACTGCTAGGTGGGCAGGAGCTGGGACCGAGCAACGGGAGCTCACCCCGTGGCGGGGATTCGAACTGCCGATCTTTCAGTCAGCAAGCCCAAGCTGCACAGTTGTTTAACCCACAGCGCCACCCGCGTTCCTTTGTTGTTTATCTACCTGTTGCAAAAAAATAATAATATAAAAAATAAGCAAAACCACTCCAAATGGAGAACACGATAAACTCAAAACAAAATAAAAAATAAAAAAATTCCTTCCAGTAGCACCTTAGAGACCAACTCAGTTTGTTCTTGGTCTGAGCTTTCGTGTGCATGCACACTTCTTCAGATACGCTGAAACAGAAGTCACCAGACCCTTATATATAGTGAGAGGGTGGGGAGGGGTATTACTCAGAAGGGTGGTGGGAATGGGTGAGTAATACCCCTCCCACCCTCTCACTATATATAAGGGTCTGGCTCTCACTATATATAAGGGTCTGGTGACTTCTGTTTCAGTGTATCTGAAGAAGTGTGCATGCACACGAAAGCTCATACCAAGAACAAACTTAGCTGGTCTCTAAGGTGCTACTGGAACGAATTTTTTTTATTTTTTATTTTGTTTTGACTATGGCAGACCAACACGGCTACCTACCTGTAACGATAAACTCAGTAAAATGTATATTTTTGCTCCCACAGAGCAAAGATATGCCTTAAAAGACCCCCTCCCTAAGTTTGCACCGCATATTTAAAGCAGTTTTCATCCCACATTAAACAGCCCTGGCTCCCCACCCTCCCTGGGAACTGTAGTTTGCTTGGGGCTTGCTCCCTGGGAACTGTAGTTTGCTTGGGGCTTGCTCCCTGGGAACTGTAGTTTGCTTGGGGCTTGCTCCCTGGGAACTGTAGTTTGCTTGGGTTTTTCTCCCTGGGAACTGTAGTTTGCTCAGGGTGCTGAGGGTTGTTAGGTGGAGAAGCCCGCCCCACAACACCTCTTCCTGAGCAGGTTTACTCATGAGCAAGCCCCCTTAACCCGCAACCCCCTCCCATCCCTTATTAGTCCAAAGGACAGCGTTTCCCCAGAATCCTTCCCTTCCCAGAAACCTTTGCTTCCCCCGCTTCCCTCCCTCCATTCCCGCTCTGCCTTCTGGGAAATGGAGTCCCTCACCCGCCGTTGTAGTCCGCCGCGGACTCCGCTTCCCAGGAGCCACCGCGCGGCAGCCGGCCACATCCTGCCTCCAAAGCCGCCTGGGGATCGTAGTCTCCCTGCGCAGGCGCGCCTCCTGGAAACCCATAGCGCGGGACTACGACTACCGGCATGCATTTCTGCTCATTCCTGGGGCCGGCCATTTTGGGGTGGCGTTTTCCTTCCCCCCCCCTCCCTCCCTCCCACCCATATATCCCCCTGAATATACTTAAGATGGCGCCGGGGGCAGGAATAGACTGAAGGTTGCAGCTGTGGAGGGAGGAGAGAGGCGCTGGGGAGGAAGGCTTGGTTGCTAGGTTACCACCCCACCCCCCAAGCCTTGCTGCACAGGGGCACCAAAAGGGGGAAAAAAGCCCCCCATGGCCTGAGCCCCCTCACCTATTGGAAAAGGTGAACCCCTTAGCAGCTCATGGGGAGCTGGCTGCCCCCCTGGCCAGAGCCATGGACCTCCGCCTGGCCGTCTACAACGCCGCCCGTGAAGGCAAGCTAAAGCTGCTGCAGAAGTTGCTGGGAACCAGGAGCCGAGAGGAGCTGGAGGAGCTGACGGCCGGCCCCGGCGGCGGCGAAGGGTCCGGGGGCACGCCTCTGCTGATCGCCTCGCGCCACGGCCACCGCGAGGTGGTCGAGTACCTGCTGGACCACTGCGGCGCCCGGGTGGAGGCGGGCGGCTCGGTCAGCTTCGACGGCGAGACCATCGAGGGAGCGCCTCCGCTTTGGGCCGCGTCAGCCGCCGGCCACCTGGACGTGGCTCGCAGCCTGCTGGAGCGGGGGGCCAACGTGAACCAGACCACGCTGACCAACTCGACGCCCCTGCGGGCAGCCTGCTTCGACGGGCACCTGGAGATCGTGCGCTACCTGGTGGGCGAGAGGGGGGCCGACCTGGAGGTGGCCAACCGCCACGGCCACACCTGCCTGATGATCTCGTGCTACAAGGGCCACACGGAGATCGCCCGCTACCTGCTGCAGAGGGGGGCGGACGTCAACCGCCGCAGCGTCAAGGGGAACACGGCGCTGCACGACTGCGCCGAGTCCGGGAGCCTGGAGATCCTGCGCCTGCTGCTCGCCTCCGGGGCGAGGATGGAGAAGGACGGGTACGGCATGACCCCGCTGCTGGCCGCCAGCGTGACCGGCCACACCAACATCGTCGAATACTTTATAGAGGGAGCATTGGAGGAGGAGGAGGTGGCCGTAGCGGAGCATGATGGCAGCCAGGCTGAAGACCACGATGGGTGTTCTGCTGCCATCGACGGCCGTCCCCAAGTTTACTGCACGCGGGAGGCGGCTGTGGAAGCGCTGGAGCTCCTGGGAGCCACCTTTGTGGACAAGAAGCGCGACCTGCTGGGGGCGTACAAGCACTGGCGGAGGGCGATGGGCCTGCGCCACCAGGGCGGGCAGTACCTGGCCAAACCGGAGCCTCGCCAGTTGGTGCTGGCCTACGACTACTCGCGGGAGGTGAGCACGGCGGAGGAGCTGGAGACGTCGGTGATCGACCCGGACGAAATGCGGATGCAGGCCCTGTTGATCCGCGAGCGCATCCTCGGCCCGTCGCACCCGGACACCTCCTACTACATCCGCTACCGGGGGGCCGTCTACGCCGACTCGGGGAACTTCGAGCGCTGCATCAACCTGTGGAAGTACGCGCTGGAGATGCAGCAGGGCAACCTGGAGCCTCTCAGCCCCATGACGGCCAGCAGCTTCCTCTCCTTCGCCGAGCTGTTCTCCTACGTGTTGCAGGATCGCTCGAAGGGCACCTTGGCCACGCAGCTGGGCTTCCCCGACCTCATGGGCGTGCTGAGCAAAGGGGTGCGCGAGGGTCGAGCGGGCGCTTCTGCACCGCAAGGACCCCGTGGCGGACTGCGCCCAGTTCACCAAAGCCCTGGCCATCATCCTGCACCTGGTCTTCCTCCTGGAGAAGGTGGAGTGCGGCCCCGATGAGGAGCACCAGAAGCGGCAGACCATCTACCGCCTCCTGAAGTGCAACCCGCGGGGCAAGAACGGCTTCACGCCGCTGCACATGGCGGTGGACAAGGACACCACGTCCGTCGGCCGCTACCCGGTGGGGAAGTTCCCCTCCCTGCACGTGGTCAACCTCCTCCTGGAGTGCGGGGCGGACCCCGACGGCCGTGACTACGACAACAACACCCCTCTGCACGTGGCCGCGCGCAACAACTGCCCGCTCATCATGAGCGCCCTCATAGAGGCCGGGGCGCACATGGACGCCACCAACGCCTTCAAGCAGACGGCCTACGAGCTCCTGGACGAGAAGCTGCTCACCAAAGCCATGATGCAGCCTTTCAACTACATCACCTTGCAGTGTCTTGCCGCCCGCGCCCTCGACAAGCACAAGATACCCTACAAAGGGTTCATCCCGGAAGAGCTGGAGGCCTTCATCGAGCTCCACTGAAGAGGGGGCGGGCGGCGTTGCGAGCCCCCTCCCGCAGGGGCTGGGGCTGGGACTCTGCCCGCCTCCGCTTGGGTTTGGATTTGAAAATGCTTCCGTTTGCACACTGGGCCGGGTCGACCTCTCCCTTCTCTCTCTCTCCGGGAACCTGTGGAAATTGAGAGCTACGTTGGTGTGGCTGCCCTGGGCACCCCTGAGCAACAGCAGGTGGCTGGCTCTAGCCCCCACTCTGTGACCTAGAGAGTTTGGATTTGATATCCCGCTTTATCACTACCCTGAGGAGTCTCCAAGCGGCTCACATTCTCCTTTCCCTTCCTCCCCCACAACAAGCAGTCTGGGGGGTGAGTGGGGCTGAGAGACTTCAGAGAAGTGGGACTAGCCCAAGGTCACCCAGCAGCTGCATGTGGAGGAGCGGGGAAGCGAACCCGGTTCACCAGATTACAAGTCCACCGCTCTTAACCACTACACCACACTGGCTCTCTAGTGTGACCTAGTGTGGCTCTAGGGGGGTTGGGGGCAGAATAAGGGTGGCCGGAACCAGCTGCTCGTCTCTCTGCCCCCTGAAAGGAAAAAGGAGCCCCCCAGGACCCCCTGAGTGATGGGCGCTTCCCAGCTCACACAAATGGCAGGGTTCAGGCAGCACGGTCAGGTCAGAATTGCTGCTGCCCTCCATTGCCAACTAATTATTTTTCCCCCTTTTCAAAGCACAGACACACATGCGAATCCTCCGTTTGACCTCTTCCTTTCTGGAGCCCAGCCTGCCTTACAAGCTTTAAGAGCAGCTAAGTTTGCATGCCGTTCCTCCTCTCCCTCCCTTGAATGCAAGCGAGGGATTTTAGGCGAGCCTGCAGTCAAGTCTTAAAACAAAACAAAACACCCGCTCTATCCCTTTTTCCGGGGAGTGTAGGTTTCAGCCAAACACTGCAGGTAATCTTGAAAGTTAGCTTTGTTACCCCTCCTCTTGCGCAGCTGACCCAACCCGGTGTGGTGAGGCTTGGTTGTGTTCTGGGTTTGATTTGAATTCATTTTCCAGTGTCCCATATTGCATTGCTGAGATTTTGCTGGCTGTGTTGAGAGGCTGGTTGTTGTGCTGTGTTTTGCTGTTTTTTTCCTCATTTTTTTTAAAAATAAGATCAAGCTGCCGCTATCACTTGTTCAGGCAGTTGAGGGGGGATAGTGGAGGAACGGCTTAGGGAGCTGGGTATGTTTAGCCTGGAGAAGAGAAGGTTAAGGGGTGATATGATAGCCATGTTCAAATATATAAAAGGATGTCATATAGAGGAGGGAGGAAAGTTGTTTTCTGCTGCTCCAGAGAAGCGGACACGGAGCAATGGATTCAAACTACAAGAAAGAAGATTCCACCTAAACATTAGGAAGAACTTCCTGACAGTAAGAGCTGTTTGACATTGGAATTTGCTGCCAAGGAGTGTAGTGGAGTCTCCTTCTTTGGAGGTCTTTAAGCAGAGGCTTGACAGCCACCCGTCAGGAATGCTTTGATGGTGTTTCCTGCTTGGCAGGGGATTGGACTGGATGGCCCTTGGGGTCTCTTCCAACTCTAGGATTCTAGGATTCTATGAAACCCCAAACTCTGAAATCGCCTTTAGGATCAAACCAGCGGCCACCCGCCTTCCTCCCCCCCCCCCCCAGCAGAGAGAGGCAGAAAAACCATTATCAGGATTCTTTTTTGAGTGTGTTAAAGATGATCCTTTGAGTTAAGACAGCCCCATTCTTTTCAGAGCACAGATAGGGGTTGTTGTGTTTTGTTTTTTTAAGGGGGGAGCGTCTTCCAGAATATCTGGTGGCTAGGATCTGCTTCATCTAATAGGCTCTACAGACCCTTCTTCCTTTGCATAGCTGTGGAAAGGGGTCAGAAATGCTCCTTCAAAGGTCTTTTGGTGGCATCAGGGCTGGGGGAGAGACAACAGCCCTTGTTGTGCTTGCAGATAAAATGCAGTGCACAGGCCCACAGACCTAGTTGGCAGGTTTTGTCCCGGACTGCAGCCGGCAGCCCCTTTCTCCACCGGCTGGTTTTGCCGCGTCTCAGGCAGGTCTTAAAAGCGGAATAGCATTGAGAGAGGTGTCTAATAAGGTGTCTGGAAGGACAGTCAGAAAAGCATGGGACTCTTTATCAGGCGTCGGCAAGGTTATCTGGCCATGGGCTGGATCAAGCCCACGGAGAGCGTCCGTGGGCCGGACGTGCGCAGCGCGATGCCGGAAATCATGTCTGCGCATGTCTGTGTGCCGGAAATCGCTTCTGCGCATGCCCAGATGCCGAAAATTGCTCCTGCGCAGAAGCGATTTTCGGTGTCTGGACATGCGCAGACGTGATTTTCAGTATCTGTGCATGCGCAGACGCATTTTCCGGCACCACTCAGCGAGTCCCCGCGCTGCGCTGGCTTAGCACATCGCCCGGGGGACTCGCCGAGCGGGCAGCTTGGTTCAGGGGCAGCTCATGGGCCGGTAAAACGGCCTCCGTGGGCCGGATCCAGCCCATGGGCCGGAGGTTGCCGATGCCTGCTCTTTATCTCAGTTGTGGGTTCAAGCCGCACATTGGGCAAAAGGATTCCTGCATTGCATGCGGTTAGGCTAGATCAACGGTTGGCAACCTAAGGCCCATGGGCCACAAGTGGCCCACGGGTGTCATTTAACTGGCCCCCGAGCCACCCGCTTGGTGAGTCCCCATGCGCTGCGCTAAATCAGCGCAGCGCGGCGCAGGGACTCGCTTCCGTGGTGCCGGAAATGGCGTCTGCGCAGACACAAGACACCGGAAATTGAGGGCACCCGTGCGTGATCCATGGAGGGATCTCTGCTGGAGTGAACTGGCCCAGGCGAGGTAAACCTTGCCGACCCCTGGGCTTAGATGATCCTGGTGGTCTCTTTCCAACTCTACAATTCTAGACAGCTGTACACTTCATTCATAGTTGCTCTCTCTGAAATATAATATAGTAATAATAATAATAATTTATTATTTATACCCCGCCCATCTGGCTGGGTCTCCCCAGCCACTCTGGGCGGCTTCCAAAAGAACACTAAAATACAATAATCTATTAAACATTAAAAGCCTCCCTAAACAGGGCTGCCTTCAGATGTCTTCTAAAAGTCTGGTAGTTGTTGTTCTCTTTGACCTCTGAAGGGCGGGTGCCACCACCGAGAAGGCCCTCTGCCTGGTTCCCTGTAGCTTTGCTTCTCGCAGGGAGGGAACCGCCAGAAGGCCCTCGGCGCTGGATCTCAGTGTCCGGGCTGACCGATGGGGGTGGAGACGCTCCTTCAGATATACAGGACTGAGGCCATTTAGGGCTTCCAAGGTCAGCACCAACACTTTGAATTGTGCTCGGAAACGTACTGGGAGCCAATGTAGGTCTTTCAAGACCGGTGTTATGTGGGATGTTAAGACGGGATCTGTAAGCGGTAGACTTTTGAGATCATGTGAATTGAACTGTTTTTCAGTCCGGGAATCAGAGTTGTAGAGTCGGAAGGGACCCCGAGAGTCATCTAGTCCCGACTCCCTGCAGTGCAGGAATCTCAACTGACAGGTGGCCATCGAACCTCTGTTCGAAAACCTCCAAGGAAGGGAGAGTCCACCACCTTTGGGGGGAATCTTCCACTACAAGAAAGTACTTCCTGGCGTTCAGTCGGAATCTCCTTCCTTGCAATTTGAATCCATTGGTTCATGTCCTACCCTCCGGAGCAGGAGAAGAGAAACTTGCTCCGTCCTCCGTGAAGGCTGGTCCCTGAAAATGGATCCCCAAACCCTGTGATCCCAGACATGCTGGCCCATGGCTTGGTGGGAGTCAGCAGTCTCAGGTCTTCAAAGAAGGAAGCAGGGCTCAGGGCTTTATTTGCAATTCAAAGGGTAATAATAATAATAATAATAATAATAATAATAATAATAATTTATTATTTGTACCCCGCCCATCTGGCCGGGTCCCCCCAGCCACTCTGGGCGGCTTCCAACAAACATTAAAAGACATCAAAATGTCACAGATTAAAAACTTCCCTAGCCTTCAGGTATTTTCTAAATGTTAGATAGTTGTTTATCTCTTTGACCTCTGCTGGGAGGGCGTTCCACAGGGCGGGTGCCACCACCGAGAAGGCCCTCTGCCTGGTTCCCTGTAGCTTTGCTTCTCGCAGTGAGGGAACCGCTAAAGGCCCTCGGCGCTGGATCTCAGTGTCCGGGCTGGACGGTGGGGGTGGAGACGTTCCTTCAGGTATACAGGACTGAGGCCGTTTAGGGCAGTGTTCCCCAACCTTGGGCCTCCAGCTGTTTTTGGACTACAACTCCCATCATCCCTCGCTAGCAAGACCAGCGGTCAGGGATGATGGGAATTGTAGTCCGAAAACAGCTGGAGACCCAAGGTTGGGGAACACTGGTTTAGGGTACCCAAAGCACATTGAGTTTTAGGGGGAAAGGCATGTTGAGCTGCTTCCCATTCGGCTGCATCGCATCAACCCAACAGCATGGTGGCTCACAGTTGCTAGTGGTTTTTTGGGAGATGTTTGGAGCAGTGGTATCATCTCCCGGCCAGAAGGCAGAGACCGGAGCTCAGTTCTCGGCTGCCATCTTTTGCCAGCCAGCCTGCCACAAGAAAGCGCTGTTGACCCACTGACCATCTCTCACCACCCTGACAGGGACAGAGCTTGCACAGAATGCAGATTGGGAGGGGGGCACTGGAAGGCGCTGGCCGCTTGTTAGTCCAGAGGTGTTCCCCCTCCCCAATAGCCCTTCAGAGGGTCAACATCTGGAAGGGTTCAGGAGACCATCTCTGGCGTTACTTTCAGAGGGCGGATTCAGACAACAGTTTCACCCTCCTCCCCGCCCCCTGCCCCGACTTTACAGGCTGGGAATTAAATGAACTGGTAAAGTGGCTCCTAGGGACCCAGGTGGCGCTCTGGGTTAAACCACAGAGCCTAGGGCTTGCTGATCAGAAGGTCGGCGGTTCGAATCCCTGCGACGGGGTGAGCTTCTGTTGCTCAGTCCCAGCTCCTGCCCACGTAGCAGTTCGAAAGCACGTCAAAGTGCAAGTAGATAAATAGGTACCACTCTGGCGGGAAGGTAAACGGCGTTTCCGTGTGCTGCTCTGGTTCACCAGAAGCAGCTTAGTCATGCTGGCCACATGACCCGGAAGCTATACGCCGGCTCTTGGCCAATAAAGCGAGATGAGCACCACAACCCCAGAGTCGGACACGACTGGACCTAATGGTCAGGGGTCCCTTTACCTTTACCTTAAAGTGGCTCCTGGTCTATAGCTCAGTCAGTAGAGCGTGAGGCCTTTAATCTCAGGGTCGTGGGTTCAAGCCCCACCTCGGGCAGAAGATTCCCACATGGCAGGAGGTGGGATTAGGGTGACCCTCATGGTCGCTTCCAACTCTACAATTCCACACGACGCAATGCACAAGCATCCCTCTCCCAGGCCAATGTCTGCTGGAAAACTCAGGTGTTTCGGACGCTGGTCCACGGACACCTTCATGGCTTGACCGGGCCACTGCTGCCCCCAGTTCCACTAGATCTGCAAGGTGCCATTTCCCCCACAAATCAATGCACGCTGCTGTAGCATGAGGGCTTTGTCTGAATCCATCTCCTTACATATTTGTTTGGGTACCGGTAGGTTGTTTTGTTGATGGAGTGTTCTGTGTTGACCACCAAAGTTGTGGGCTCCAAGTTTGCTTTCAAAAGGCTCCCTTTGGTACTTGGTGTGGGCAGGAGAGAGCAAGGGCAGAAAACAGCCGCTGAGGTTGGGCGGGGGACAGAGGAAGGGGTTATCCCCCCCCCCGCCGCCCAGTTGCCCACCCCTCAAGGCTCTCTCGCTCTTCACAACACCCCTCGGGACCGCTGACCACGTGCTTTCCCTGCTTAAGACTGGATGGCTCAGCTGAACCATATCAACCTCAGAAAGGTTTTCCTCAGAGGAGGAATCACTTCGACTGTCCTTCCCCCCCCTTTGTTAAAAAGGCAAACGACAGTTTCGAGGGGTAAAGAAAGATGGTTTTAGGGTACTGCTGCTGCTGCTGCTATTTTCTTGCTGCAAAGAAAAGTGTTCGTTTAGCAACGCGTTGAGCGGAATACTCAAGAAGTGGAATGTGTTAAACTTGTCAGCCGGTGGCAACTCCTAAGTTGAAATAAATGAAACGACACTTTAAAAAAATAAAAAAGAAAAGAAGGAAAAGAAAATCCTGCTGCTAAAAAAACCCCACCCAATTTCCTCTGACTTTCTTGTTCTTATGTCTGTTGGGATCTGGTTGGTTGGTAGGGGTTGTTTGAGGGACGCCATTTATTCTGCAGAAGAGGAGCACCGCATTTTCTCACAGGGAAATAGGTTTATTTATGGATGGAGGAACCGGTGTGCAGGGTCAGGCCATTAAAAGCCCAGCGTCCCTATTGCATAGCTGTCAACCCTCCCTTTTTTTGCGGGAAACTCCCTTATTCCAATGCCGTTTCCCGCTGCTATCCTGGATTGTTGATATCCCTTAAATTCCCCGGATTTCAAAGGAAGCAGCTCCTCTCCCTCCCTGCCGGCCAGGGAGGCTCCTCAGCTGCCAATAAGGAGCCTGAGACTGACTGGGGGCGGAGCTTGCATGCCTTGTGCAGCCAGACCCTCACGCCCAACCAGACAGCCTGCCTGCCGTCTACGCGCTCGCTCTTTCGCTCTCCCGTTCGCGCACAGCCTCTGAAGCGCAGGGTGGCGAGGCTACTTGGTGCCATTGCACCGCCCTCACGGCATCCCTTAGTTTCAAATCCGAAAGTTTGAAAAAATCCCCCTGGGAGTCACATGCCATTGGTGGGTGGGGGCAGGAGCAAAAGTGGGGGGGGGCAACAGTTGTAGATTTTAACCTTTCTCAGTAGTCTAGCTTCTGCACCCACCCAACCCTCTCTGTCTTCCATCCAGGAAAGAACGAGGCATGCAGCAGAGTTCAGGGGTCAGAAACACTCAAGGGGGACGGGACGGTGCAAAGCAGGACCAGCGAGGGGTGTGGCCTGGGGTGAGGGGGTGTGGCCTATGCAGAGTCCTGGGTGCCAGGTAGAGAGGTTTGGGGAGGCACATTCGGACCCTGGGCCTGGCATGCATGCCTGTTGTAGAAATATGTATGCATATACAAGTTTTTACCAGGAGGACACCCTTAATTTCACTTACATGCTCACAGGGCATGGAACAGCCGCAACTGGCCAGGAACGAGACCTTGGGGAAATGGGGAGGGGGGAAACCACGTGCAGCCACCTTGAGATCCTTGGAAAACAAAGGTGGCTAAATAAAAAAACTAATAAATAATGGACCGGACCGCTCGATTAAGACATTGACCCAGTGTGCAGCCGCCACGAACGATTTCCCTCTCTCAACCCCATGCATACATTTCGTAGATGCCTTCCATGTCTCCTCTTTCTCGCCTTTTCTCTAAACTAAAAAGCCCCAAGCGACAACACTTTATTCCCATAGGGGAGTCACTCCACACACACACACCTTGATCGGTTTGGTCGCGCTTTTCCATCTCCTTTTTGAGGTGGGGTGCCCAGAACTGCACACAGTGGCACAAGCTCAGTCCCCAAGGAATCCTGAGCCTAAGGATTTATGGCCAGCGCTGAAGCTGGCTTGCCTTTCCCCCACCTAAAAGCACCTTCACCTGCTTAGCTTACTTAATTTCTGCACCTAGATTTATTTATTTTTTTTCAAAATAATATTTATTAATTTTATACATTTAAAAAACAAACACTCACAAAACAGTACAACACTAAAACAAACACAACAAAGATCAAACAAAATACATAAATCTATTCTATTCTTATTCCTTAAATCCTTAACATTTTGATAATGTGACTTCCTCCTGTCTATCCCTCTGTGTCCAGTAACTTTATCCTAATTCTATTGGCAATTTCCTTAATCCTATTAATTTATAATTCTTTATCTCCAACATTTTAATATTCTATCCTTACATTTCATTTCATCTATTATTTATCATTTCTTTATATTTCTGATCATATCACTTAAAACCTCCTAATATTCTTAACTTCATATTTAAAACACCTATATTAACTCTTCTATTACATTTCTACTACTATTCAACTAATCTAATTTTAATCTGTAAAACTATTTCAACTTCAGCATCATTTCTATACTTTATAATATTTTCTAAGATAGTCTTTAAATTTTCTCCATTCTTCTTCCACTGCATCCTCCCTCTGGTCGCGGAGTCTCCCAGTCAGTTCAGCGAGTTCCATATACTCCATCAGTTTAATTTCTGCACCTAGATTTAGGTATGGAAGGTTCTTCTGCTGCTATTATTAAGCAGCTAGGCTTCTGAAACCTCAGGTATGGGAAACCTTGAGTATCAGCCGTACTGAGTAACCCATTGCTTTGGCCTTTGTTGGGATCCGGCAGGTTAAAAATAAAAGCTGCCGTCAGGTTGGTCCAGATTTGGAGCTGAGCAGCTGAGAGGGTTGCATGTGAAACAAGAAACTTAGCAAGCTCTATTTCAGCCAGGGGTGATTTCCTCTGGGTGAGGGCTCTGCAAGAACACTGGTCCTTCATTCCTGCAGAACAAGAGCAGGCTTGCATGCCTATAGTCGCCATAGGTGACACTCGGTTCAGTGCAGGGGAGTGCCCTAGGATTCTGAGCAAGTTGAGTGAGCGAGCTAGAAACTCTCGTGGGCTTGTTCGCAAGGATAAATGAATGAAGAACAGCTTTGTGCCTGATTCAAATCTCACCTGAACCAAGAGCTGCCCTAGCCAGTGGCGTAGCATTTTGGGTGTGTGTGTGTGTACAGGGGCTGTGTGCTTCCACCGCTGGGCTCCATTGAAAACAGCTGCTCTGTGTGAACCAGGAAACGGCCTCTCCAGACAATGGAACGACTTGTTATCTTTGTGGCTGCGATCTCCTGAAACACTCAAGGGAGTTGAATACACATGCGTGCTCCATCCATTTCCCTCCCTCCACACAGCCCTGGGCACTGGCAACCCACGCTACGCCATAGCTGTCAACCCTCCCTTTTTTTGCGGGGAAACTCCCTTATTCCAATGACGTTTCCCGCTGCTATCCCAGATTGTTGATATCCCTTAAATTTCCCGGATTTCAAAGGAAGGAGCTCCTCTCCCTCCCTTCCGGCCAGGGAGGCTCCTCAGCTGCGTTGCTCGGCTGCCAATAAGGAGTCTGAGACCGACTGGGGGCGGAGCTTGCATGCCTTGTGCAGCCAGACCCTCACGCCCAACCAGACAGACAGCCTGCCTGCCGTCTACGCGCTCGCTCTTTCGCTCAGCCGTTCGCGCGCAGCCTCTGGAGCGCAGGGTGGCGAGGCTACTTGGTGCCATTGCACTGCCCTGGCGGCATCCCTTATTTTCAAATCCGAAAGTTTGAAAAAATCCCTTATTTTCAAATCCGAAAGTTGATAGCAATGCGCTACGCCACTAGCCCTAGCAAACCTTAATACAAATGTGATCACCCCCCTCACCCCCCCCCCACTTCCCTGTCAGGAACAAAACAGAACTGGCAACTCCCGGCTCGTGAACTCTGTTCACAGCAGTGGTGCAACAGGCATTTCATCCACCACCACCCCCCTTTGTAAAGGAATGGTAGAGTTGCGAAGAAAACTTCAGAAAGGGGCAAGCCAAGGATGGAGCAACTCCCTGGCCCATGGGCCAGGAGCCAGCTTCACCTGTTGAACAGCAGCCTGAAGGGGGCAGGAGGCTTACTAAGTCCACCTGCTGCTGATCAGCCTTCACGGACTCAGAGGAGAACCAGCTGGCTCCAGACTTCTTAAGCAGGGCTTCCAGCCTTGAGTCAGTTGCTGGAAAGGTTTTGCCGTTCCTGGTCCGACCTTTGCTGCTTTCTGCTTGGATCGTTGGATTCCCTGACCCCTGGACTGTATGCCATACGTCCGACCTTAGGACTGGACCTTATGGACTCTGTCTCCAGGCAGGTACCCCTCTGAGACTCTGCTGGTCGGCTGGCCTCTCGCTCCTCTGGGCTTTATAAAGATAAAGAGACCCCTGACCATTAGGTCTAGTCGTGACCGACTCTGGAGTTGCGGCGCTCATCTCGCTTTATTGGCCGAGGGAGCCGGCGTACAGCTTCTGGGTCATGTGGCCAGCAGGACTAAGCCGCTTCTGGCGAACCAGAGCAGCGCACAGAAACGCCGTTTACATTCCCGCTGGAGCGGTTCCTATTTATCTACTTGCACTTTGACATGCTTTCGAACTGCTAGGTTGGCAGGAGCAGGGACCGAGCAACGGGAGCTCACTCCGTCGCGGGGATTCGAACCGCCGACCTTCTGATCAGCAAGCCCTAGGCCAGTGATGGCTAACCTTGACACTCCAGATGTTTTGGAACTACAACTCCCATCATCCCTAGCTAACAGGACCAGTGGTCAGGGATGATGGGAGTTGTAGTTCCAAAACATCTGGAGTGTCAAGGTTAGCCATCACTGCCCTAGGCTCTGTGGTTTAACCCAGTGTTTCTCAACCTTGGGTCCCCAGATGATGTTGGACTACAACTCCCATCATCCATAGCTAGCAGGACCAGTAGTCATGGATGATGGGAGCTGTAGTCCAACAACATCTGGGGACCCAAGGTTGAGGAACACTGGTTTAACCCACAGCGCCACCCGCGTCCCAGTCTGGGCTCTATACAAGTTAGATTATTGCAATGCATTCTACGCCTCAGAAGATGGTTTGGAAACTTTAGCTGGTGCAACATTTTGGTGGCCCATTTGCTCACTGGGGAGCGGCTGCAACAAACAGCCGTGCAAGACTTTGGGAGGCAGAGACGCAAGAGAGCATCAGAGGGGGGGGGGAGAGAAGGAAAGAGGGACAGAGGCCAGTGTTGCCAGTGGCACCCCTGACCATCATTCAAGTCACCCCGGGGTGCCACTGCACACGGGTTGAAAACCACTGGCTTAACTATGAAACATACTCAGGCAGACTTAAGGCCCATTCACACCTCATTTTGGAATCATAGAATCCTAGAGTTGGAAGAGACCCCAAGGGCCATCCAGTCCAACCCCCTGCCAAGCAGGAAACACCATCAAAGCATTCCTGACAGGTGGCTGTCAAGCCTCTGCTTAAAGACCTCCAAAGAAGGAGACTCCACCACACTCCTTGGCAGCAAATTCCACTGTCTAACAGCTCTTACTGTCAGGAAGTTCTTCCTAATGTTTAGGTGGAATCTTCTTTCTTGTAGTTTGAATCCATTGCTCCGTGTCCGCTTCTCTGGAGCAGCAGAAAACAACCTTTCTCCCTCCTCTATATGACATCCTTTTATATATTTGAACATGGCTATCATATCACCCCTTAACCTTCTCTTCTCCAGGCTAAACATACCCAGCTCTCTAAGCCGTTCCTCATACGGCATCGTTTCCAGGCCTTGGACCATTTTGGTTCCCTCCTCTGGACACGTTCCAGCTTGTCAGTATCCTCCTTGAACTGTGGTGCCCAGAACTGGACACAGTATTCCAGGTGAGGTCTGACCAGAGCGGAATACAGTGGTACTATTACTTCCCTCGATCTAGATGCTATACTCCTATGGATGCAGCCCAGAATTGCATTGGCTTTTTTAGCTGCTGCATCACACTGTTGACTCATGTCAAGTTTTCAATATGGATCCTTTAATCTAGTGGTTCCAGAACTAGATTTTTCCAGGCCACTCCCTCCCTCCCATTAGGAAGAACTTCCTGACAGTAAGAGCTGTTCGACAGTGGAATTTGCTGCCAAGGAGTGTGGTGGAGTCTCCTTCTTTGGAGGTCTTTAAGCAGAGGCTTGAAAGCCATCTGTCAAGAATGCTTTGATGCAGAGGCGTAGCAAGCCCAGGTGGTACCCGGGGCGGATTTTTTTTTTTGTCACCCCCCCACCACTTTAATTTAAAAAAAATTAAAAAGTGTCACCCCCCTCTGATGGTGCCACTTTGCGAGGTGTGGGGGTTTTGTGTGTGTGTCTATTATCTCTTTTTTTTCAATAAAGTTAAAATAAATAAATAATAATAATAATAATGTAAAAAAATAAAATAAAAATAAAAAGTCACCCCCCCCCTCTGATGGTGCCACTTTGTGAGGTGTGGGGGTTTTGTGTGTGTGTGTCTATTATCTCTTTTCCCCCCAATAATGTTAAAATAAAATAAAAATTAAAAAATTAATTTTTTTAAAAAACATTAAAAAAAATTAAAAAGTGTCCCCCCCTCTGATGGTGCCACTTTGTGAGGTGTGGGGTGTGTGTGTGTGTGTGTCTATTATCTCTTTTCCCCCCAATAAAGTTAAAATAAAAAATAATTAAAAAATGATAAAAATTTTAAAAAATTAAAAAAATTAAAAAAATTTAAAAATGTCACCCCCCCTCTGATGATGCCACTTTGTGAGGTGTGGGGGGCTGTGTGTGTGTCTATTATCTCTTTTTTTCAATGAAGTTAAAATTTTAAAAAAAATTAAAAAAAATTTTTTTTCAAAAAAAAATTTTTTTTTTTTAGAAAAGTGTCACCCCCCTCTGGGGTGGAACCCGGGGCGGCCCGCCCCCCCGCCCCCCCATTGCTACGCCCCTGCTTTGATGGTGTTTCCTGCTTGGCAGGGGGTTGGACTGGATGGCCCTTGGGGTCTCTTCCAACTCTAGGATTCTATTCTATGATTCCTCAGTCCCCCAGTGCTCCCCACCACACTAAAACCAGTGGTTTGCATGACCCGCTAAGGGAGATGTTATGTACTGAGTTGAATAGGATCCAAAATGCAGTCGACTCCGAGTATATTTCAGGAGATAACAGCACGATAAAATTCAACACGGCGACAATTAATTACACATTTCGTCAAAATCCAGTTGAAACTATAGAGTTTAATTCAGAGAGACTCGTGAACTTGATCCAGCGATACCAGCTTTTCAAAGTCCGATATTCATTTGAACCTCCAGCGCCCCCAGCTCCCCCCTCACCTATTAGCGCCCCCTGGGTCATCCCACCCACCCTAGGGGGTGGTTGCACCCATTGCTTTAATCCTTTAACGCAGTGTTCCCCAACCTTGGGCCTCCAGCTGTTTTCGGACTACAGTTCCCATCATCCCTGACCACTGGTCTTGCTAGCAAGGGATGATGGGAGTTGTAGTCCAAAAACAGCTGGAGGCCCAAGGTTGGGGAACACTGCTTTAACGCACATATTTTAATTCCTCCTTCGTCCATACAATGTTTGCTGCAAACAGCTGCTGTCCCAAACTTTCACCCTGCTAAATCCTGAGTTTCCCTGTCCTCAGAAAATCCAAAAAGGGTATCAGCTCCGCTTTAAAAGCTCTTCTGTCAGCTTTACGTGGATACCTTTGTCCGTTTTTTTGTTTTCGGTGGGAGTGTTTTTGTGTGGAGCAGCTTCCAGAGAGGCAGGGTGTCCGGAATCAGCAAATCGTGGAAAACAGGGGGAATGGGCAGGGAAATTCCGGGTTAAAACTGCGTCCAAATAGAAGCCAGGGAACAAATTGATTAGGCCAAAAGTGCCCTAAGAAAGCGGCAGAACGAATAGAGACAGAGTGGAATGTGAACAGTTTAATTTATTTCCCCCCAACTATTATGGTCTTTAAGGTTGAAGTCCTAAAGATGTCAATAGCACAATTAAAGGTAGATAGCCGTGTTGGTCTGTCATAGTCAAAATAAAACAAAATAAAATAAAAAAATTCCTTCCAGTAGCACCTTAGAGACCAACTAAGTTTGTTCTTGGTATGAGCTTTCGTGTGCATGCACTGTATCTGAAGAAGTGTGCATGCACACGAAAGCTCATACCAAGAACAAACTTAGTTGGTCTCTAAAGTGCTACTGGAAGGAATTTTTTTATTTTATTTTGTTTTATTTCAATAGCACAAGTAAGAGAATAAACTTAGAGATGAACTATACTTTCCCCATATTAACCCATTATTTATTGTCAGTTAACTCTGATTTTGCTTTGGTTATATGTACTTAAACCTAGATTGCTGCGTGTTTCTTTGTTTTTTGGTAATGTTGAATTCATTCTGTATTTGTTAAACTGTGTTCTGTCAGTTTTGACATGCTCTGTATTTCATATACAGTGGTACCTCAGAAGTCGAGCGGAATCTGTTCCGGAAGTCCGTTCGACTTCCAAAACGTTCAGAAACCAAGGAGCAGCTTCCGATTGGCTGCAGGAAACTCCTGTATAGCCAATCGGAACCTGCGGAACCTGCGGCGGACGTTCGGGTTCCAAAGAACGTTCACAAACTGAAACACTCGCTTCCGGGTTTGCGGCGTTCAGGAGCCAAAACATTCGGGTCGCAAGGCGTTCGACTTCCGAGGTACGACTGTATTAGCTTTCTGATGTTTTGAATGTTTGCCCCAAGCCACGTTGGGTGCAGCTCATTGTCGAAAAGCGGCCTGCAAGTCAACGCAAATCAGGCGACCGGCGAGAAATTGTTCTGAGTTCTGCTCCAAAACGAACTTGATTCTCATTCGCTTCCCCTGAGAGTTACGTGAGCTGCTTCTGAGTGCCCTTCAGACATTTCTGATGTGATTTGACAAACTTCGTTAAACCGAACCAACTCATTCCAGGAGGGCTCCCTTTTCCTGCTGCCTCTCCAGGTCTTCTGGTGCCCATTTTTGTGGGATGTATAACCCTGGTGCAGTCAATCACAACATTCCTAGAATGTACACAAGGGGTCTCAGTCCTCCAGCTAGAGTTTCCTGTACCTGGACTGAGACCACTTCCTCTGTGTGACCAGAGGTGGGAGTGGCCTTACCTGTAGTTACACAAAGTTACAGGTGAGCAGCCATTCCACCCTCTTCCTCATCAGGACTTTGAGCGAACAACATCTCAAGAGAAGATGCACTCTTGGCTTCCAGCCAAGAGGGCCCAGATGGAGCCTTCTCCCTTAAGGAGAGTCTCCACATGTATATACATTTAATCTAAGCTAGCCTGCCTTTCTGAGACTTGTAGAACCTTGGAAATGTCTGTGAGTAAACCTTTTTACTTTTAAAGAGCTATGTGTCGTGTATTTACTTTTAAGGGGGGACCAGGGGAAATGGGCCAGGAATCTGCCTTGTTTTAGAAGTTCAAACGAACTTGATCGCCACGTTTTGCTGAGCTTAATAGGGGATGAGAATCTCTGCTAGTTTGGAGCTTGTTAACACAAGCTGGGATAGGAAATATTAAACAACTAGTAAATTAAGCCCGTTAGAAAAACAGACGCTAGAAAGTATATGGGGGGAGCGGCGGCCACCCTCCTTTTGTTTTTTAACCCCGCCGCCCTCCTTCCCCTGGAGCCCGCCGGCCGCCTCTCTCTCTCCGGTGGCCGGCGGCGGCAGCGGCGCTTTGCGCCGCTTCCCCCGCGCTTTCCAGGCCACACTCCGCGTCCTGACAGGATGGAGGCCTCGGATCCGAGGCGCAGAGGCGGCCGGCGGAGGCGGCCGGCGGTGGGAGCCGAGGTGCGGAGGTGGCCAGTGGAGGTGGCCGGCGGCGGCAGCGGCGCTTTGCGCCGCTTCCGCCGCACTTTCCAGGCCACACTCTGCGTCCTGACAGGACGGAGGCCTCGGATCCGAGGCACGGAGGCGGCCGGCGGCGGTGAGTGAGTGGGTCGTCGGCGGGCGGGCGGGCGAGGGCGGGACCACAGACACGCCCCCCTCTCCCGTCGTCCAATCCCTGCGTCCGTCTGGGACATGCGCAGTGGAAATTTCCACTGACACACAGACGGCGGAGGCAGGGACACAGGGAGATTATTATACAGGATATTCCCTCATCCATATTCCCACTCATCTCCCACAATTTTGGGTCGACGAGGAGCAGAACTGGCAGAAGGAACTGGCAATCCACTCCGGTATTTTGCCAAGAAAACTCCATGGACACAGAAAAAGAGAAGCTTTGAGAAGAAAGTGAGAGTTTCCAAGGTATGCTCTGGTTCACGGGGTCACGGAAGTTCACGACTAAGGCGACTAAACAACAACAACAACAACGGAGCAGAACAGAGTTTCTAAATGTGGCCGTGCCCCTGATCACAACACCACAAAGAGGTAGAGGCACTATGAGCTTCAGCCTCCAGGCATCTCTCCCCCGTCCAAACCACCTTCTTCCTCTTCTGCGCTGAGGGCCGCCGCACCTGCCTTCTCCACCTGCATCTGGTTGTAGTCTCCAATCTGGACCATTTGGGCATTCTGGATGATGAGGTGCGACGGAGGCGCCCCAGACATGAGCCCTGGGGATCCCCGGGAGAACACATATGGGTGGGAGAGTTGATCAGGCCCCAGCTGAGGTTGAGGCATTTCAGAGTAGAGAAATGGCTGCAAGCCCAGGTCAAGTGGGGTTTGCAGCCCCAGAAAACCCCTCTGCAAGGGCATCGGAGCTTGCGAGCTGACCCTGAGGGCCGACAGGCGCTGCAGGGCCTGCCTGTAATCACTCTGCTGCTCCTGCAAGCGCTCCTGGTTCCGGATCTGCCTCGAGATATCCCACAGGGCCCTCTTCTCCCGGATCACCGCTGGGGAGAACGTTTTCCTGACCCGCCTGGCGAAGACGGGCGAGGTCTCGTCCAGCGGCACGATCGCCGCGAGCAGGCAAGGCATCTCTTGCCTCTTCATGGGGCTCTCTTTGGCGATGAAGGGCACCACCGAGTTGGTCTTGCAGAAGCGCTGGAAGGAGTCCATCAAGGCCACGTTGGCCTGGAAGGCGCAGAAGCGGCTCTTGAAGTTCTCCGTCAGGAGGAGGAGCGTGAAGGCCGAGTTATCCAGGGCGTCCTGGAAGCAGCTGAGCTGGCAGTGACCAGGGACCAGGAAGTCCTCGCTGACCGTCGCCCCGTCGGCAACGCCCAGGGCCTCCAGCCGCTCCCTCACCTGGCAGGCGACCGTCTCGTCTTCGGGGGCATGGACCACCACGAAAGTGAAGAAGGGCTGCTCCTCAGCCGGCAGATCTGTCGAGGGGGGTCCTGATGAACGAGGAGGAGGAGGAGGGCCAGAGCTTGAAGAGGACCCCGTCTCCGAGCTCTGCTTCAAGGAAGAGGAATCTTCCATGGTTCTTGGAACAAATGATGCAGAAGGTGCTAAACCAGGCAGAGGTGTGGATGGCGCTTGTGAGTTTTGGAGCGGACATCCTGCACGACCCTGCGGTTCCGAGGCCACCAGACTTCGGAGTTCCCTGTTTTCTCCATCTTCCAGCGGCTGAACCGAGGCTGAACCGACAAGCGAGAGGGGAGGCTGAACCGACAAGCGAGGGAGGTTGCGTCTGGAATTGCTGGCTTGCCTGGTCTTCTCTTGGTCTTCCACGACGGACTCCGCTGGTCTCCCCGAGCAAGAATTGGCTGGAGACCCTGCAGCGGCTCCCCCTTCTTCAGGCTGCGCCAGGGAGTCGGGGCCACTTCCGCACAGCTTGCTGGGCTCAGGGACACCATGCTGAACGGAATGGATGAGGAACGGCATCGTTGGAGACTGGCTGATCTCCAGGTGGCTGAGCAGTGAAGCCGGGCTGCCCGTGGAGCACAGAGGCCGGATTTCGGAAGGAACCCAGGAACTCAAAACTGGCACGGGCGAGCTCTTTGCTGCTGCAGAGGGAGGCTTCCCCACATCGCCTCTCGGAGCGCTGAAGCTGTCGCTTGCCGCCGCAGGCACGAAATCCAGCCCACACTTGTGCTGAGCTTCGCTCAAGAGGCTCTCGAAAGCAGACCGTGGGACATCACTCTCAAGCAAAGCCTTGATGGCGGTACGGTAAGCCTCGTCTCTGGCCAGGGGCCCACAGAGCTTTTCCTCTACTAATAACGAATAGATCCGGGCCACAGCCAGCGCCACTCCTGCATCCTGGTTTGAGGGGGCTGGATCCGCCCCGCTTGCTGCAGCGCTCTGCTGGTGGCTCTTGTAGATGTCTGCCACGGCGGCACAATTCTCCAAAGCTTCCAGGCTCAGTCTGGCCTCCGTCTCTCTGCCCAGGGTCAAGAGGATCATGGCCTGTAGGAGCCTGCAACTCTTTTCGCCTTGCCGCCTGCAGCTCAGCTTGTGTTTGTACCGGACCAGCCTGTCTCCTGGGATCGCGGCTAAGACCCTGAAGATGCCCTCCATGCTCGGAGGTGCCGCACAGCCCTCTGCCGTCTTGGCGAATAGTCTGGCGAGGCCAACGCCACGGTTGGAGGAGCATCTTGTGGCCTGGGGGGGTGGCAGCGTGGCAGCGGAGGGAGGTTCTCCACCATGCCGGCAGGCCATCAGCCTCTTCCCGGTGAGATTTTGCCCACCACCTCTTACTCGGATCTTCACCGAAACTTTCGAGAAAGAGGAGATGTCATCAGCCCGCCATCATTGCCCCCTGGGTTTATTTGGTTTGGTGTTTTGTCTTCTGTGCGAAACCTGCAACGTAAAAGGAAATATTGGGAACATCTCTGGGTCTTGACAAGCCTCATTTATGCTCTGGATTAAATGCTTAAAGGTAAAGGGACCCCTGACCATTAGGTCCAGTCGCGGACGACTCTGGGGTTGCGGCGCTCATCTTGCTTTATTGGCCGAGGGAGCCGGCATACAGCTTCCGGGTCATGTGGCCAGCAGGACTAAGCCGCTTCTGGCGAACCAGAGCAGCGCACGGAAACGCCGTTTACCTTCCTGCCAGAGTGGTACCTATTTATCTACTTGCACTTTGATGTGCTTTCGAACTGCTAGGTGGGCAGAAGCTGGGACCGAGCAACGGGAGCTCACCCCGTCGCAGGGATTCGAACCGCTGACCTTGTGATCAGCAAGCCCTAGGCTCTGTGGTTTAACCCACTGCGCCACCCGCGTCCATTTATTTGCTTAGAAAACAATTAATCAGTGGCTCCCAGACCTTTGGTCCTTATGAACCAACCAAGAATTGGCCTTGTCCTTGTTCTCGCGTTTTTAACTGCTTTTTAATTATCTTATCTTTCAAATGGCCTTGAGAAGGTTTAGAAGGAAATTAATAAATAAGTTATAATAAATGAATTCATTATGATTAATAAATTAAATTGTTAAGGGTCTTGGCAGACGACTTATTGGGGTTTTCCCGTTCTTTCTGAGGTTTAGCAATTTTAGCAAATTAACTGATTTTTCAGTTGTGTTTTTTTGCCGCTCCTTTTATGTCGCGTTGTGCTGCGCTTGCCGTTTTAATTCCATGGAATCCAAATCATAGGTGCAATAAAATGCAATGTAAGAAATTAAAGTAGCACCGAAAAGCCCAACTGAAAATCAGTTACGAGTATTTGCTGTGACGGGTGTGGCATCTCCTGTCTTCAGCCACAAATCTACACACCGACTGGATGAAGCTCATGGGCAACTAATGGTTCACGAAGCAAAGTTTGGGAGCCCCAATAAATACTCCCCAACTTTCTATTTTCAATGTTCAGCCTGTGAGTGTCGATGTTTATATAGCCAAAATGGTACCACCCACATTCATATATATCTTCCAATATATGAAAGGCTGTAGAAGAAGAAAAAGAGGAGTATGGATTTGATATCCTGCTTTATCCCGAAGGAGTCTCAAAGCGGCTCACATTCTCCTTTCCCTTCCTCCCCCACAACAAACACTCTGTGAGGTGAGTGGGGCTGAGAGACTTCAGAGAAGTGTGACTAGCCCAAGGTCACCCAGCAGCTGCATGTGGAGGAGCGGGGAATCGAACCCGGTTCACCAGATTACGACTCTACCGCTCTGAACCACTACACCACACTGGCTTTCTGACAGTAAGAACTGTTTGACCATGGGATGGAAGGTGGTGAACTCTCCTTCCTTGGAGGTTTCTAAGCAGAGGTTGGGTGGCCATCTGTCACGGATGCTTTAGCTGAGATTCCCGCATTGCAGGGGGTTGGACCAGATGACCCTTGGGGTCTGTTCCAACTATGATTCTATGGTAACTGCGCACCCATGATCTCTAACCACTGGCTGACAGGCCCTGCGGGGTTTCAGAGGCAAGGCTTGTCCCCAGGGCTACCAGCAGACGCCCAGGACTGAAACAACAAGAAGAAGAGGAGTTTGGATTTGATATCCCGCTTTATCACTACCCGAAGGAGTCTCAAAGCGGCTCACATTCTCCTTTCCCTTCCTCCCCCACAACAAACCCTCTGGGAGGTGAGTGGGGCTGAGAGACTTCAGAGAAGTGTGACTAGCCCAAGGTCACCCAGCAGCTGCATGTGGAGGAGCGGAGTCGCGAACCCGGTTCACCAGATTACAAGTCCACCGCTCTTAACCACTACACCACACTGGCTCCTCTGCAAATGTTTCCATGGGGCCCAGTCGGTTCCCTCCTTGCAGTGATGTTCCTTTTGGGAGGCAAGGGGTCCAGCCTCCCCAGAGCTGATGATGGGGGCTGCCTTTCAAGTCTGCAGCCCCCTAAGCAAGAGCTCATTCACATTTCATTTCAGCTGGGGGACAAGCGTTTCCATCCCTGTCCCTTTAAATAGTGGCACTGTGGGTTAAACCACAGAGCCTAGGGCTTGCCGATCAGAAGGTCGGTGGTTCGAATCCTCGCCATGGGGTGAGCTCCCGTTGCTCGGTCCCTGCTCCTGCCAACCTAGCAGTTCGAAAGCACATCAAAGTGCAAGTAGATAAATAGGTACCACTCCAGCGGGAAGGTAAACGGCGTTTCCGTGCGCTGCTCTGGTTCGCCAGAAGCGGCTTTGTCATGCTGGCCACATGACCCGGAAGCTGTACGCCAGCTCCCTCGGCCAGTAAAGCGAGATGAGCGCCGCAACCCCAGAGTCGGACACGACTGGACCTAATGGTCAGGGGTCCCTTTACCTTTACCTGCATACAGCTGCCTTATTTATTTCTTGTGGGTGTCTTGCTGCTGCCAGTTGACCTTGCTGACTTGGGAGGCAGTCAACGGCACTCCTGAGCTGGGATGCAAGGGCTCGGGTGGTCCCTGGACCTAAATTGCTCGGGGCTTTGTAAATTAAGCTGATAAAAGACCGTCCTGGCCAGAGAGGACATTGGGGCCTCTAGTGAAAAAGAATTGTAGAGTTCGAAGGAACCCCGAGGGTCATTCTAGTCCAATCCTCTGCTATCCAGGAATCTCAGCTAAAGCATCCTTGACAGATGGCCGTCCAACGCAAACCCGGTTCACCAGATTACGAGTCCACCGCTCTTAACCACTACACCACGCTGGCTCTCTGGTAGCACTTAAGATGGAGCAAACGTCTTCCCTGCTGCTGCTCCAGAGTGTGGGACCTGATCCAAAGGATTCAAATTACAAGAACGGAAATTCCAATTAATAATAATAATAATAATAATAATTTTTGGTACCCTGCCCATCTGGCTGGGTCTCCCCAGCCACTCTGGGCGGCTTCCAACAAATATTAAAATACATCAAAATCACAAGTTAAAAACTTCCCTAAACAGGGCTGCCTTCAGGTATTTTCTGAATGTAGGATAGTTGTTTATCACTTTAACCTCTGCTGGGAGGGTGTTCCACAGGGCGGGCGCCACTACCGAGAAGGCCCTCTGTCTGGTTCCCTGTAGCTTTGCTTCTCGCAGTGAGGGAACCGCCAGAAGGCCCTCGGCGTTGGACCTCAGTGTCCGGGCTGGATGATGGGGGTGGAGATGCTCTTTCAGGTATACAAGACCGAGGCCGTTTAAAGGTCAGCCCCAACACTTTGAATTGTGCTCGGAAACGTACTGGGAGCCAATGTAGTTCTCTCAGGACCGGTGTTATGTGGTCCTGGCGGCCACTCCCAGTCACCAGTCTAGCTGCTGCATTCTGGATTAATTGCAGTTTCCGGGTCACCTTCAAAGTTAGCCCCACGTAGAGCGCATTGCAGTAGTCCAAGCGGGTGATAACTAGAGCATGCACCACTCTGGAGAGACAGTCTGCGGACAGGTAGGGTCTCATCCTGCATCCCAGATGGAGCTGGTAGACAGCCACCCTGGACACAGAATTAACCTGCGCCTCCATGGACAGCTGTGAGTCCAAAATGACTCCCAGGCTGCGCACCTGGTCCTTCAGGGGCACAGTTACCCCGTTCAGGACCAGGGAGTCCCCCACACCCGCTCGCACCCTGTCCCCCAAAACCCCCCAATTAAACCTTAGGAAGAACCTGCCAGTGGTTTAGAGCTGCTGGACAGTGGAAGGCAAGACCCCCTTGGGAGGTGGTGGCTTCTCCATCACTGGAGGTTCCTCAAGAGAGGTTGGCTGGCCATCTCTCAGGGATTCCTTAGCTGGGGTTCCTGCGTTGCATGCTAGGTGACCCTCGGGGGTCCCTCAGCCCTACAAGTCTGCGGCATCGGCAGGCTTAAGGGGAACCCCACAGAAGTTTTTTTTAAAAAAACGTTAAGGAAAAAATTGAATTAATGTAGCCCTCCGGATTTTTATCAGATGGGAAGATTAAAACATAAATAAACAACACTCTTTCTGGATGGATTTTAAGGCAGTTCTAAGAATCGGCGTGCTGAATATTGTTTGACTTGTCTGTTTCAAACATGGGTAGGCAAACTAAAGCCCGGGGGCCGCATCCGGCCAAATCGCCTTCTAAATCCGGCCCGTGGACGACCCCAGAATCAGCGTGTTTTTACGTGAGTAGAATGTGTGCTTTTATTTAAAACGTATCTCTGGGTTATTTGTGGGGCATAGGAATCCGTTCATATGTTTTTTTAATATAGTCCGGCCCCCCACAAGGTCTGCGGGACAGTGGACCGGCCCCCTGCTGAAAAAGTTTGCTGACCCTTGGTTTCAAATATATTTAAGTTAAGCTAACATTATCTGGAATTGGGCACTGTTATGGGTGTAGGTAGGAAACAGGATATTCAAGTGAGGGGCATATATAAACTTTGATTATTAATTTTTTACAAGATTTTTCTTGGGATTCTCCATTTAGCTGGAGATACTGGAGGAGGCAGGTTTCCCCCCCCCCCAACACCCCCCCAAACAGGCAACACACAGACACTACCACTGATCTATAGCCCCTCGCCCAATCCAAATGCACGAAGCTGTTTTCAAACCAAGTCAGACCACGGGTCCTTCTAAGCCAGTGCTGCCCGCTCTGACCGGCAGCAGCTCTTCAAGATCTGGAGCAGAGCCATGCCTCCCCCCCCAAAAAAACCCCCCACTTTTTAGCATGGGATTGGGAACTTGCCACGTTTGAGGCGTCTGCTGCCTCAAGGTCTCACCTTAAAGGTGACTCATGCGCTGGCAACCTTCAAGGCTCGGTTATGGACTCGCTCTCTCCTCCCCTCTTGCCGCATGCAGTTCGGCCGATGTTCACACATCGTTTCCAAATGTGCCTAGTAGCTCGAAAAATATTGGCAACCCTCCGCTAAACTGACAGGCAGGAGCTTGTCAGATTTCCAGGGGAGGAATCAGCCCTTTCCTAAAAACAAAATAAGCTTCCAGTCCTCATGGGGCCTGCATAAAAGGCCTGATTTCAAATAGGAGCGTCTGAAAAGGCCTTAATGCTGTGTCGATGCTGCATCTAGCTCAGCCTTGGCTAACCTGGCATATTTGGGACTCGGCACCGGTGGGATCCAGGCAGCACCTTTGGGCTTGGTGGCACTGGCAGCTGAACCCCTGGGGATCTCAAGGGTGCCGGGCTGATTCAGCTCAACCTCAGCACTATTGCAAAAAAACAACAACACACGCAACTCTTTAGGATTCAGCCATTCAGTCCTTCTGCATCCCTCACAGGTGTCCGGCTGCTGAGAACATGCCTCTCATTCTGCCCGTCTGTCTCAAGTCGTGGCTCGTTGTGGCTTGGAGAAGAGGCCATAATCTTTTAACTTCCCTGGGAGCACGAATAAAATTCCTCCTCGGCGAGAACTACGTATATTGACCTACCTGGCACGGAGCTGCAAAAAGGCTGGATTTCCCTTGCAAACTTGGCTTGCAAGCCCTCTTGGAAAGTTTTGGCGCTGGAGGAGGAACTGAGAGGCGGAAGCTGATCCGCCAGACACCCTCCTCCCCCTTTCCTCTCCCTGGTGGGGAGTTGCCTGGAAGGGTGAGAATGCAGGCCTGTCTTTCTTCCTCAAAGCACAACTTTTAACTTTCGGTTTCCAGGGTGTAGTGCAATGTCTTGCTGAACTTCTGATTGGCTGCTCTGCCCCAGGAGCTCCGCCAGGTCAGGCTGCCAGTTGCACCCAAACCACACATGCTCTCTGCACATAGCTGTCAACCTTCCCTTTTTTTGCGGGAAATCCCCTTATTCCAGCGCCGTTTTTCGCTGTTTCCCTTTTTTGGTGGGAAATCCCCTTATTCCAATGCTGTTTCCCGCTGCTATCCCGGATTGTTGATATCCCTTCAATTCCCCGGATTTCAAAGGAAGCAGATCCTCTTCCTCCCTGCCGGCCAGGGAGGCTCCTCAGCTGCGTTGCTCGGCTGCCAATAAGGAGTCTGAGACCGACTGGGGGCGGAGCTTGCATGCCTTGTGCAGCCAGACCCTCACGCCCAACCAGCCAGCCAGCCTGCCTGCCGTCTACGCGCTCGCTCTTCCGCTCACCGCCTCTGGAGCGCAGGGTGGCGAGGCTACTTGGTGCCATTGCACCGCCCTCGCGGCATCCCTTATTTTCAAATCCGAAAGTTTGGAAAAAATCCCTTATTTTCAAATCCGAAAGTTGACAGCTATGCTGATGGGTGACAACACAAGGACTGGCCTTTTCAGTGGTGGCTCCCTGATCATGGATGCACCCGACACCTTGACTGTTGGATGCAGTCACAGGGCAGTTTATTCCGTTCTCATGACTTTTCTCTTGTTATGTTCTGTGTTATATTTTAAGTTTCAACACGCTGCTATAGTAGCTTCTGGTACTACAGCTGAGTGGAAAGCAAGCTTAATGCTCATTTCCTAGCTATTTGCTTCTATTCAGGCAGGGCCCTTAATTTGTGGGGCCAGGATACCTGAAGGAGCGTCTCCACCCCCATCATTCAGCCCGAACACTGAGGTCCAGCTCCAAGGGTCTTCTGGCGGTTCCCTCCCTGCGAGAAGTGAGGTTACAGGGAACCAGGCAGAGGGCCTTCTCGGTAGTGGCGCCCTCCCTGTGGAACGCCCTTCCAGCAGATGTCAAGGAAATAAACCACTATCTCACTTTTAGAAGACATCTGAAGGCAGCCCTGTTTAGGGAAGTTTTTAATGTGCGATGTTTTATCATGTTTTTAATATTCTGTTGGAAGCTGGCCAGAGTGGCTGCGGAAACCCAGCCAGATGGGCAGGGTATAAATAAATTATTATTTTTATTATTATTCAATATATTTGTGGCCTCTTTTTTTTTGCTTAACTTTTGCAAGTGGGGGTTGAGTGAGATCATCACTGGTGTTTTGTTTTTTGGGGGTTTTAAAATTTTACTCTGGTTTTTTATAATTGCTTTTAATGTTTGCATCACTTTGTACGTCATTTCAAATTGCACCTCATGGAGAAAAGCAAATAATAACTAGACAATCCCTTCTCCCCCAGGCTTCAAAGTAGACACCCTTTCCCAGTCACCTATGGTGAAAAGAGGAATTTCCAGGCAAACAAAGTGGGGAGCTTTTTTTAAAAAAGTTGACTCTTTTCGTTTCTAGGTCACGAATGACTCCCAGAAACATGTGTAGGCAGTTAGGCTAGCAGATTTTTTTTTGCCAGCTAATAAATTCCATGGAGTTATTAGTAACATCCTTTCTGCTCAGGCTACTTGCATAAAAGGTAAAGGGACCCCAGTCGTGTCCGACTCTGGGGTTGCGGCGCTCATCTCGCTTTATTGGCCAAGAGCCGGCGTACAGCTTCCGGGTCATGTGGCCAGCATGACAAAGCCGCTTCTGGCGAACCAGAGCAGCGCACGGAAACGCCGTTTACCTTCCCGCTGGAGTGGTGCCTATTTATCTACTTGCACTTTGACGTGCTTTCAATGCAATGTACTTATAAAGGTAAAGGTAAAGGGACCCCTGACCATAAGGTCCAGTTGTGGACGACTCTGGGGTTGCGGCGTTCATCTCGCTTTACTGGCCGAGGGTGCCGGCGTACAGCTTACAGGTCATGTAGCCAGCATGACAAAGCCGCTTCTGGCGAACCAGAGCAGCGCACGGAAACGCCGTTTACCTTCCCGCCGGAGCGGTACCTATTTATCTACTTGCACTTTGACGTGCTTTCGAACTGCTAGGTTGGCAGGAGCAGGGACCGAGCAACGGGAGCTCACCCCGTCACAGGGATTCGAACCGCCGACCTTCTGATCAGCAAGCCCTAGGCTCTGTGGTTTAACCCACAGCGCCACCTAGGTCCCCAGGCTACTTGCGTACTGTTCTTCAAAGCAACAGGAACCAACTGAAGTGCTCTTAAAGAACTCGGATTCTGTACTAAGAAAATACAGGAGTCTGTTACCAGCATAAACTGTGCAAAAGGACATTTTATTTTTCCCTCCACAGGGTAAAGGCAGGAAAGAGCTACAGAAAACCGCTGCACAAAGTAATGGAAGTACAACTTAAGACACACACTGAACCCCACCTCCGAAACCCTTCTTGAGACCCACCATGTTCACAAAGCCTTGTTAACGTCTGCCTTCATTCCTCAGTTGTCCTCTTGCTTCTCTTCCAAGCTCATCTCTGCAACGATGAGGACTAGCCACTCCGTTTTGAACGGAGGGTGAACACCCGAGGTTTTAAACCCCCTGCCTGTGTGCCACAACGATGGGTGGGCGTCTAAACATAGACCCACATATGCGAGAAAGGAGGGGCATTATGAGACTTCAGCTCCCATCAGGGACGATGGAAGTGGTCCATCCAGCAACATACAGAGGGTCCCAGGATTCCCCACCGTAGCCAGCCCGATCCGTGCAAGATTCAGCATGCTCTCATTTAACAAAAGCCCCTGATCACTGGCGCATTCCCCACAACCACCACCAAATGAAAAGCAGGCACGTTTCGGCCTTCACACCCTAGAAGTGGAACAACCCACGCTTTGAGAGGAGGCTGCCCCGGCGTATCTGCAGCTGGAGCATGAACTCATGCAGAGACGCAGAGGGCACCCTCTCTCCTCTGAATTGGTCCCTGCTTTTGAGTCCCTTTAACGGATTGGCTTCTTGCAGTGTGTTTATGTGTGGGTGCAAAATGGCAATGGCCCAAAATATTATTGGTCATCCTCTCCCATCTCTGGAAGAACTATACAGTTCCCGTTGCCTTAAAAAGGTGAACAATATTTTAAAGGATCCATCTCATCCAGGACATAGCCTCTTTGCACCACTGCCTTCGGGTAGAAGATATAGAACAATTAGCTCAAGAACAAATAGACTGAAGAACAGTTTCTACCCAAGAGCTATAACCATCTTAAACGCTGTAACCAGATAATATGACCTTGGAGAGCTGTGATGGGTGTATATGCGTGTGTGTGCGTGTGCGTGTGCCTTTTTTTGGTGTGTGTGTGTTTTGTGCTGCTTTTTGTTTTGTTTTTTCTTTCTTTCTGTTTTTACGGGGGGGGCATGCAATTCCGTTGCACTTGTATAGCGTTGTGCTTGTACTTGTGCAATGACAATAAATTATCTTATTTATCTTATCTTATCTTATTAGCCCCAGACACTTATGCCTGCTTCTCAGCGGCATCGGAGATCTGATTCAGACTGCTCTTGCTGGGCGGCTTCTTCTTCTTCATCTCCTCTCCCTCATTTATCTCTTTCTTCGCTTTCCTGGCCAAGCCAGACACCGGACTTCCGGCCACCAAGGCTTCGGCTGCCACTTCCCCCTCGCTTTCTGCCTTCTCCTTTTTCTTTGCTGATTTGACTGAGACCTTCGCCGGTTTGGATACCGCCGCCTTCTCCAGAGCCTCGCCCTCATCCATGGGCTCGTCCGGCTCCAACTTTTCCATCTCCTGGCTCTCCGTTTCCATCTCGGTGCCTGCCGACGGCCGGAAGGGCCCCACGATCCAGTTCAAGGGCGTTTTTTGGACGATGTGCTCCACCAGCGTCTCCAGGGCCTCCTGCGCCTGGGCGATTTTGTTCCGGCTCTGCGCAAGGAGGCTGGAGGGCAGGTCCTGGAAGGACGAGGCCGAGGCGAAAGAAGCGTGGAGCTGGCGGACGTTGCCGAGGGCTTGGGCCACCCTCTCGCGGAGGTTGCTGGGCAGGCCTTCGATGGTGGATGCCAACTGAGTGTAGACCGGTCCGAGGTCCTGGGTGAAAAAGCGAAGCATAGCCAGGGTGCCTGATTCAACCTGCCAGGGCGAAACAACACAATCACAGAGGGGAGGTTGCTTAAAGAGCCCTTTGCTGTTTGCCTCATGGGGGAGTGGCTCATAGCTGTCAACTTTCGGATTTGAAAATAAGGGATGCCACGAGGGCGGTGCAACGGCACCAAGTAGCCTCGCCACCCTGCGCTCCAGAGGCTGAGCGTGAATGGGTGAGCGAAAGAGTGAGCGAATAGACGGTAGGCAGGCTGTCTGTCTAGTTGGGCATGCAAGCTCCGCCCCCAGTCAGTCTCAGACTCCTTATTGGCAGCCGAGCAACGCAGCTGAGGAGCCTCCCTGGCCGGCAGGGCAGGAGAGGAGCTGCCTCCTTTGAAATCCGGGGAATTTAAGGGGTATCAACAATCCGGGATAGCAGCGGGAAACAGCATTGGAATAAGGGAGTTCCCCACAAAAAAAGGGAGGGTTGACAGCTATGGAGTGGCTTAAAGAGCCCTTTGCTGTTTGCATCATGGGGGAGTGACTTAAAGAGCCCCTTGCTGTTCGCACAATTCAAATATAAGGTTATATCCAACTGCATGCTACTTAGAGTAGACCTGCTGCACTTGATGAGCACAACTAACTTGTAGTTCCCCTCAAGTTAAAAAATAAGAACAGCAGCTTTTGAAGCATATTCTTTGTCACTGCAGAGGTACCTCTGGCTGTGTCCCTCCGGCTGCGGCCTGCCTCTCTTCCGGCTGTGCCTGGGTCCACTCGCGCAAGAGCTGGCTCAGCTTCTCCTGAGCCTCTAGGAGCCGCTTGCCAATGCCTTGCTGCGAGGCTTCAACCTGCCAAGGCAAGTGGGGCGCAAAAAGTCAGAAAGTGAGGACGTGGTGGCTCAAGGGATGCTGACAACGGAAGGTATTAACTTTTGCATTTTAACACTGCTTCTCTCTAAGTGAGAGATAAAACCAGATTATGGAACATAGCTATCAACCCTCCCTTTTTTTGCGGAAAACCCCCTTACTCCAATGCCGTTTCCCGCTATTATCCCGGATTGTTGATATCCCTTCAATTCCCCGGATTTCCAAGGAAGCAGCTCTTCTCCCTCCCTGCCGGCCAGGGAGGCTCCTCAGCTGCCAATAAGGAGTCTGAGACCGACTGGGGGCGGAGCTTGCATGCCTTGTGCAGCCAGACCCTCACGCCCAACCAGACAGACAGCCTGCCTGCCTGCCGTCTATGCGCTCGCTCTTTCGCTCACCCGTTCACGCGCAGCCTCTGGAGCGCAGGGTGGTGAGGCTACTTGGTGCCGTTGCACCGCCCTCGCGGCATCCCTTATTTTCAAATCTGAAAGTTGACAGCTATGCGCTAGACATACTCATTTCTCACTGGAATGACAACTGGGAGGGTGTCCTAATGCCCAGGTCCAGCTTCTTGGTTTCCCATAAACACCAGGCTGGCCTTTGTGAGAATGAGATGATGGACAATTGGCCCGATCTAGCAGGGCTCTTCTTGTTGACCAATTTTGCTGGCTCATTCTTGCTGGGAATTATAGAATCCTAGAACTGCAGAGTTGGAAGGGACCCCCTAGGGTCATCTAGTCCAACCCCCTGCAATGAAGGAATATTTCGCCCAACGCGGGGCTCGAACCCACAACCCTGAGATTTAAGAGTTCCGTGCTCTACCGACTGAGCTGTCCCAGGGATAAATGACACTTGGCAGTGGTGGGGTCATAGCTGTCAACTTTCGGATTTGAAAATAAGGGATTTTTTCAAACGTTCAGATTTGAAAATAAGGGATGCCGCGAGGGCGGTGCAATGGCACCAAGTAGCCTCGCCACCCTGCGCTCCAGAGGCTGCGTGCGAACGGGTGAGCGAAAGAGCGAGCGCGTAGACGGCAGGCAGGCTGTCTGTCTGGTTGGGCGTGAGGGTCTGGCTGCACAAGGCATGCAGGCTCCGCCCCCAGTCGGTCTCAGACTCCTTATTGGCAGCCGAGCAACGCAGCTGAGGAGCCTCCCTGGCCGGCAGGGAGGGAGAGGAGCTGCTTCCTTGGAAATCCAGGGAATTTAAGGGATATCAACGATCCGGGATAGCAGCGGGAAATGGCATTGGAATAAGGGAGTTTCCTGCCAAAAAAGGGAGGGTTGACAGCTATGGGTGGGGTTTGAACTCGTGCTTTTGGAGAGCTCTCTTTTGCTCAGCTCCTGCTTCTGGCATCTGGTTGGCCACCGTGAGAACCGGACGCTGGACTAGGTGGGCGGTTGGCCTGATCCAGCAGCCTCCTCTTATATTCTTGTTCAGAATCTGCTTCCCCGCAGAGACCCACCAGATGCCCTTAGGGACAGCGCAGGAACCTGGGTGCGTGGAATCTATAGCGTTGTGGAAGAGGGAGAAAACGGAGAACAATGGCGTGGAAGGGACCCCCTAGGGTCATCTAGTCCAACCCCGGACTCACCAGGATGATCACCAGCTGGAGCTGAGAAAGCGTATTCTGAGTGTTCTCCCTGATGAGATGCAGCTTGTCCAGGGAATGCAGGTAAGCGCGACGGCGGACTTTGCTCGAGAGCGACCCCAGGCGGACAAAGTAACTCTGTCGCTTCCTCTGCTCTTCCAAGGAGGCGCTCCCGAAACCTTTCACCTCCGTGGCCAGCTTGACTGCAACAAATACGAACAGATAAACATCAGCGTGGGTGGAAAATATGGGCAAATCTGGAAGGTTGGGGGGCGTCCCCCTCCAAAAAAAATATTATTTGTACATTGCAGGGGGGATGGACCAGATGACTCCTGGTCATAGCTGTCAACCCTCCCATTTTTTGCGGGAAACTCCCTTATTCCAATGCCGTTTCCCACTGCTATCCCGGATTGTTGATATCCCTTAAATTCCCCGGATTTCAAAGGAAGCAGCTCCTCTCCCTCCCTGCCGGCCAGGGAGGCTCCTCAGCTGCGTTGCTCGGCTGCCAATAAGGAGTCTGAGACAGACTGGGGGCAGAGCTTGCATGCCTTGTGCAGCCAGACCCTCACGCCCAACCAGACAGACAGCCTGCCTGCTGTCTACGCGCTCGCTCTTTCGCTCACCCGTTTGCGCGCAGCCTCTGGAGCACAGGGTGGCGAGGCTACTTGGTGCCATAGCACCGCCCTCGCGGCATCCCTTATTTTCAAATCCGAAAGTTGACAGCTATGCTCCTGGGGCCCCTTCCAACTCCACAATTCTACGATCTGCAGAGTCCCCCTCAAGCCTGCTAATACCCATCCTTTTGTGTGTGAGAGCGGTACCATTTTGGCTCCATATAAGCAACTGGTGTGTAGAAACATTGCTGCAGTTGTGGAGCCAGAGCACAGCCACCATGCCTCGTTGTGGCCACTTCTCCTCCTCCTCCTCCTCCTCCTCCTCCTCCTCCTCCTCCTCCTCCTCCATGACTTTGTTTAATCCTCTATTAAAAGCATCTATGGGACGCGGGTGGCGCTGTGGGTTAAACCACAGACCCTAGGACTTGCCGATTAAAAGGTTGGCGGTTCAAATCCCTGCGACGGGGTGAGCTCCCGTTGCTCGGTCCCTGCTCCTGCCAACCTAGCAGTTCAAAGCACGTCAAAGTGCAAGTAGGTAAATAGGTACTGCTCCGGCGGGAAGGTAAACGGCGTTTCCGTGCGCTGCTCTGGTTCGCCAGAAGTGGCTTAGTCCTGCTGGCCACATGACCTGGAAGCTGTACGCCGGCTCTCGGCCAATAAAGCAAGATGAGCGCCACAACCCCAGAGTCGGACACGACTGGACCAAATGGTCAGGGGTCCCTTTACCTTTACCTTTACCTAAGTTTTTGAGACCACTTTGGCTTTGTTTTGTTTGTTCATGGCTATAACCTGTATTTGGCTGAGCTATAAAACTTGTTGATGGCTTAGGCTATGTTCACACCATACATCTAAAGAACAAGGAGACCACATGGCTTCCTCCACTGAATTATGGGAGGTGTAGTTTGTCAAAGGTGCTGAGAGCTGTTGGAAGACCCCCATAATCCTGACCGAACTACAGTTCCCAAAGTGTCAGCCAATGCTGCAGAGCACCAAAGCCCATTCTCACCTAGCTCCTCGTCAGTCATGGGCAGGTAGTGGTCCACCATCTCCTCTGTTTTGCCCAACATGACGTCCACACCACTGCTCAACGCCTGCTTCAGGAGGCTGGTCATCTCAATGCCTTCCTGGACAGGCCCGCAGGTCTTGACTTGGCCAGCCACAAGTTCCCTCGTCTCTTGGGCAGCTTGGAGGGCGGTATTGACCACCGACTTGGTCAACTCCACGCTGTCCTGGGCCGTCCCCTTGCTCAGGTTGACGACGTCGGCCACCCTATGCGTCACGAGATCCTTCGCCTCGTTTGCAGCGTTGACTGCGGTGTTGACGGTGGAGCTCACCACTGATCTGGTCAAGTTGACGCTGTCCTGGACAATGTCCTTGGTCAGATCGACAGCTTCAGACACTCTGTGCGCCCAGAGTTGCTTCGCCCCGGAAGCAGCATCCTTGGCTACATTGACCGTGGAACAGATGACCGTTTTGGTTATGGTGACACCGTCTTCAATCACCTAGAAAGGAAAGTGTTATGCTTTTTGTCCAAGCCGAGCGGCAAACAGCTGCAGCGAGGATGGTTTGACATTTGCCTGTCTCACTAAGCCGTGAGAAAGCTGCTGTCAGGGACTGGTCAGAGCCAGGAGGGGTGGCGGAAGGGGCAGAGCAGCCAAGCAGCCACCATCTAACACCGGAGGAGGTGTTGCAAGCTTGGGAAGAGGAGGAGGTGGCTCCAAAGCTGTCACCGGAGATAGGGAAGGAGGTATGGAGAAGTGAAAGCGAGGGGCTGTCGCCGCCTGCGCTGTCACCTGAAACGGAGGGTCTGGGAGAGCCAATAAGGTCAGAGGAGGAAATGGAGACGGAAGGGGAGCAGGGGCTCGGAGATCTTGGCAGTGCCTCGACAGCAACCTCCAGGGAAGAGGAGAGTGAAAGAGAAGGGGCCAGCGCCGCAACGGATAGGGTTAGAAAGAGGAAGAGGCGGAGCGAGAGGCGGCGCTGGGGTTTTGCCAAGCTCTTATGCTGGGGCGAAAATCGAAAGTCTTTATTAGGGGGATCTGACACATCGGAGTCGGATGATGAACTGTGATGCTTGTACAACGGACTTGTAAATAAAGCTAGTAGTTTAGTAAACCCGCACAAGGCGTGCTTACTCTTGAGGAGGACACACATCCACCTCACAGCATCCCCCTAATCATCGTAACCTCCTCAAGGAGTGAAAAGGTGCCAAGATGAGCGTTTCAGAAGATGAAGCGGCAGTCCCTGGTGCAGCGGCTGGCGGAGGAGCGACCAACTGGGAAGCTAGAGCGAGAGAGCTGGAAAGAAGGTATGAGATTGCTCAGGCTCAGCTCCAGGAGGCGAGGCTTCACGCCGGGCAAGGGAGAGGGACCGCAGGAGGGAGGAGAATAACTTCCATGGGGAGCAGATTCCATGGCCGGCCAGAGGATTATTTAGGCTTCAAAACGGACATGATGTATGCCTTAGAACTGCATCAGGATGAGTTTAAGAATGAAGCTGAGCAAGTGGGCTTTGTGATTTCGCATTTTGAGGGTCCTGCGAAAGATTGGGTGCGCCCATTAATTTTGGCCAAGAATCCTGCCCTCCAGAACATCAAAGACTTCTTTGAAGGGATGGACATTGTTTACACAAGCCGGTCTCAGCGGGAGATCGAGGCAAGGCAGCTTTTAACGCTAAGGCAAGGGAACATGACTGTTAGAGAATACCAAGCTCAATTCTCGCTGCTTGCACACCGCTTGGGGTGGGACTTGAAATCTGCCCCGATGCTTGCATTGTTCAAGATGGGACTGTCGGATGAGGTTCAGGATGGGCTGGCAAAATCGGGGCCCCTGGACGACTTAGACAGTTTAACGCAAGCAGCCATGGCGATTGGGGTGCGTTTGGAATTGAGAGACAAAATGAAGCGGGAGGGCAAGCAAGGGAGGTGGATCAACTTTCGATTCCCTCCTCCTGCGGAAAGACCCTCTGGCGCGCTCTCACACCCCCAACAGGAAACGCCGATGGAGATAGGAGGAGCCCGCGCGCGCTCTCTTTCAAATGCAACGGTTGTTAAGGGGAGTGGCGCGCAGGGCGGGAAAGGAGCCAAGAGGTGTTACATCTGTCAAAAGAGTGATCATTTGGCCAAAAATTGTGATCAAAAGAGGCTGTGGCAGGGGATGGCTGGAATGGTCTTGAGGGAGGGGGCAGAAGACATTCCGGTGGCGGGAAACGAAAGTGCCTGGCAGCAGAGCAAGGGGACCAGCAGCCAGGCGGATCAGCAGTGAAGCGTCCCCTCAGCGACACGCCTCCTACACCCCCTCCCGCCCAACCCTCATGTTCCCTCCCCAACGCACCAAAGCCTGGGATCGTGATGGAAGTTACTCTGGAGTTGCCCAATGGCTGCTCTATGCAAATTCCGGCTCTCATTGACAGCGGGGCCAGCACGGACTTTTTTGATAGGGATTTTGCTCTTCAGCACCAGCTGCATCTCTTGCAGGTGGATTTCCCCCTCCAGGTCACCACAATTGATGGTAGAGAATTGAAAGGGGGGGCCGTCACCCACAGTACACCCCCCATGAGAATGCAAATAGGAAGGCACTCTGAGGTAGTGGCCTTCCACGTCACCACCTTGGCAGGTCCGCCCATCATTTTGGGCATGGGATGGCTGAGTCGACACGATCCCATCATCAGCTGGGGTCAGCGCTCTTTGACGTTTGGATCTGCGTACTGCATGGAACACTGTTTGCAGCAGCTATACGACCCCCAGCAGACAGCAGTAGCAGTGCTGCAGGCGGGGGAGGTGACACTCCCTGAGCAGTATACACAGTTCCAGCAGGTTTTTAGCAAGACGGAAGCTGACAAACTACCCCCCCACCGCCCCTACGATTGTCAAATTAACCTGATACCAGGAGCGCAGCTACCCCCGGGCAAACTTTACACGATGTCCGAGCAGGAGATGGCGGACTTGCAGGCATTCATTGACAAGAACCTGGCCAGGGGTTTCATCAGGGAGAGCAAGGCAGTGGGGGGCAGTCCTGTGTTTTGGGTGGCCAAAAAGAATACGCAGGAGAAAAGACTCATTTGTGATTTCAGAATCCTAAACTCCTTGACCTTGCCCATCTCCTACCCCATGCCCAGAATTGATGATCTGCTGGCGGCAGTACGCAAAGGCAAGATCTTCACAAAGCTGGACCTCAGAGGGGCGTACAACCTCATCAGGATCAGGGAGGGGGATGAGTGGAAAACCACCATGTACACACCCCTCGGAGCTTATGAGTACCTGGTCATGCCTTTTGGATTACAGGCAGGCAGCCAATGCTTCCAGGCATTCATGCATCACGTGTTAGGACCCCTGCTGTTTCGACACGCAGTCGTGTATCTTGATGATATCTTAGTTTACTCGCAAAACATGGAAGAACACGTGAAGCACGTCACGGAAGTGTTGCGCAGGCTCCAGCAGCACCAGCTCTGTGTCAAGCTGGAGAAGTGCCACTTTCATACCACGGAGGTGGACTTTCTGGGCTATCGTCTTTCGGATAAAGGCATAGCCATGGACATGGACAAGGTGCAGGCAATTCTGAATTGGGAGAGTCCCAAAACCAAGAAGGATGTGCAAAGATTCGTCGGTTTCGCAAACTTCTATAGGAAGTTTCTACAGAACTTCGCTCACATGACGGCCCCCATCACAGACTGCTTAAGGGGGAAGAAGTTCCGGTGGACAGAGGAGGCTCAACGCGCCTTTGACGCCCTCAAAGCCGCCTTTGCGTCGGAGAGACAGATGCTGCACGTAGATCCCGCCAGACCCATCAGGATAGAAACGGATGCGTCGAATCGGGCCATTGCAGCGGTTCTGCTCCAGCAAGACGCGGCACTGGAATGGAGGCCTTGTGCGTTTTACTCCAGGAAGCTGAGTCCTGCAGAAGCGCGCTACGCGATCTGGGACAGGGAGCTGTTGGCAGTGGTAGCGGCTTTCAAGCATTGGCGCCATTTCTTGGTGGGCGCGCAGCAACAAATCCAGGTCTACACGGACCACAAGAACCTAGAGTATTGGCGCACGGCCAGAATACTCAACCAGAGACAGATGCGATGGGCAGAGTTCTTCGCGGACTTCAATTTTCACATCCAGTACATTCCAGGTGACCAAAACGTCAGAGCGGACGCCTTGTCCAGAAAGCCTGAATACCTGGAAGAAGAAGGACCTCCGGTGGCCAGAGCGATCTTCAAGCCTGAACAGTGGCGGTGTGGGGCAACTTTGGGGGGTCGGGAAGAACTCGTGCGCCTCACGCAGGCCGATGACTTTGCTCAGAACAAACTGAGGGAAATCAGGGAAGGGGCGTCCAGGGCAAAAGGGTTCGGGGAAAAGGAGGGATTACTGTTATTCAAAGGGGCACTGTATATTCCAGGGGAGGAGATGCGAGCCAGAATACTCAGGCAGTTGCACGACAACCCCACAGCAGGCCACTTTGGGCAGTTCAAGACCACGTTGCTGGTCACAAGGGAGTTTTGGTGGCCAAAGATCAGGCAGGAGGTCAAGGAATATGTCAGGGGGTGTGAGGTTTGTCAAAGAGCCAAAGGGGAACGGGAACGACCTGCTGGGTTGCTGGAACCCCTCCCCACCCCCAGTAAGCCCTGGGAGGCGGTTTCCTTGGACTTCATCACCGATCTTCCTCCATCTAGAGGGAAAACTGCGGTGCTTGTAGTAGTCGACCTCCTGACCAAGATGGCGCATTTCATAGCTTGCCCCAAGGTGGTATCGGCTGCGGAAACGGCCAAGCTGTTTGTGCAGCATGTTTTCAGGCTGCATGGGTTGCCACAAAGGTTGATCTCAGATCGTGGAGTTCAGTTTACCTCCCGCTTTTGGCGCAAGCTCATGCAGATCTTGCAGGTACAGGTAAATTTGTCCTCCGCACGACACCCCCAATCCAACGGCCAGGCGGAACGTGTGAACTCAGTTTTGCAGCAATACCTGCGTTGTTATGCCTCTCAGCAGCCCAATGATTGGAGTGATAAGCTATCGCTTGCTGAGTTTTCGTATAACAACTCGCAGCATGTATCCGCAGGCATGTCTCCTTTCCAGGCTAATTATGGCAATCACCCAAGAGCCTTCCCAGGGGGGGAGGGCACATGGGAAGGGGGGGAGGTACCAGCAGCACAGCAATTTGCAGAAGAATTGCAAGCCTTGCACCAGTTGCTTCAAGACAACTTGGAAAGGGCGAAAGCGGCTTACAAGAGGGCAGCAGACCAGCACCGCAGGGAGGGGGAGACCATCCAAGTGGGAGATAGGGTTTGGTTGTCCACACAGGGATTGCCCATGCCAGGCAGGTGCAAAAAGCTGCGGCAGTGCAAGATTGGTCCCTTTGAGGTGGTAGAGCAGATCAACCCTGTGGCTTTCAAGTTACAACTGCCGGATTCCATGAGAATACACCCGGTGTTTCACAGGTCGCTCCTGTCCAAATTCAGAAAGCCACACAGGTATCAACAGGGGTACCAGCAGGGGTCGCAGGACATGCCGTTAATAGATGCGGAACAGTTCAATGAAGCCACGGCAATCCTGGACTCCAGGTGGCGGGGGGAGGAACTGCAGTACCTAGTGGCGTGGGAAGGCGAACCAGCATCGGAAAATGCGTGGATTCCAGCGGAGCAGATCACTAGGGAGCATTTAATATGGGAATTCCACGAATTGTACCCAAATAAGCCCAAGCCATATGAGTGGCAATTGCGAGAGGTGTTTCAATCCACGGATTCGGAGGAAGGGGAATTTGGGGGGTTCCCAGCATCCAGTGAAGAGAATAGTGATCGGGATGAGGAGTGGCAGGGATACAGTTGGGGTCCCCCTCCATGGAGTAGAAACGACTGGGAAGCGGGGTGCTCTTCCTCATCATCGTCGACCAGCGCAGATACCACGGTATTTCTGGGACCCCGCTCTCCGCCAGAAATGGCAGAGGACATGGAAGGCGGAGAATGGGATCATGCAGGAGACCTGGGATACCTTTGGGACACTCCCACCGAGCCGCCTCAGGGAGGGAAGGGGGGCTTCGAAGGGGGGATGGATGTCAGGGACTGGTCAGAGCCAGGAGGGGTGGCGGAAGGGGCAGAGCAGCCAAGCAGCCACCATCTAACACCGGAGGAGGTGTTGCAAGCTTGGGAAGAGGAGGAGGTGGCTCCAAAGCTGTCACCGGAGATAGGGAAGGAGGTATGGAGAAGTGAAAGCGAGGGGCTGTCGCCGCCTGCGCTGTCACCTGAAACGGAGGGTCTGGGAGAGCCAATAAGGTCAGAGGAGGAAATGGAGACGGAAGGGGAGCAGGGGCTCGGAGATCTTGGCAGTGCCTCGACAGCAACCTCCAGGGAAGAGGAGAGTGAAAGAGAAGGGGCCAGCGCCGCAACGGATAGGGTTAGAAAGAGGAAGAGGCGGAGCGAGAGGCGGCGCTGGGGTTTTGCCAAGCTCTTATGCTGGGGCGAAAATCGAAAGTCTTTATTAGGGGGATCTGACACATCGGAGTCGGATGATGAACTGTGATGCTTGTACAACGGACTTGTAAATAAAGCTAGTAGTTTAGTAAACCCGCACAAGGCGTGCTTACTCTTGAGGAGGACACACATCCACCTCACAGCTGCCTTATCTTTTCCTACATTGAATGTTTATGTTTCACTGTACTATTGTAATTCTAGCCTTTGTGCTCACTCTTCTGGCTAGACCTGACGCCAGAAGACAGCTGCAGTGAGGCCGGTCTGACTTTTGCCTGTCTCACTAAGCCAGTGTTTTTCAACCACTGTTCCCGTGCCGCGAGATGTTGCCTGGTGTGCCGTGGGAAAAATTTGGTTGGATACTGCCAAGGAGTTCCCCCTTCTGGCAAACAAAGCTATTTTGACATTGCTCCCATTTTCCACTACATATCTGTGTGAGATGAGCTTTTCAAGCATGATTGCTATAAAAACTAAATACAGAGAGAGACTGAGAGCTGTTGACGAAGAGCTATGTGTGTGTCTTTCTTCGATTCCAGCCAGAATATCAGCTTTGTGTTCAGCCAAACAGGCCCAGGTTGCGCACTGAATAAAGTATTTTATAATTTTTCATATTTCTGTTTACTTACTATTTCATAATAAAGTAATTATAAAATACTTTCTTTGTGTTTATTTGATTCCTATTCAAGAGAATTACTTTATATATAGTCAATATAGGCACAGAGTTAAATTTTTTAACATTTTCTAATAGTGGTGTGCCTCGTGATTTTTTTCATGAAACAAGTGTGCCTTTGCCCAAAAAAGGTTGAAAAACACTGCACTAAGCCATGAGAAAGCTGCCTTATCTTTTCCTACAATCAGGGGGCCACCACCAAAAAGGTCCCGTTCTCTTGTTGCCACCCTCCAAACGTCTCTGGGATGGGGAGAACCCATTTCCTATCTTTTCCTACATGGAATGTTTATGTTTCACTGTACTATTGTAATTCTAGCCTTTGTGCTCTCTCTTCTGGCTAGACCTGAAGCCGGAAAGACGGCTTTATGGCAGCTCTGTCTTAAAGGGCTGGCAGCAGAGATTCTCTCTGCACTATTCCTACAATAAATAGTTTAGCCTTAATTATGGCTTGTGTGTGTTGTTCTTCATGCTGGGAACAATCACATATGACTGCGCCACCGGACTCTCTGTAGCCGGGGATGTGCGCACACGGTTTTGCTCTGGCTTTGGGGCAGTCTCACAAGCTGCCCCAGGCAGGGTATTTGCTGACAGAAAGAAGGCAGACCAAATGTCAACTCAGTATTATTATTATTACTACTACTACAAATACTACATTTATACCCCACCTTTCTTCTGAGGAGCCCAAGGTACTGCCACAGACTGGTTGGATGCAAAGAAACGGTGGGAGGAACCAGCTGGGGAACCCTTAAGAGAAGAAGGCTCAGAGCCCAGGGAGTGGGGGTGGGACAACCAGGAGTGGTCAGAGGGAGAAGACTGGGAGGAAATGTGTCAGAAGTGGGAGAGGCAACAGGGCTTAGTGAGCAAGGGAGTCCAGAATCAGTGGCAGAAGCTGAACCAGCAGAGGAGAGACACTTCAGCTGGTGAAGAGGCATGTCCTGCTGCGACAAGCTCCCCTTCCCTCTGGTCTCCCAGCACCAGGAGAGGCATGAAGAGGGCAGGGGAGAAGTTAGTTCCATGCAGGCACAGTCTCAGATTGCATGAGGGGAACCCTGCAGAGGAGGGGACTTAGGCAGCTGTGGGGAGGTGGGGACAGTCTCAGCAACTGCTCCAGGAGGGCAATATTTGCCAGAGATGGGTCACTGTGCTCATTAGGCCTGACACTCCTGTGTAGATCCTGTTTTTTGCTAATAAAGAGTTAACTCCAACTTCCTCAGTGTGATTTATTGCTGGCTCGCTCCTGTCAGGTACATGGTTTCCCTGTCTCCATTTCATCTTCACAACAACCCTGCAAGGTAGGTTAGGCTGAAAGATTTTGACTGGTCTAAGGTCACCCAGTGAGCTTCATGGCTGAGCAGGGATTTGAGCCCTGGTCTCTTGGTCCTTGCCCAATGCTCTAACAGGCTTCCTCAAACTCGGCCCTCCAGATGTTTTGAGACTACAATTCCCATCATCCCTGACCCACTGGTCCTCCTAGCTAGGGATGATGGGAATTGTAGGCCAAAAACATCTGGAGGGCCGAGTTTGAGGAAGCTAAATCACATTACTTCCGGTGCAAAGGAGCTGAATAACACCATATTAACTCTGGGCAGATCAGCACCATAGATCTAAAGCACAACATTTAAAGCTGGTGACCTCCCCACCAAAGAATATCAAGAGCTGCAATTTGCTAAAGTATACTGGGAATTGTAGCTCTGTCAGGGGGAAACTACAGTGTGCAGACTACTTCAGTCTAATTTGAATGGGAGAAAAGGGGGTTCTCAAAGAGAGCCTTTGTTTCGGGGTGGGCATGAAGCCATTCCTCTTGGTTTGGGGGAAGGGCTTGAGGCCACAGCAATTATTGACCAGCTAGTGCTGGCCAAATTTGCATGCTGCAAGTGATTGACAGCTCAGCGTCCTTTATATGGATCAGCACGTGATCCATCTGGTCACTTTTGTCTGGAGCTTCGGATCTCCCGTCCCCCCCCCCTGGTATAGGCTGGTGCTTTGACCTTGCTGTGCCTATCATGGGGTCGTCTCCGCTTAGGGGAGGCCTAGTAGGAATTTTTCCATGTGGCTGATTGGCCGTGCCTCTTGGTTTTCGCCTACTATACAGCAATTAGTCACAACTTGTAAGGTTGGCGGTTAGGCATTGGTTCTGTGGTATGGGAGGCCGGTGCCCTCCAAGAAGTGATGGTGGTGATGGGAATTCCGTTAAAGGAATCCAGGGGCTCAACATGCTTGTCCGAACCCGGTGGGATGCAGGGCCACGCAAGAGCCCCTGAGGACCCCTGGGGAGGGGGAGGCGCTGATTTCACCAGCCTCCGTTAACTCTCCCCAGCTAATGGTTTCCCCAATCGCTGGCCAGTGGTCAGCTCTGTCCGGTGGACATATAGTCTTGCTGACTAGGAGTCAGCCCTGTCCGGTGGACAGCGTGAACCAATGCCTACGCAACCACTCACGTGACTTGTATTTCAATAAAAGTGGTGGCCAAAAATATGCCAAAAACCCAAACCAAAAATTATGTTTCCAGTGTGAGTTATTGGTGGGAATGGCTGGGTGACCTACACACGCAAATACTGATTAACAGCTAAAAAAAGCCAGTGTGGCGTAGGGGACTAGGAGGACCTGGAAGAGACCAGGGTTCAAATCTCCCCACTTGGCCTTGAAGCTCACTGGGTCACCTGGAGTGGCCAGTTGCTGCCTCTCAGCCAGGCCTACCTCTCAGGGTTGTTGTGAGGATGAGAATGCAGAGGAGAATCATGGGTAGGCCCCACCCATGACTGGCCTGCCTAGGCCGATAGGTCAATCAGTAGAGCATGAGACCTTTCAGAATCGCGGGTTTGAGCCCCACGTTGGGCAAAATATTCCTGCATTGCAGGGGGTTGGACTAGATGACCCTCGGGGGTCTCTGCAGTTCTGTCATTCTATTATTGCACTTGTACCTGATGGGCCGGCTGGTGAAGAATAGGGAGAGTCTCTTCCAGCTGGTCCAGCCCTTTGCAAGCATATTGATTGACAGCAGCAACTGGCAGAAGGAAAGAAAGCAGATCACACAAATTCAGTGTGTGTTAAAACACACACACACACACACACACACACACACAAAATATTGTTATTATCGTTTAAAAGCAAACATTTCCAAGGCAGGAAAACAACAAAACCAAGATCAAAACCCCATGGAAAACAATAATCTATATCCTCTGAGGGATATAGTTCAGCTGGTAGACCGTGAGACTCTTAATCTGAGGTTCGAGACCCATGATGGGTGAAAGATTCCTGCATTGCCTTTATTATTCTGTTTGCAAACGCAGGTAAGGTCTGCTTGCATGGCTGCAACAGCTTGGGCATGGGCGTAGCCAATATTTTTTGGGGGGTGGGGGGAGAGAACCTCAGTTTGCTATGTATTTTCATTGATTTTTATTGCTTTTACTAGTGGTTTTTAGCCCGTTAAAAAACGGGCTCTAGAACATGCGGTCAAACCTCCCCCCCTTACCAGACCTCCACAAACAGTTGAAAGCCCCGTGCGCGGAGCTCCGAGGCCCCGATCCTGCGCGCCTTTACTTGCGAGTAAGCGCCTAGGCTCCGCAGGAGCCGGGGGACCGGGAGGCTTCGGCGGGGGCGACCGGCTGGCCCGTCAACGGAGGCCGCCTCGCCTCGGACCCCTGCCGGCTGGGCAGCGCGCAGGGAAGGGCGCGTGCCGGACGGGGGGGCCTCCTTCAGGCGGCGGGTGGTGGCGGGCGGCGGCAGCGGGAGCGGCGCTTTGCGCCGCTTCCCCCCGGCAATGGCGGCGGCGCAGTTTCGCCCGGCCGGAAGTGTCTCTGCGTCGTCCCGCCCCCCTCTCCGCCCCCTCCAATCCCTGCGTCCGTCTGTGCCATGCGCAGAATTTACTTCCGTGACACACAGAAAATTGCAGGTGGACGCAGGGACACTTGAAGATTATAATATAGGATTGCATGGAGGGGGCAGCTGCACCTCCCCCCTCCCCCAGCTACACCCATGAGCTCAGGTTTAGCAAAGTTGGTCTCAATTTGTTTGTGAGGGAGCAGAGCCGCCTTTCCCATTGGGCTGAGTGGGTGCCGGTCTCCCAGGGGCGCCCCAGTGAGTGGGGGAGCTGACCCGCTTTGCCGGCGGCCTCCCCTTTCCCTGCACACCCGTCAGCTGCACCCCGTCAACCATATGGCTGGCGGGCGTGCAGCTTCCTTCCCAAGCCCCCGCGGGAGGAGAGCGATCCCCGCAGAGCCTTGGGAAAAGGTTGACAACTCTGGGAAATGGGGAGGGGGGAGGCGCCGGAGGGATCTTTGCACCAAGGTGCCGGATATGCTTCAGACGGCCCTGTGAAGGACTTGAGGCTGCGCAAAGAGCTTTCCTTTAATGCAAGTGCTCGGGTTTTGCAAAGTGTGTTTTAAGCACAGCCGGGGTGCCTTTTAAAGGAACACTTTTGCTTTTCAACTCAGCAAGCGTGGGCTGTGCAGCTCTCTTGTCCATAGCTGTCAACTTTCGGATTTGAAAATAAGGGATGGCGCAAGGGTGGTGCAATGGCACCAAGTAGTCTCGCCACCCTGCGCTCCAGAGGCTGCGCGCGAGCGGGTGAGCGAAAGAGCGAGCGCGTAGACGGCAGGCAGGCTGGCTGGCTGGTTGGGCGTGAGGGTCTGGCTGCACAAGGCATGCAAGCTCCGCCCCCAGTCGGTCTCAGACTCCTTATTGGCAGCCGAGCAACGCAGCTGAGGAGCCTCCCTGGCCGGCAGGGAGGGAGAGGAGCTGCTTCCTTTGAAATCCGGGGAATTTAAGGGATATCAACAATCCGGGGTAGCAGCGGGAAACGGCATTGGAATAAGGGAGTTTCCCGCCAAAAAAAGGGAGGGTTGACAGCTATGCTTGTCTGCTTATTAGAGGAAGCACGGGACAAACTGACAGGGACAGAAGCACAGCACTGCAAAGGCATAAGCTGTAAAATGTGGTGCCTTCAGCTCAGAGGCAGGTCTGAAACTGGGTGAAATTCTGCTTGCCCCACAATGCAGGCAGAACCACGGAGGCAGAGGCTGCCCTGCCCTTCAGCGCTCCACAAAGAGTTCTCCCACGCACACACCACAACTTCCATGCCATTTCGTGGCATTCAAGGACTCACTTTGGGGCTCGAGGTGGCCGAGAAGCGGCTGGGCGCCCCCGACGGCACTCCCGACGGCCACCGCCGCCACCATCTCCGCCACGCTGCAGGCAGAATTGATGAACGGGTAATTCTCCTTGGCGTAGTTGTACAGAGAGTGGCAAATGTCGTACGTGGAGCTGACTAGGGGGAGGCTGGTCACTCTGGTCACGGCATTCTGGAAGAGGGGGGAGAACGGTGAGAGGTTTATAGCACAGGAGCAAATTCAAGGAGGGCGCAGAGCCCCTTCGCAAAGTTTTATTTACTCCGTTTATTTATTAAATTTCATCTGAAAATCACAGGGTGGTTTGTTGCACTTATAGATCGGGGGGGGGGGGGTAGCTGACCAAAGCAGGAGTGGGGGGGGGGGGAAACCACCTGGTTTATTCAGCAGCCTGACTCAAACACACCTCATGTCGGCCTCTTGGAATCCCACCTCTTCTGCCTCTAATTCTGGACTGCTCTCTGTCCCAGCCTCTTCCTGCTCACTAAGCCCTGTTACCTCTTCTGTTTCTGACATATCTTCCTCCCAGTCTGCTCCTTCTCCTCCTTCTTACCTGAATGGGGTAACTGTGCCCCTGAAGGACCAGGTGCGCAGCCTGGGAGTCATTCTGGACTCACAGCTGTCCATGGTGGCGCAGGTTAACTCTGTGTCCAGGGCGGCTGTCTACCAGCTCCATCTGGTATGCAGGATGAGACCCTACCTGCCCGCAGACTGTCTCGCCAGAGTGGTGCATGCTCTAGTTATCTCCCACTTGGACTACTGCAATGCGCTCTGTGTGGGGCTACCTTTGAAGGTGACCCGGAAACTGCAATTAATCCAGAATGCGGCAGCTAGACTGGTGACTGGGAGCAGCCGCCGAGACCACATAACACCGGTCCTGAGAGGGCTACATTGGCTCCCAGTACGTTTCCGAGCACAATTCAAAGTGTTGGTGCTGACCTTGAAAGCCCTAAACGGCCTCGGTCCAGTATCCCTGAAGGAGCGTCTCAACCCCCATCGCTCAGCCCGGACACTGAGCTCCAGCGCCAAGGGCCTTCTGGCGGTTCCCTCACTGCGAGAAGCCAAGTTACAGGGAACCAAGCAGAGGGCCTTCTCGGTAGTGGCGCCCGCCCTGTGGAACGCCCTTCCAGCAGAGGTCAAAGAGATAAACAACTATCTGACATTCAGAAAATACCTGAAGGCAGCCCTGTTTAGGGAAGTTTTTAACCTGTGATATTTTAATGTATTTTAATATCTGTTGGAGGCCGCCCAGAGTGGCTATGGGGACCCGGTCAGATGGGTGGGGTATAAATAATAAATTATTATTATATTATTATTCTGACCATTCATCATTGTTCTACCACCATTCCCTGGGCTCTGAGCCTGCTTCCTTTGTGGGTTGCCCAGCTTATTCCTCCCACCAATCTTTTGCATCCAGCCAGAGGCCAAGAGGCAGAGATGAGTCCGGCTGGTGAAGAGTCTCGGGTGTCTCCTCATCCCGCTGTGACAAGCTCCCAACACCCCCCGGTCTCTTAGAACCAGTAGAGGCATGAAGAGTGCGGAGAAGTTAGCTTCTTGCAGGAGCAGTCTCAGATTGCGTGGGGGAAATCCTGGCTTTGGGGAGGTGCGGGCCTTCAGTCTCAGCAACTGCTTCATGGGGGCAAGACCTGCTGGAGACGGGCTTGCTGCGATCATTGGCCTTGACACTCCTGTGCAGATCCTGCTGTTGCTAATAAAGTGTTAACTCCAAATTGCTTGGTGTGATCTGTCAATAGACCGGCCTCTGCAGCATTTGTTGCAAGGGCATTTCAACAGGGCATTTCTAGAGGGACTATACCCTGTTTCCCCTTTTTTAATACGTAGTCATAAAGTAAGCCATGGCAGGGTTTTTTTACCTTTGTGAGAAGTAAGACGTACCCCAAAAGTAAGCCGTGGTGCCGCCATTGTTCCCGTCGCCTCCTCAGTCCCTCCTGCGTGCGCAGGGAGCCAACGAACCAGTGAGAGGCACGGGGGGGGGGGAACACGCCTCTTGTGGAGTTCTGCCCCGCCTGCTTAGTGCGCAGGGAGAGGTGCGCGCGGGGGGGGAGAGACCCCTCTTCCTGCCCCGCCTGTTCCCCGTGCGCAGGGAGCCAGCGAACCAGCAAGAGGCGCTGGGGGAAAACGCGCCTCTTGCGGAGTTCTGCCCCACCTGCTCAGCGCGCAGGGGGAGACTGTACCGCAGTGTTTCCCAACCTCCTCGGGGCAACGGCACACCTGTCCCACGAAAAAAATCTCGCGGCACACCACCACCACATGCACCCCGCCCCCCCCCCCGCCCCGGGGGGCGGGGTGTCCGCGCGCCCAGGCGGGAGGGAGGGGAAGGACCCAGGCGGGCGAAAACGGAGCGGGAGATCGGCAGGCCAGGCGCCTGCCCTCCCTCCCGCGCCCAGCCCCCCGGCAGCACCTCCACCCGGCCCCGAGCGAGCCCGGTGGCACCGGCACCTCCCACCCGTCCCCGACCGCGACCGGGGCGGCAGAGGCAGCGGGCGAAGCGCCCGGCAGCCCCGGCGAAGGCGGCGGTCGGCGAGCGGGAAGCGGAGCCGAGGCGATGCCAGCCCGGACCAACCCGGAAGCGGAAGCGGCCCAGGGCGGCACAGCAGCCGGTGTCTTCCCGCGGCACAGGAGCCGGTGTCTTGCGGCACACTCCTGTGCCGCGGCACACCGGTTGGGAAACGCTGCTGTACCGTACCATACTGATGTAATAAAAATAAGACATCCCCCCGCAAATAAGCCACCTTGTGTTTTTTTGAGGGAAAAAAATTATAAGACGGTGTCTTAAAAAGGGGGAAAGACGGTACATGCCCCACACAGGTCAGATCTGCCCTTCCCGCTGACCTTTAAGAGATCCCCAAACCCTCTCCTTTGCCTTCCTCCTGCTAGGACTGCCTCTGTTTCAGGGCCATGTTTGCAGCGCATGCTTCATGGCCGTTGGCGGATATTCACTTACCATTGTGTGTGGAGCCTCTTGGCCGTCTCCTTTGACATCAGTGGCCATGGCAAAATTGAACACACCTGCAAGGCGGAGGGGCAAAGAATGGAAAGGTGATCAGGAACGGTGGTGGGTTTTGCTTTTGGTTATTAACACGGGCTGCATTTCGATCTTCTGGCAAGAAAGATCTTGGGCCTCCCCAACGGGACAATGGCCGCCCAACTGAGAATGGAATTGGGACTGCCATCCATTGTAGCAAAAGCCCGTATCAGAATAATCACTTACTACAAGTCGCTTGCAGAAACTCCAAACTCTCTATTAGCGAAACAAGCCTTCACAGCCTTTACTGGCAGCCGCACCTGGTCAAAGGGCATGGAGACCATCTGCGATCGCTACTCCTTTCCAGACTTCGCTGCCCTGTCCTCATGGGACAAAGATAAAATCCACGAATGGATTTTAGCTAAGGATGAAGCCCTCAATCTAGCACTATCCAACGCGGCCAGACTATCCACATGTTTTCCTCGTGTGAAGGCAGTCAGATCTCCGGCCCATTATCTGATAAATCCCATGTTAAGAAAGGCCTTCACATTAGCACGATTCCACGCCATCCCGACAGCATTCCTACAGGGTGTATTTTCCAATACTCCGCTGGAGCTTCGACTCTGCCCATGCAACAAGGGAAAGATAGAGGACTTTATCCATTTTTTCTTTTACTGCCCTCTACCGTGTTTCCCCTATTTTAAGACACCATCTTATATTTTTTTCTCCTCAAGGAAAGGCACTATGGCTTATTTTGAGGGGATGTCTTATTTTATTACGTAAGCCCAGCTCTGCATTTTCCTTGGCGCCCTCCAGAACTGCGCCTATCACTATGGCTTATTTTCGGGGTACGGCTTATATTTCGCAAATGCGAAAAAATCCTGCTATGGCTTATTTTATGACTACGTCTTAAAATAGGGAAAACTGGATATATGTTACAGTTAGACCCAGGCTTTTCCTCTTAATCCCGCCAACCATCGCCTGGGACGACGACCGCATGAAATACTTATTGGTAGACGCCAACCCCCTGGCCACACGTGGCATAACCACGTGGTAGGGGTGATGGTGAGGACGATGAAACCTGCACTGCACATCGAAGGGATGTATTATGGCCCCAATCGCCCACACCCACCCACGTGTGCCGGCAAATGCAACGCGGTTTGCAAAACATTTGTGTCCCGCATGACTCACTAGGTCACACCATGTGCCCGATTATTTCTACAGTGTCTAATCTCCTAGCTTAAAAATGGAGTCAAGGATAAAAGCAACTGGGGAAAGCACTAGGCTTCGATCCCTGTTTAACGAGGGATTTTTTAAGAGTTGGAAAAGACCTTCAGGAGCCAGTTTAGGAAGATTCCTGCCCCACTCTGTCATGCCACAGACTCTTTACAGCCCTCAGAGCATCTTGCATCATTGTACAAACAAACAAACAATATTGTCTGTCCAAAACTTGACCAGGCCATTGAAACGTAGTAGCAGCTTGCTGGGTCATCTAGTCTGGGATCCTGTTCTTGTGGGATGTATAACACTGGTGCAGTCAATCACAACATTCCTAGAGTGTACACAAAGGGGTCTTGGTCCTCCCGCTAGTTTCCTGTGCCTGGGCTGAGATCAACTTCCTTTGTGTGACCAGAGGTGGGAGTGGCCTTACCTGAAAGTACACAGGTCTGTGCCATTCTCCTCTCTCTTCCCATCAGGACTCCGAGGATGCAACACCTCAAGAGATGCACTCTTGGCTTCCATCCGAGAGGGCCCAAGTGGACCCTTCTCCCTTAAGGAGAGTCTCCACATGTACATACATTTAATCTAAGCTAGCCTGCCTTCTGAGACTTGTAAAAGCCTGGAAAGTCTGTGAGTAAAACCTTTATACTTTTATAAGCTTATGTGTCGTGTATTTTCTTTTAAGAGGGAACCAGGGGAAATATATGCCAGGATCTGCCTTGTTCTAGAAGTTCATAGGAACTTAAATGCCACGTTTTGCTGCGCTTTATTGGGGATGAGAAACTCTGCTAGTTTGGAGCTTGTTAGCACAAGCTGGGATAGGAAATATTAATCAATATTCCCTCATCCACATTCCCTCTCATCTTCCACAGTTCTTACAACGGTCAACCAAATAAACGCCCCAGAAGCAGGACCTGAGCACATGAGCAACTCTTCCTTCCTGTAGTTCCCAACAACCGCCATTCAAATGCATTCTGCCTCTGGTGCTGGTGGGAGAACACAGACATTGCGGCTGCTAAAGGTAAAGGGACCCCTGACCATTAGGTCCAGTCGCGGACGACTCTGGGGTTGCGGCGCTCATCTCGCTTTATAGGCCAAGGGAGCCGGCGTACAGCTTCCAGGTCATGTGGCCACATGACTAAGCTGCTTCTGGCGAACCAGAGCAGCGCACGGAAACGGCGTTTACCTTCCTGCCGGAGCGGTACCTATTTATCTACTTGCACTTCGTGCTTTCGAACTGCTAGGTTGGCAGGAGCAGCGACTGAACAATGGGAGCTCACCCCGTCGCGGGGATTCGAACCGCCGACCTTCTGATCGGCAAGCCCTAGGCTCTGTGGTTTAACCCACAGCGCCACCCGCGTCCCAATGCTAGCCATTATTAATTAATTAAAATTGTATGCCGCCCTTTGTCCGAAGGTCACAGGGCAGCTCACAACATAAAAATACAATATAAGAACACACAATCCTATATAATAATCTTGAAGTGTCCCTGCTTTTCCGTGTGTCACGGAAGTGCGTTCTGCGCATGTCACACGGGGACGCAGGGATTGGAGGGGGCGGAGAGGGGGGCGGGACGACGCAGAGACACTTCCGGCTGGGCGAAACTGCGCCGCCGCCATTGCCGGGCCGCCGCCGCCGCTGCCACCTCGACGGAGGAGCCCCGAGGAGGAGGAGGAGGACGGCCGGCCCGGCCTGGAGGCGGCGGCGGCGAGGAGGACGAGGACGCCACCCCGCAACCTCCTCGCCCCGGCCGCCGCCGCTGGCTGCCTCCGCGCCTCGGGTCCCGCTCACCCCCGCTAGAGCCCGTTATCAACGGGCTGAATTCAACTAATATATATAATAAAACAAAAACAAACCAATAACGCCATGCCCCCCCATACAAACACATTTAAAAGACCATAGAATGTTAATCAGCCAAAAGTCTGGTTGTAGAGGAACGTTCTTGCCTGGTGCCTAAAGATTTGCTATGAAAGTGCAAGGCAGGTGCTTCCTTGGGGGAGAGTATTATACAAACAGGGAGCCACTGCAGAAAAGGCCCGTTCTCGTGTTGCCACCTCTCGCAGAGGAGACACACAATGAAGGGCCTCAGAGGATGATTGCAGGGTGTGGATCAGTTCATAAGGTAGACTTATCCTCCTTAAATATGTCTAATCCTCTTTTAAAGCCGTCTGAGTTGATGGCCATCGTTGCACGTCCTTTTGACACTCCACCCCACACCTGGTGATCCTCCCAAAAATGCACCTCCCTTCCACCCTGTCCTTAAACAGGCTGCCTGTATAAAAGTCAACACATATCGCAAGAGCATAAAGGAGAGGCCTACTTAATCAGGGTGCACCTATCCTGTTGTCATAGTGACCAACCAGGTTTCCCCAAGGGATGTGCCAAAGCAGGACATGAATTCTGACCATGACACCACACTCCCTTTCAAAACTTCAACCTCTGGGTCCATGAGATGCAGCTAAGCTCATTCCTTTCTACTCTGATGGCAGCATCCTCCGTCCTAACTGGAAATGCTGGGGATCGAACCTGGGGCCTTCTACATGCTCTGCCACTGCCCTCCCTTTGAAAATTATGTCTCTGGGAATTTCTCCTTCAGAACTACTAAAGTTGGATCTAGCCTCTGCTAAAAGAATAATAACCCACAAATTAGGGGAGTTGGACTTACAATCCCTGATAGCGACAGGCAACGGGCACCTGCTCACCTTCAAACCTTGGCTTACTACCCCCCTCAAAACTCCCTCTGTACCTAACTTCTTTAACTGTATCAGCACACAGATACGCCTTTGTCAAGGCTAGATTCAATGCCTTCCCATCCAATGTGATGGGCAATAGACTTTCAAATGGTCAGATATCAATTCTATGGGACTGCGGTTGTGGATCGCCAGAATCGTTACAACATATACTTTTCTACTGTCCACTCCATTCCTTCTCCAGGAGTAAGTTTCTCGCCCCTTATATAGCGAGATCCGCTGAGGTATCTAATGGAGTCAAATTGAAATTCCTCCTGAACTTCCTGACAGTAAGAGCTGTTCGACAGTGGGATTTGCTGCCAAGGAGTGTGGTGGAGTCTCCTTCTTTGGAGGTCTTTAAGCAGAGGCTTGACAGCCACCTGTCAGGAATGCTTGGATGGTGTTTCCTGCTTGGCAGGGGGTTGGACTGGATGGCCCTTGGGGGTCTCTTCCAACTCTTGGATTCTATGATGAAGATGCAAACAGAACACTCGCAGTTGCTACCGGTAGATATTTGATCAGTGTTCTATCGCTAAAAAAGAAAAACGGATCCCTGTCTGACTTAGGAAATCCATTCAAGCCCTAAACTTTATAATTTGGATTGGTTGACAATTAGAACTGTAACAACTACTTACTTAGCTAGGAGTCGATCGATGTTATTGAAACTCCCATTGGGCCGGAATTGTTTAAATTGTTGTTTCTTTGCACATTGTTTTTATGTGATGGGCCAATGGCCGTAATAAAGATACCATACCATACCACTGCTCTCCCTTACCGAGAACTACAAATATTCGCACATGTCCAACAGGAGCACCGATGAAGCAACAACTCGGGACCAGAGAAAACACCCAAACCAGGTAAATGACACAACAGCTGATGTAATAATGTCTCTCATTAAGGGTCCAAAATGGAAGAAAACAAACACCACTATCCCATTCAAATCAAATAGAAGAAAGCATTATCATAATGCTTTATTGTGTTTTATATGTTGGAAGCCCCCCAGAGTGGCTGGGGCAAATAAATTATTATTATCACTAGTTGAAGTTAGCCCGTTCAATAACGGGCGCTAGAGGAGGAGGAGGCAGGAGGAGGCAGAACAGCGGCCGCTGAGGGGTGGAGAGGGGCTCCCTCCCCCTTCTTCTTTTTCCCCGGGGGCGGCGGTAGCGGCGGCGAGGATGGGGCGGCCCTCTGCGTCCGTGCGAGGCAGTGGCGCTGGCGCAACTGACAACGCGCGTGCGCCGCCGCTGCCTCTCGGACACGCCCCCCTCTCCGCCCGCTCCAATCCCTGCGTCCGTGTGGGACACGGACATGCGCAGTAGCGCAATTCCGTGACACACGGAACGGACGCAGGGACACAGCCACTTTATTATATAGGATTAATAATATTGATAATAATAATAATAATAATAATAATAATAATAATAATAATAATTTAATGTTTATACCCCGCCCATCTGGCTGGGTGTCCCCAGCCAATCTGGGAGGCTTCCAACAGGATTGGGTTAACCCCACTCCGCAGCCAGTAGGTGGAGATGCCTCCCCATTTCCTCAGGAAGCGGAGCTGGAAACACCAGCCCAGCCATGATGGCGTCCTTGGTGGGGCTTGGACCCCTGGTAGCAATGTCTCCCCAACAGCCTGGATAGTGGGAGTCCCCCCCCTGCCACCCCATGACTCCCAGGACATCTAGCAAGAAAGGGACCTTTATTATTATTCCTGCCTTGCAGGAGGTTGCACTATAGTAATAAATAATAATAATAATAATAATAATAGTAGTAGTAGTAATAATAATAATAATAATAATAGTAATAATAATTTATTATTTATACCCCACCCATCTGGCTGGGTTTCCCCAGCCAATCTGGGAGGCTTCCAACAGAACATTAAAATACAATAATCTATTACACATTAAAAGCCTCCCTAAACAGTGAGAGATTTCACTTTCTTGGGTTCCATGATCACTGCAGATGGTGACAGCACTCACGAAATTAGAAGACGCCTGCTTCTTGGGAGAAAAGCAATGACAAGCCTAGACAGCATCTTAAAAAGCAAAGACATCACCTTGCCGACAAAGGTCCGTATAGTTAAAGCTATGGTTTTCCCAGTAGTAATGTACGGAAGTGAGAGCTGGACCATAAAGAAGGCTGATCGCCGAAGAATGGATGCTTTTGAATCATGGTGCTGGAGGAGACTCTTGAGAGTCCCATGGACTGCAAGAAGATCAAACCTATCCATTCTTAAAGAAATCAGCCCTGAGTGCTCACTGGAAGGACAGATCCTGAAGTTGAGGCTCCAGTACTTTGGCCACCTCATGAGAAGAGAAGACTCCCTAGAAAAGACCCTGATGTTGGGAAAGATTGAGGGCACAAGGAGAAGGGGATGACAGAAGATGAGATGGTTGGACAGTGTTCTCGAAGCTACTAACATGAGTTTGGCCGAACTGCGAGAGGCAGTGAAGGATAGGCGTGCCTGGCGTGCTCTGGTCCATGGGGTCACGAAGAGTCGGACACGACTGAACGACTGAACAACAACAACAAACAGGGCTGCCTTCAGATGTCTTCTAAAGGTCTGGTAGTTGTTGTTCTCTTTGACATCTGAAGGGAGGGCGTTCCACAGGGCGGGTGCCACTACCGAGAAGGCCCTCTGCCTGGTTCCCTGTAATTTGGCTTCTCGTAGTGAGGGAACTGCCAGAAGGCCCTCGGCGCTGGACCTCAGTGTCCGTGTTGAACAATGGGGGTGGAGACGCTCCTTCAGATATGCTGGACCGAAGCCATTATTATTATTAATCAGATGGGGACTCTCCCAGATGACTTGTTTATTGAATGCTTATCCCAAGTTGTCCTACAAAGTTTGCATGAAGGTTATATGACGCAACTGTTTAGAGAGTAATCGCTCTGAGATGTGTACACAGATGTTCCTATTAGTTCACACTCCCCTGTGCATTTTGCCATTGGTTTATGGGCTTGGGGGGTGGGGTAGAAATGGGCTTGTTCTGCAAGAATGCCACAACGATACAAACTAAATTTGCTGCTGTATGAAGTTCAGACAAAGAGAAATTAAAATAATTGTTTCTCAGCACTGCCCTTGAGGTACTATAAGATTTTGTAATAGCACCCACAAATTTATTTCTCAGAAAATTTAGACGCAACAGCCACTCCAGCTGGTCAAATGCTTTATGCAAGTCCAGCGTGATGAAAACCAACTGGTTACTATTCCTTTTGCTCTGCTGTCCTGCTATTCAGAAATCTGTGGGCTACCCTGTTTCCCCCTTTTTAATACGTAGTCACAAAGTAAGCCATGGCAGGGTTTTTTTACCTTTGTGAGAAGTAAGACGTACCCCAAAAGTAAGCCGTGGTGCCGCCATTGTTCCCGTCGCCTCCTCAGCCCCTCCTGCGTGCGCAGGGAGCCAGCAAACCAGTGAGAGGCACGGGGGGAAACGCGCCTCTTGCGTAGTTCTGCCCCGCCTGCTCAGCGCGCAGGGGGAGGCTGTACTGTACCATACTAACGTAATAAAAATAAGACATCCCCCTGAAAATAAGCCACCCTGTGTTTTTTTGAGGGGAAAAAATTATAAGACGGTGTCTTAAAAAGGGGGAAAGACGGTAGATCCAATGATATATGACACCCTGGTATCATCTGGGCTGATGATACTAGTGGTAATGTTATTCAGTCTAGAGGTGAGAATAGCAGTAATCTCCTTTTGATTCAGATTAATTAAATATATGGGTCTATATCAGGGGTAGGCAACCTAATGCCCATGGGCCGGATACGGCCCTATCGCCTTCTCAATCTGGCCCACGGACGGTCTGGGAATCAGTGTGTTTTTACCTGAGTAGAATGTGTGCTTTATTTAAAATGCATCTCTGGGTTATTTGTGGGGCAGAGGAATTTGTTCATCCCCCCCCCCCCAAAAAAAAGAAAAAAAATTCCGGCCCACCACATGGTCTGAGGAACAGTGGACCGGCCCACGGCTTAAAATGGTTGCTGACCCCTGGTCTATATTATTCTAGGTTTCTGCCAGATGTTAGCATCATCACGATTCTAAGATTCTTCTGTTTGTGTAGAATAGGAACCTCCTCCCCAAAGTCATAAAAAAAAAAATCCATTCTAAATGTGCCGCAAGGATCTATCCAAACTAGTTATAGCATGCTGTAGCATGTCCAAAAAAGCTGTTGGACTTGCCATATTTCATCTTTGAGGTCATGACCATGGGGGTCAGATTCCTCATCTTCAGCGTTTGCCAGTGTGGTGTAGTGGTAAAGAGCGGTAGACTCGTAATCTGGTGAACCGGGTTCGCGTCTCCGCTCCTCCACCTGCAGCTGCTGGGTGACCTTGGGCTAGTCCCACTTCTCTGAAGTCTCTCAGCCCCACTCACCTCACAGAGTGTTTGTTGTGGGGGAGGAAGGGAAAGGAGAATGTGAGCCGCTTGGAGACTCCTTCGGGGAGTGAGAAAGCGGGATATCAAATCCAAACTCTTCTTCTCTGAAGCAGAAGGGGAACCAGCCCCAGAAGACCTCTCAGATGAACCCGCAGGTAGTTGCAGGTGGCAGAGTGCTGTTTCCCTTCGGAGCATGTGTTTGGCCACTGTGAGGATTTATAAAGATTTATAAAGATTATAAATCTTTATAAATATTTCAATGTTTTAAAATCTTAGCCATTTCCCCCTGGCATAGCTGCTTTCAGAGCATCCCATCGTATATGTGGGGATGACTCTTCCGCCTGACTTGAGCTCAAAGTCCATCTATCATCGTCTCCATCTAAAATATCAAGCAAATGTGTGCTTTTGTTATCTGACCTGGACATCTGTCCATCTTTTGTGCCTTGAAGCTTTTTTCTTTGCTCCATCATCTGATCCAACGCGGGGGCGATTGGGCAATGCAATTGTGTAACCTCATAATGATATTTTGTTTTCCTCAGGGACATAGGTGGCGTGAACGAGATGGGTGGATGGTTGGTAGATGGCTGTGGGCAGGTGAACCTTCTCATAACAAAATGTGGCCTGTTCAGCCCTGCTTCCTCCACCCGCACTACACAAACACACACAACACTGTTCCTCTAATCCATGCTGAAATATTAGATGCCCCGTCATTCCACTTGCTCTTGAAGACTCACCTGTTTAGACAAGCGTTCCCCTGAACTGCACTTGTGATTTCATTGTTTCAACTGATTAAAAAAAACACTATTCTTAAGTGTTATACCTCTTGTTTGTTTATTTCGCTGTATATTTTTTATTAAGGATGCTTTAATGTTTGGATTTAATTTTAATTATTTGTTGTTTAGTCGTGTCCGACTCTTCGTGACCCCCTGGACCACGAAGCACGCCAGGCCCTCCTGTCTTCCACTGCCTCCCGCAGTTTGGTCAGACTCATGTTGGTCGCTTCGAGAACACTGTCCAACCATCTCGTCCTCTGTCGTCCCCTTCTCCTTGTGCCCTCCATCTTTCCCAACATCAGGGTCTTTTCCAGGGAGTCTTCTCTTATCATGAATTTAGCCAAAGTATTGGAGCCTCAGCTTTAAGATCTGTCCTTCCAGTGAGCACTCAGGGCTGATTTCCTTCAGAATGGATCGGTTTGATCTTCTTGCAGTCCATGGGACTCTCAAAAGTCTCCTCCAGCACCATAATTCAAAAGCATCCATTCTTCGGTGATCAGCCTTCTTGATGGTCCAGCTCTCACTTCCATACATCACTACTGGGAAAACCATAGCTTTAAGTATACGGACCTTTGTCGGCAAGGTGATGTCTCTGCTTTTTAAGATGCTGTCTAGGTTTGTCATTGCTTTTCTCCCAAGGAGCAGGCGTCTTCTAATTTCGTGACTTTTAATTTTAATTATATATATGCATTTATTGAGAGCATTTGCACCCCACTGCTCAGCCAAAACAAGTCCCCAGATCGACTCACATGCAATGAATTAAAAACAAGGCAGGCCCTGCCTGTAGACTTACAATCTTAAAAAACAACAACACACAAGGTAAAGGGGACAGGAAGAGGGAGAAATCGAACACAATATATTGCATATTTCAGTGTTTCCCAACCTCCTCGGGGCAACGGCACACCTGTCCCACGAAAAAAATCTCGCGGCACACCACCACCACATGCACCCCGACCCCCCCGCCCCGGGGGGCAGGGTGTCCGCGCGCCCAGGCGGAAGGGAGGGGAAGGACCCAGGCGGGCGAAAACGGAGCGGGAGATCGGCGGGCCAGGCGCCCGCCCCCCCTCCCGTGCCCAGCCCCCCGGCAGCACCTCCACCCGGCCCCGAGCGAGCCCGGTGGCACCGGCACCTCCCGCCCATCCCCAACCGCGACCGGGGCGGCAGAGGCAGCGGGCGAAGCGCCCGGCAGCCCCGCGAAGGCGGCGGTCGGCGAGCAGGAAGCGGAGCCGAGGCGACGCCAGCCGCCCGGACCGCCCCGGAAGCGGAAGCGGCCCAGGGCGGCACAGCAGCCGGTGTCTTCCCGCGGCACAGGAGCCGGTGTCTTGCGGCACACTCCTGTGCCGCGGCACACCGGTTGGGAAACGCTGGCATATTTTACCGTAAACTTACTCAGAAACCATTTTGGCATAGAAGGGGTCTACAAAGGAAACAACAACAGAAGAGCCCTGCTGGATCAGACCAAGGGGCCATCTATTCCAGCATCCTGTTTCCCCCCCAGGGGTCAACGGGATGTCTTTCTGAGAAGCCCACAAGCTGCCGATGAGGTCCCTAGCTCTCTCCTGCTCTTAATTCTGAGCAACTGGTATCCAACTACCGGTATGTGGTTTTCCTGTGCGTATTTTACATTGTAAGCCACTTCAGAGCAGGGACCTATCTTGGTTGGTTGGTTGTTTTTTTAATAAAAATAATCTTTTAATTAAATTTTCTGTTTTACAATTTAAAGAACTCATTTTTACATCCTTAAAATATCAATGACTTCCCTTCTTCTCTTTCCATGGTTCATTTTGCTTATCATAAATCCTTGCATATTTTACACCAACTAAACCATTCAGTATTCCATTATTGCATCCATCAAAACTTATGTACACTGTTGAATTTATCTTAATGCTGCCAGCGTTGTCAGCTGTACACAGTTTCCCCCCATATATTCAATAAACGTTTCTAGACGTATGTTCTTCTTGTTCTCTTATTATACGTTAAGTCTGCAAGTTGTGCATATTCCGTCAGCTTAAGTTGCCATTCTTCTTTGGTTGGGACCTCGCTTGTTTTCCATTTTGGGGCTAACAAAACACGGGCCGCAGTAGTGGCATACATAAATAACCTTTTTTGACACTTGGGAATTTCAGTCTGAATTATCCCCAACAGAAAGGACTCTGGGGTTGTTGTTTTTTTAAAGTACTTTAAAACTTTTTTTTCAATTCATTATGGATCATTTCCCAATACTCTTTTACAAGTCCGCCACATATGAAAGAACCTTGGCATATCCAGCACTTATCTGATTCAGTCTTATAAATCTTAGCATCAGGGACCTGTCAAACCAGTTCGGTACTTTTTTTGTAACACACCTTGCGCATAATAAGTAAGTGCTGCAAGTGGGGACTGCAACCAAGTGTTGCAGTGTGGTGCTCTGCGCTTCAAGATTCCAGACCCTCCAATCCATTATCCCTCCTCTCCATTCTCCATTCCTTCTCCCCACCCCCACCAGTCAGCCACCATCCCATGGCCGCTGAGCATGCTCAGTTCTCATCGGGCTGTTTTGGGGGCTGCCCCACCAAGGCTTCATGCCTCCCCTAAATATTATTTGCACTCCTTGGGGTTCCCCCAAGCCTGCCGAAATGTGTGCAGGCACCCTCTTGCCCCTTGCTTGTCTAGATGCGAGGACAGGGAGCTCTCTCTCTCTCTCTCTCTCTCTGTGTGTGTGTGTGTGTGTGTGTGTGTGTGTGTGTAGAAACTAGACACCCGAAACATTTACATTAATTGCTCTGTCCATTTTTGCATCTGGCCGGGCCCACCATTAGCAGGTGGCCGCAATAATAGTGTCAAAGGCTCCCCATGCCTAGGTTTCAGCAAAGGGCAAGGTCTGTGCATTCGCCGGAGGAGCTGGAAAGGATTCAAGGATGGTCAACAGGCTATAATAATTTATTATAATAATTTCTTATTTATTTCCGCCCATCTGGCCGGGTTTCCCCAGCCACTCTGGGTGGCTTTCAACAGAACATTAAAATACAATAATCTATAAAACATTAAAAGCCTCCCTAAACAGGGCTGCCTTCAGATGTCTTCTAAAGGTCTGGTAGTTGTTGTTCTCTTTGACATCTGAAGGGCGGGTGCCACCACCGAGAAGGCCCTCTGCCTGGTTCCCTGTAACCTCACTTCTCGTAGTGAGGGAACCGCCAGAAGGCCCTCGGCGCTGGACCTCAGTGTCCGGGCAGAATGATGGGGGTGGAGACGCTTCTCCAGGTATACTGGACCGAAGCCATTTAGGGCTTTAAAGGTCAGCACCAACACTTTGAATTGTGCTCGGAAACGTACTGGAAGCCAGTGTAGGTCTCTCAAGACCGGTGATATATGGCAGCGTTTCCCAACCGGTGTGCTGCGGCACAGGAGTGTGCCGCAAGACACCGGCTCCTGTGCCGCGGGAAGACACCGGCTGCTGTGCCGCCCTGGGCCGCTTCCGCTTCCGGGGCGGTCCGGGCGGCTGGCGTCGCCTCGGCTCCGCTTCCCGCTCGCCGACCGCCGCCTTCGCCGGGGCTGCCGGGCGCTTCGCCCGCTGCCTCTGCCGCCCCGGTCGCGGTCAGGGACGGGCGGGAGGTGCCGGTGCCACCGGGCTCGCTCGGGGCCGGGTGGAGGTGCTGCCGGGGGGCTGGGCGCGGGAGGGGGGGCGGGCGCCTGGCCCGCCGATCTCCCGCTCCGTTTTCGCCCGCCTGGGTCCTTCCCCTCCCTCCCGCCTGGGCGCGCGGACACCCCGCCCCCCGGGGCAGGGGGGTCGGGGTGCATGTGGTGGTGGTGTGCTGCGAGATTTTTTTCGTGGGACAGGTGTGCCGTTGCCCCGAGGAGGTTGGGAAACACTGATATATGGTCCCGGCGGCCACTCCAAGTCACCAGTCTAGCTGCCGCATTCTGGATTAATTGCAGTTTCCGGGTCACCTTCAAAGGTAGCCCCACGGAGAGCGCATTGCAGTAGTCCAAGCGGGAGATAACTAGAGCATGCACCACTCTGGCCAGACAGTCTGCGGGCAGGTAGGGTCTCATCCTGCGTACCAGATGGAGCTGGTAGACAGTTGCCCTGGATATAGAATTAACCTGCGCCTCCATGGACAGCTGTGAGTCCAGAATGACTCCCAGGCTGCGCACTGGGAGGCTAGTGGAATTAGTGGACATTCCTCCCTTCGTTGGACGTCGAACCCGAATCCACCCACTTACAAGAGTGAAGCAGCCTGTTCCTCATTACACACTTGGCTGCTGACACAACCTATGGCACACACCTTGCATCAGTCCCTTGCGGGATAGGAAGGTAATGATAGCTTCTGCTGGAATGAGTCGGCTGTAAGGATCTGAAAGGCACCCACGCATCTTTGCGGTGGGGGAATAATTAGGTCCAGGGCGTCCTTCCAGAATGTGCGTTCCACGCCCGCCATGTAAAGGATCCGTCCCCTTGCCTTGTCATTCTCTGGGACCCGCAAGGCGGCTCAACCACCAGAAATAAGGCCAAACGAACAGGAATGCTAGGGATAGACCTCTGGACCTCCAGGTGTTGCTTCAACCACAACTCCCATCCTCCTTGGCCATTGGTCATGCTTGCTGGGGCTGATGGGAGTTGGAGTCCAACAACAACAGGAGGGCCACTCTTACCCCATCCCTGATGCATACAAAAGCTTACAGGCATATCTCCATTCTGGCCAGCCCTACGATTAGGGAGAGCAGGGGTGGAGGACCTTTGTCCCTCCATATGTTGCTCTGCAACGACAACTCATCATCATCCCTGGTCATTGTCCAATGCTTGCCAGGAGGATGGGAGTTCAGCAGAGTCTGGAGGGGCAAAGGTTCACCACACCTGTCCTCAGGATAACTAGCAGCCCACTTTCCAAAAGAGAAAAGTCTAAAACATGCTGTGAAAACAAGAGTCTGGTGGGCACCTTAAAAACAGGCAAATTTCTTATAGCACAATCTTTTGCTCATGCTACCAAAGTCTTACACTAAACAGTGTTTCTCAAACTTGGGTCTCCAGCTGCTGTTGGACTGCAACTCCCATCATCCCTGACCACTGGTCTTGCTAGCTGGGCTGATGTAGTCCAACAACAGCTGGAGACCCAAGTTTAAGAAACACTGTGCTATGGGCAGTGATGGCTAACCTTGACACTCCAGATGTTTTGGAACTACAACTCCCATCATCCCTGACCACTGGTCCTGTTAGCTAGGGATGATGGGAGTTGTAGTTCCAAAACATCTGGGGTGTCAAGGTTAGCCATCACTGGTGTAGGGGGAACTTTTGTCCCTCCAAATGCTACAAATCCCATCATCCTTGATCATTGGCCATGCTTGCCAGGGCTGATGGGAATTGTAGTTCAGCAACATCTGGAGGAACAAAGGCTCCCCGCACCTGTATTCAAGTCATGAGGTGTGGATCAGGGACAGAGAACCTGTGGTCCCCCAGATGTTGTTAAGTCAACGGTTCCTATCATCCCTGGTCACCGGCTATTCTGACTGGGGCTGATGGGAGATGGAGTCCAGGAACATCTGGAGGGCCGCAGGTTCCCCATCCTGGCTGTAGCAAGAAAAGGATGCAAGCCATTCAGAATGTTCTAAGCTGCTGTGCCAAAGTATGGATTTTACATAGGACTAATGAAATGTCAAAACAGCAATTCTGATCTTTAAGGTTCAAGGTTCGAAAGTGTGTAAAGAGCCAGAAACATGAAAGAACGAATTCGAACTGGAAATCCTTCTAAGTTCTGCCCTAAAATGAATTTAATACATGCTGAGTTCGCCTGGCAATTATGGAAACCACTTTTGGGTGTAGTTCAGAAATTCCTGACCTAGTTCTGGGAACCTCAATGAACTGATCTAGAAGTTCATCTCAAGGACTTGATTTAGGTCCCATGCCACCACTTGAAAGACCCCCAACCCACATATGACACTCAGCAAACATCAGACAGTGGCATAGCTGTCAACCCTCCCTTTTTTTGTGGGAAACTCCCTTATTCCAAGGCCGTTTCCCGCTGCTATCCCGGATTGTTGATATCCCTTAAATTTCCCGGATTTCCAAGGAAGCAGCTCCTCTCCCTCCCTGCTGGCCAGGGAGGCTCCTCAGCTGCGTTGCTCGGCTGCCAATAAGGAGTCTGAGACCGACTGGGGGCGGAGCTTGCATGCCTTGTGCAGCCAGACCCTCACGCCCAACCAGACAGACAGCCTGCCTGCCGTCTACGCGCTCGCTCTTTCGCTCACCCGTTCGCGCACAGCCTCTGGAGCGCAGGGTGGCAAGGCTACTTGGTGCCATTGCACCGCCCTGGCGGCATCCCTTATTTTCAAATCTGAAAGTTGGGGAAAATCCCTTATTTTCAAATCCGAAAGTTGACAGCTATGGGCAGTGGGGAGATGGGGAAGGGGATAGGAGATGATAATATATTCATAGAACCATAGAATTGTAGAGCTGGAAGGGACCCCTCAGGGCCATCCAGTCCACCCCCTTGCAATGCAGGAATCACAGCTGAAGAATTCCTGGCAGATGGCCATCCAATCTCTGCTTAAAAACCCGCAACCATCTTCTGAGGTTGTCAGTTCCACTGTCAAACTGCTCTTACTGTCAGGAGGTTCATCCTAATGTTTACCTGGAATCTCCTTTATGGTCATTTGAATCCATTAGTTTGGGTCCTGCCCAAACTTGCTTGCTCCATATTTCATGACAGCCCTTCCGATGGTGGCTAGCCTACCACCCCTCAAGTCTACTTTTCTCCAGCTTAAACATCTCTAACTCCCTCAAGCATTCCTCATAAAGCTCGATTCCAGACCAGTTTGTCGATATCCTTCTCAAACTGAGCTGCCCAGAAGTAGACACAGGACTCCAGGTGGGGTCTGACCAAGGCAGAATAGAGTGGTCCTATTATTTCCCCTGATCTAAGGAATTAGGTACAAGAGAGAGAGGGTCTTCCTGATTTCTGGACTGATTTCTGGTTTTAAAAGTTCGAAACCAAACCAACTCTTTGAATTGGGCTCAGCGACCAATGGCGGGAGCTGGTCACCTCAGTGAAAAACAGAATATTATATTCATAGAATCATAGAACCATAGAATCATAGAGTTGGAAGAAACCACAAGGGCCATCCAGTCCAACCCCCTGCCAAGCAGGAAACACCATCAAAGCATTCCTGACAGGTGGCTGTCAAGCCTCTGCTTCAAGACCTCCAAAGGAGACTCCACCACACTCCTTGGCAGCCAATTCCACTGTCAAACAGCTCTTACTGTCAGGAAGTTCTTCCTAATGTTTAGGTGGAATCTTCTTTCTTGTAGTTTGAATCCATTGCTCCGTGTCCGCTTCTCTGGAGCAGCAGAAAACAACCTTTCTCCCTCCTCTATATGACACCCTTTTATATATTTGAACATGGCTATCATATCACCCTGAACCTTCTCTTCTCCAGGCTAAACATACCCAGCTCCCTAAGCCGTTCCTCATAAGGCATCGTTTCCAGGCCTTGGACCATTTGGGTTGCCCTCCTCTGGACACGTTCCAGCTTGTCAGTATCCTTCTTGAACTGTGGTGCCTTATATTCCAGCTACATCAACCTAGCAGTGGAATTCTGCAACTGGCTTCCATGTTTCAAAGGCATTGCATCTCTAGGCTGAGATGCAGTAGTCTTAAGCTGGATGTTCCTGAGACATGAGTGACGATACAAAGATCGAAGGATGCTTGTGTAGTATCGGAGGCTGCTCTAGTTTGCGCACACGCGCACACCTGGTAAAACACAATCCCCATTGGGGCACTGCTAGGGATTTCAAAGATCTCAGGCACAGATCCACAACACAAATTTGCAGAGTGCCTCTTTGGGAGAGATCTGGAGAAATGCTGGTTTTTTTAATTGTTAAATAGGCACAAAAAGTTCTTCAAATCTTAAGCTAACCCTCCTGATTCTCTCGGACGCAACTGAAATGTCGTCCCATTTCTCTTTACCTATTTAGCATGATTATATCTCACCATATTTTTCTGTCTGGCTGCCATTAGTTTCTACCCCAGATTCCCTTCGAAGGGAGAGGTTCTTCCCCTCTCCATTTTCTCCTCCCAACAACCCTGCAAGGTAGGTTATGCTGAGAGACAGAGGCTGGTCCCCCCAAGGTCTCCCAGTGAGCTTCATTAGGCCGCCCCCTGCCCTCCGTCCCAGCACAATACGCCAGCAGCCTCACCTGCTCTTTATGATCCTTCCTCTTGGCTCCGGAAGAGTCCTGTGCACAGCTGACGCGCCTCAAATCTTCTAATATAGCTAATTGCCAGAGACATGTGATGGGTGGAAGGGGAGGCACTCAGCCAGGGAGTTTCCCACAGCTTCCCAGGAGCAACAACAGCAGGGGGTGGGGGGTGGGGCATTGCAACATCTGTAGGAATCGCAGCGCTGCATTGCAAAACTTCCAGTGTGCTTTGCTCATTGCAGTGGTTGCCTGGACTTCGAAACTAGGTGAGAGGGGACAGATCCCAGAATCGTCCAGCAGGAGGAGTCCCCGCACCCCAAACAAGGGCATATAAATGGGATAATCCGGGTCAATTACCTCTGGAAGCCCTTTTGGTTAGGGCTAGGCAATCTATGGTGCTGGAGGAGACTCTTGAGAGTCCCATGGACTGCAAGAAGATCAAACCTATCCATTCTTAAAGAAATCAGCCCTGAGTGCTCATTAGAAGGACAGATCCTGAAGTTGAGGCTCCAGTACTTTGGCCACCTCATGAGAAGAGAAGACTCCCTAGAAAAGACCCTGATGTTGGGAAAGATTGAGGGCACAAGGAGAAGGGGACGGCAGAGGATGAGATGGTTGGACAGTGTTCTCGAAGCTACTAACATGAGTTTGGCCAAACTGTGAGAGGCAGTGGAAGACAGGAGGGCCTGGCATGCTCTGGTCCAGGGGGTCACGAAGAGTCGGACACGACTAAACGACTGAACAACAACAACAACAGGCAGATAGATGATAGATAGATAGATAGATAGATAGATAGATAGATAGATAGATAGATAGGCAGGCAGTGGAAGACAGGAGTGCCTGGCGTGCTCTGGTCCAGGGGGTCACGAAGAGTCGGACACGACTAAACGACTGAACCAGTGTTTCCCAACCAGTGTGCCTCCAGATGTTTTGGGACTACAACTCCCATCATCCCTCGCTAGCAATACCAGTGGTCAGGGATGATGGGAATTGTAGTCCCAAAACATCTGGAGGCACACTGGTTGGGAAACACTGGACTGAACAACAACAACAACAGGCAGATAGATGATAGATAGATAGATAGATAGATAGATAGATAGATAGATAGGCAGGCAGTGGAAGACAGGAGGGCCTGGCGTGCTCTGGTCCAGGGTGTCACGAAGAGTCGGACACGACTAAACGACTGAACAACAATATACACAAATAATCATTTTCTTAGAAGCCAAGAACAGAACCGGAAAGGGCCATGAAAACGTAAACATAAACTTTAATTCACTTGGGTGGTTCCAAAAACTATGAACATCTCTTGGTAAAAGGAGTCTCTGGAGTGCTGGAGCCATGATCCTTCGCCCTAACACTCCTTGGATTATTCCTGGACATCTATGATTTCATTCCGGATAATGATGGGGATCTTTGACGCCAAGGTGCTCATACACCAGGGAAAGTGGACGGTGGCCGTCAACTCATACCCGACTTCCATGATGTCGTCGGACTTGTATGAGCTGCTGACGGACATGACTTTGGGCAGGGAGAGGGTGCTGTTGATCTTGGTGGCCTCGCAGGGGGACCCTCTCCCGATGTGAGACTCCAGGCGCATCATCTCCTCCCGCTGCTCCAAAGTGCGCTTCTCCGCCCGGAGGTTGAAGGCCTTGTAGAGGACCACAGAGTGCAGGGCGAAGACCACTTTCTTGATGGACTTCCCTGTCCGGTTGGTGATCTCCGTCGTGAAGGTGATGTCATCTCCCGGCTTGTAGATGTTTTTGCCGAGGGAGAGGCGCAGGGTGATGGGGGAGCTCCTGAAGCAGCAGTTGTACAGCAGGGCCTTCTCGACTTCCACCACCAAGGGGAACTTCAAAGCCGTCGGGCAGCGGGAGAAAAGGGGGTGCAAACACCGGGTGGATGTAAGAAACAGAGGGATTCCCTGTCACTGAAGCAGGCCGCGGCCAAATCACCCATCATCCATCCATCCATCTAATCCAGGCTTCCTCAACCTCGGCCCTCCAGATGTTTTTGGCCTACAACTCCCATGATCCCTAGCTAGCAGTGATGATCAGGTCAGGGATGATGGGAATTGTAGTCTCAAAACATCTGGAGGGCCGAGGTTGAGGAAGCCTGGATCTAACCGATCTCGTGTTTGTTATGCATTTTGAGCACCTCCTGATATACCAGTGATGGCTAACCTTGACACTCCAGATGTTTTGGGACTACAACTCCCATCATCCCTGACCACTGGTCCTGTTAGCTAGGGATGATGGGAGTTGTAGTTCCAAAACATCTGGAGTGTCAAGGTTAGCCATCACTGTGATATACCGTAACCACATTCTGCATGATGGCTCCCAAGATAAATGAGATTTTAGCTCATGTTGGGATACAGGGGCGGAGGAAGCCTCCTCGCTACCCGGGGCGGCGACCGGAGCCACCCTTGGGGGCGGGGCACCGTGACGTCGCGTCGTGACGTCACGACGCAACGTCACTGCGGCTCCGCCCCGGCAGCGGGGGGGGAGCCCTTTTACAAAAAGCAAAGCGCTTTTTTTAAAAAAAGCGCTCCCCCCCGCTGCCGGGCTGAGCCGCCCGCAGGGGCGAGGGGAGGTGCGGGCAGCGCAAGGGTGACACCCCTCCGCTCCGCCTCCTCCTCGCTGGCCGCCCCGGCAGCGGGGAGAAAAGCGCTTTAAAAAAAAGTAAAGCGAAGGCAAGCAGCGTGCTTGCCTTGCCTTTTCTTTTTTTTAAAGCGCTTTCTGCTGCTTCTGCGGCGCCCTTGGGAAGAGCCGCGCCAAAAGCAGCAGCAGCGGCACACACCCCCCCGAGCCGCTGATTGCGTGCGGCGGCTCGGGGGGGGGCTGCTGCTGCTGCTTTTGGCCGCGGCGCTTCCCAAGGGTGCCTCGGGAGCAGCGGTGCCGGTTTGGATGGAGTGTGCACGCGCGAACCGGAACCGCTGCTTCTGCGGCGCCCATGGGAAGCGCTACGCCAAAAGCAGCGGCGGCGACACCCCCCCTGAGCCGCCGCACGCGATCGGCGGCTGGGGGGTGCCCCGCAGCTGCTGCTTTTGGCGCGGCGGCTTGCAAGGGTGCCGTGGGAGCAGCGGTGGCGCCGGCGGGTGGGCCAGCCCAACTGTCACCCCCTCCCCGCGTGGAACCCGGGGCGTACCGCCCCTCCGCCCCCCCTTGCTACGCCAGTGTTGGGATATCACTGGGCACCCTTTTGAATCAAGATGGCAGGCTGAACCTTTCAAAACTGTGCTGGTTTTAACCAAACCTTGCACAATGGTTCTTTTGACATTGTTGAAATATATACCAAAAATCCATTTGAGTCATGTGACTCAAATTGGGTCTACTAGACCCATTATTATTTTTTAAGCAAGGTGGACTAAAGTCGCTTCTGGAGCTGTCCCCCAAAATGTAGGTCCACTAGAGAGCATAAATGAAACTTATTCATATCAAATACAACATTAAAACTTCAGCAGTGTTCTGTAGTGGTTAGTGTGTCACACTAGGACAGTGATGGTTAACCTTGACACTCCAGATGTTTTGGAACTACAACTCCCATCATCCCTAGCTAGCAGGACCAGTGGTCAGGGATGATGGGAGTTGTAGTTCCAAAACATCTGGAGTGTCAAGGTTAGCCACCACTGCACTAGGACCGGGGAAAGACCGGGGTTGAGTCTTCACTCAGATATAAAGCTCATAGGGTGAATTTGGGCCGGTCACTGGTCACTCTCAGTCTCACCTACTATACAAGGTTGTTGTGGAGATAAAATGATGGCGAGCTGGACAACCGTGCATGCCACCTTAAACTCATTGGAGAAAAGGCAAGATACAAAATAATCCGGTACAGTGGCACCTTGGTTTAAGAACAGCTTAGTTTATGAGCAACTTGGATTAAGAACGCTGCAAACCCGGAAGTAGGTGTTTTGGTTTGTGAACTTTGCCTTGGAAGCAGAACAGGTTCCGCTTCCTGTTGGGTGTAAACTGAGTCCCCCGCTGCTATGGGAAAGCACGCCTTGGTTTAAGAACGCTTGGGTTTAAGAACGGACTTCAGGAATGGATTAAGTTCGTAAACCAAGGTACCACCATAGTAGTAGTAGTAATAGTAATAATAGTAGTAGTAATAGTAGTAATAATAGTAGTAATAATAATAGTAATAATAATACAGCTGTACCTTGGAAGTCGAATGGAATCAGTTCCGGAAGTCTGTTTGACTTCCAGAATGTTCAGAAACCAAAGCATGGCTTCTGATTGGCTGCAGGAAGCGCCTGCACTCAATCGGAAGCCCCGTCGGATGTTTGGCTTCCAATAAATACCGTATTTTTCCGTCTATAGGACGCCCCCATGTATAAGACGCTCCCTATTTTGGGGGACTCAGATTTAAGAAAATGGGGGGAGATGGCCCTGTGTATGAGACGCCCCCTAATTTTTGCCATTATTTTTAGGGGGGGGGGACCTAGTCTTATCACGGAAAAGTATGGTAGTGTGCAAACAGGAACACTCACTTCCGGGTTTGCGGCGTTCGGGAGCTGAAACGTTCGAGAACTAAGCTGTTCGACTGTAAAAAAGGTAAAGGTAAAGGGACCCCTGACCATTAGGTCCAGTCGTGACCGACTCTGGGGTTGCGGTGCTCATCTCGCTTTATTGGCCGAGGGAGCCGGCGTACAGCTTCCGGGTCATGTGGCCAGCATGACTAAGCCGCTTCTGGCGAACCGGAGCAGCGCACGGAAACGCCGTTTACCTTCCCGCCAGAATGGTACCTATTGATCTACTTGCACTTTGATGTGCTTTCGAACTGCTAGGTGGGCAGGAGCAGGGACCGAGCAACGGGAGCTCACCCCGTCACGGGGATTCGAACCGCCGACCTTCTGATCGGCAAGCCCAAGAGGCTCAGTGGTTTAACCCCACAGCGCCACCTGCGTCCCAGGTACGATTGTAATAATAATAATAATAATAATAATAATAATAAATACCGTATTTTTCGCTCCATAAGATGCACTTTTTTCCTCCTAAAAAGTAAGGGGAAATGTCTGTGCGTCTTATGGGGCGAATGTGTGGTCCCTGGAGCTGAACTGCCCAGGGGCAAAAGCAGATCGTGCTTTTTTTTTTTTTTTTAACAAAGAGAGAAGGGGGTGTTGGAAGGAAGCCCGCTGAGCAGCTGCTCAGCAAATGATCAGGAGAAAGATAAGGAGATTCAGCCCCACCCTGCCCCTGCAGAGGGAGGCTGTTTCCCCAGCGACATGGGACTGGCTGATTAGATTATCTGTCTGGAAACTAGAAATGGCTCCCTTTCCTGAAGCTGCAGAACTGTGAGTTAAACCCCATAAAACAGGATTTTTTTCCCTTTGCAAAAGAAGCTGCACAAAATTGAGCTGATCCTAAAAAAATGGGGCTTTTCTCCTTTGCAAAAGAAGCTGCACAAATTTGAGCTGATCCTCAAAAAAATGGGGCTTTTCCCCTCTAAAAACTAGGTGCGTCTTATGGTCAGGTGCGCCTTATAGGGCGAAAAATACGGTAATGGACTTCTGAAATTTTAGAAGATTTGTGGTGTCTGTGGATAGCAGAAAAACGGAATTTGGCCAAGCTCAAGAAGGGAAGGGAAGATTCACTCGTAGAACCATAGAACTGTTGCGTTGGAAGGAGTCCCCAAGGGCTCATCTAGTCCAGCCCTCCTGCAATGCAACTCGCTTTGAACCCGCAGCTCTGAGAGACTGACCTCCGATATGACAACGTCCTGCCTGAAGACGGAGATCCCTTGAACCAGCAGGTACTTCTTCTGCTTCCGGAGAATGAGCTCCCTCGTTGCGCAGACGCCTTGGAGGAAGTAGCTGATTCGTCCGACCCGGCTTGTGAAGGTGGAAGGGATCCTGGGAGGCAAGACGAAGTGGAAATCAAAAGGGTGGACACCCGGACCCAGCCAGTTCCCTGCAGGCCAAAAAGAAATTCCTTCTCACTTTCTCTTCGTTTTCTGTGGTTGGAGCTCTTTGTGACGTGTGAGCCATTCCTGTGAGGACTAGGCTAGAGCAGGATCCGGGTCCTTCTGTGCTCTGTCACTGAGCTACAGCCCCTCCCCTAAAATTAAAGTAAGGTTCCAGTCCTCATTGTTCTCAATGGAAGCCTGGATCAAATACGAATAGAGGAAGCTGCCTTAGACAGAGCCAGGCCCCTGGGTCCAGTTAGCTCAATATTGTCTAGACCAGGCATGTCCAATAGTACCGGTAGATCACTGGACGTCTGTGGTAGATCACGGGTAGATCACTGGCTCCCCCAAAGAAGCTTAACAACTTTCAACTTTGACCTGAACCCCCCAAAAACGGGGCTTTCCTCCTCCCTAAAAAAAGCTCAAGAACTTTGACCTGAACCCTAAAAAAGGGGGTAGATCACTGCCAGTTTTTAACACTGTGAGTAGATCGCGGTCTCTTGGGAGTTGGCCACCCCTGGTCTAGACCATGGGAACCTGAACCCCATTAACTTGCAATCAAGTTCATTCTTAAGATCGACACACCTTCTTTTACACGCTTATTTTGGTTCTGCCTGGAAGCCGAGCTGCTCATTTTGTGAAAGATACTAGGGAACTTGTTATGATGACTCCTCAGCTATAATGGCTCTCTTCCTGTGCTCAGAGGCCCTCTTGCGTTCATTACCGGGTCCTGCAATCCAGATCTGGGGAGGGAAGTCTCGTTTTCAAACCTGGGCGGGCCGTCCAGACCTTGTTTATTTATTGCATTATTATTATTATTTTGCTGGCATCTGTCTGTCTTGAGACAACAGCGGAGTGCACCTCTGGGGCTGGAGAATCACAGCGCCTGCTGTGGCTGCAGAGACAGGCAACTTGTAACTGCAGCCGCCTGCGTTGCTTTTGCTGCATTAGCAGCGCCAAAGTGACTTCCCTGGGGCGCAAGCCCAGGTGTGTATGTCTGGAGGTCCTGGGCTTTCAAGATAACAAGACCTCATTGAAGCTGGGATAGCTCAGTCCATAGAGCGGGTTTCAGCCCTACGTTGGGCAGAAGATTCCTGCATTTGCAGGGGGTGGGTTAAATTAGAGGTTCCCAAACTTATTCGGCCTACTGCCCCCTTTTCAGAAAAAAAAAATTGCTCATCGCAATGAAAATCTACTGCAAAGATACAGTGACAACTTTGTGTTCCTTTATGTACCTATCAGGGTGGATTTGAATTTTATCAAATTGATTTAAAACACGATTTAAATCAATATTTAAATCATTAGCCAAGATTTAAATCATTAGCCAATTTTTTTTTTTTTTTTACAGAAAGACTCATTCTTGCTGGTATAATCTTAATATTTACAACCAGATGAAGGTTTCATTTTTGGAATAATAAATTTTCAGAGTAGTTTTTACAGTTATATCAAAAATTACTGACTTGGTTATACTATTAGAACTATGTAATTATGAAATTATTGTGAGGTTTAATCAGTTAACGGTGCATCTCTGGGTGGGGTCTGCCTGGTGTTTTTACATGAGTAGAATGTGTCCTTTTATTTCAAATGCATCTCTGGGTTATTTGTGAGGCATAGGAATTCGTTCATGTCCGTCCCCCCCCCCCCCAAATAGTCCAGCCCACCACATGGTCTGAGGGACGGTGGACCGGCCCACGGCTGGAAAAGGTTGCTGACCCCTGATCTAAAGGAAAGCGAAGCAATGCATTTGACTATGCATTGGGGCTATTTGTTTAGTTCCATTCTATTGTGGATTATGTTTCCTTTTTTTCCAAAGTTCTTCCAGATGCTTTTATAGTTCTGTATAAATGTATTCTTCTGACTGACGGTCCAATAAAAGAATGATGATGATGCATTTGATACCTTGCTTGGCTGCAAGGAGGCATGTGTTTATATCCCTCTCTTCCCTCCAGAAGAAGAAGAGTAGAAGAGTTTGGATTTGATATCCCGCTTTATCACTACCTGAAGGAGTCTCAAAGCAGCTCACATTCTCCTTTCCCTTCCTCCCCCACAACAAACACGTGGGGTGAGTGGGGCTGAGAGACTTCAAAGAAGTGTGACTAGCCCAAGGTCACCCAGCAGCTGCATGTGGAGGAGCGGGGAATCAAACCCGGTTCACCAGATTACGAGTCTCCCACTCCTAACCACTACAACACACTGGCTCTCAAGGTGGCATACAAGGTGGCATCCAGGGAGCTCAAGGTGGCATACATGATGTCCCCCTCCTCATTTAACCCCCCTCCACAACAACCCTGTAAGGTAAGTCAGGCTGAGAGGCAGTGACCGCCCAAGGTCAGAGCGTTGCGGCTGAGTGGGGGGATTCGAACACAGGCCTCCTAAGTGCAACCAATACACCACCACTGGCTGTCTTTTCACACCCCTTTCCCTGCCCCATCCCTTAACTGCTTCTGCTAAAAAATTCAAGCAGCAACAGACAACCCTCTTTCCTCACGCTCTATCTTGAATGTTTTTGTCTTGTGGACGTAATCTGCCTTGTTGACGCAGGTCCCCGGCTGGCTGTAGTCCTTCTCGACGTTGGCCTCTTCGATCCACTCGAGGTAGCCCCTCCCGATCAGCTCGACTTTCACCAGGGGGTCCACCAGGGTGCTGTGGAGGCTAAGAACCAGCTGCCCGTCCACCACTGAGCCGGCTACGTACACATCCTTGGGAATCACCAGCTCGATAGACTTCACCACCGACATGGGTGGCCCCGGAAGGAGCTCTGGAGACTGTTCCCTCCGGGGTCTAGAATCCTTGCAAGGGCTGCGTTGGATGATGTCAAGAGGGCTTGTGACGTCACAACAGTGTGCTTCAAGAATGGCGACACCATTGAAAGCCCTTGAATAGTCAGGTTACTTGGTATGGGGAGTTATGGGGTGTTAAAGGTAAAGGGACCCCTGACCATTAGGTCCAGTCGTGACCGCCTCTGGGGTTGCGGCGCTCATCTCGCTTTATTGGCCGAGGGAGCTGGCATACAGCTTCCAGGTCATGTGGCCAGCATGACTAAGCCGCTTCTGGAGAACTTAAGCAGCGCACGGAAACGACATTTAAGTAGTTGTTACAGTTCTAATTGTCAACCAATCCAAATTATAAAGTTTAGGGCTTGAATGGATTTCCTAAGTCAGACAGGGATCCGTTTTTCTTTTTTAGAGATAGAACACTGATCAAATATCTAGCAACTGCGAGTGTTCTGTTTGCATCTTCATCATAGAATCCAAGAGTTGGAAGAGACCCCAAGGGCCATCCAGTCCAACCCCCTGCCAAGCAGGAAACACCATCAAAGCATTATTGACAGATGGCTGTCAAGCCTCTGCTTAAAGACCTCCAAAGAAGGAGACTCCACCACACTCCTTAATTCCCCTGTCGAACAGCTCTTACTGTCAGGAAGTTCTTCCTAATGTTTAGGTGGAATCTTCTTTCTTGTAGTTTGAATCCATTGCTCCATGTCCGCTTCTCTGGAGCAGCAGAAAACAACCTTTCTCCCTCCTCTATATGACATCCTTTTATATATTTGAACATGGCTATCATATCACCCCTTAACCTTCTCTTCTCCAGGCTAAACATACCCAGCTCCCTAAGCCGTTCCTCATAAGGCATCGTTTCCAGGCCATTTTGGTTGCCCTCCTCTGGACACATCATGTGGCCAGCATGACAAAGCCACTTCTGGCGGACCAGAGCAGCGCACGGAAACGCCGTTTACCTTCCCGCTGCAGCGGTACCTATTTATCTACTTGCACTTTGACGTGCTTTCGAACTGCTAGGTTGGCAGGAGCAGGAACCAAGCAACGGGAGCTCACCCCGTCGCGGGGATTCGAACCACCAACCTTTTGATCAGCAAGCCCTAGGCTCTGTGGTTTAACCCACAGCGCCACCCGCGTCCCATGGGGTGTTAGGGGAGGGTTTAATACCTCTGGCGAGGGACTCGTCATACTCGTTCTCAGCTCTCTCCTCTGGCTCCTAGAAGCCACCAGAATGCAACGGAGGCCACAATCCTGGAAACGGCTTTGACTGGCCAGCTAAACCAGGTGAGGGCAGCCACTGGGTCTCAAGCCCTGAGTTATGGGCTTCCCCTGCATGCACAGACAGGCTCCGGCGGACAGAGCAGACAAGACCAAGAGTGGGTCCAATGGTCAAGAAGGCGGTTTCTGCCTGTGCTGCAGAGGGAAGCGAGGGGCAGGCAAGATGGGGCTCATCCACCTGGGAAGGGAGCCCATCTAGAAGAAGGAAAACTCTGGCCCTAAACCTCCATTGCCTTGTGGGATCTCTTTAGGAGAAGAAATGGCTCAGGAGTCAATCCAGAGTTTATAATTTACGGAAAAGACCACTGCAGTTAAAATATATAAAGACATTTGTAATGTGGAATTGTTTTAATGGTAATTAATGGCGCTGTGGGTCAAACCACAGAGCCTAGGGCTTGCCGATCGGAAGGTCGGCGGTTCGAATCCCCGCGACGGAGTGAGCTCCCGTTGCTCGGTCCCTGCTCCTGCCAGCCTAGCAGTTTGAAAGCACGTCAAAGTGCAAGTAGATAAATAGGTACCGCTCCGGAGGGAAGGTAAACGCCGTTTCCGTGCGCTGCTCTGGTTCGCCAGAAGCGGCTTAGTCCTGCTGGCCACATGACCTGGAAGCTGTACGCCGGCTCCCTCGGCCAATAATGCGAGATGAGCGCTGCAACCCCAGAGTTGGTCACAACTGGACCTAATGGTCAGGGGTAGGGTTGCCAGGTCTGCTTCCAAAAAATAGCGGACAAGCGGGGGGTGTGTGTGTTAAAATTAAATTAAATTATATATTTTCATACTCAATCTTAATCTTAATTTAATCTTAATTTTATAACCTTAATCTTAGGGTTCGAGTCCCCATGGGTTCGATTCCTGCATTGCAGGGGGGTTGGACTAGATGATCCTCGTGGTCCCTTCCAACAACTCTACAATTCTATGTCTCTATGCTTGCTTCTTAGGGATCCTTGGGGCAAAGCTACCCAAGTTCCCAACAGGGGTTCCTTCTTACCGTCCCTGTATTAAGGAGGTGATCCTTGGGGCAAGGATCTCGCTCCCTCATGTCGTCGGGCAAGTCTCCTCCAAGCCCGCCTTTTTCCCCAGCACCTCTTCCGGTAGCTGGTTTGCTGCTGCTCCTGCGCGTCAGGAACAGGAAGAGGAGGCGTCTTTTTCTTTCGCGCCTCTCCCTTTTGTTCTCCCCCCGAGTCAGGAACAGGCGGGGCAGAACTCCGGCAACGAGGCGCCTCCCCCCCCATTTTTTAAATGTCTTGTGAAACAATTGAGTATGATTAATAATTTTTTCGGAGAATCGAGTTCAATGGATATTCGATCTTTGTCTCATTCTTACTTATGAAAAAACAGACAAAACGCGATTCTCCTATCCTTATTCTCTTAGACTGTACAGCTTTAGATTACGTACCATTTCATCATAAAGCTTTTGAATAAAAAAAATGTCCACTATTTTGTGAAAAAAAATAGTGAACATAATGTGAAAAAAGCGGACTGTCCGTTCAAATAGTTGATACCTGGCAACCCTAGCTCAGGGGTCCCTTTACCTTTTAAGGAAGAAAACCGAAGAGCCTCACAGTGCCTTTAAGAGACTTGTTATTTATCCGTGATAATTAAATATTTGACAAACGGTGGTTATTGCTGAGATGATTATATTAACCCCTGTAGTGATGTGCGCATGCTTTTAACACTTAATTTTACTCTGGCCTTTGTTTTAAAAAGTAAATGCGTTCTGCTGCAAGCTTTTGCAGGCTAAAGGACCCAAGATGCAAGAAAAGTTAAACTGCCAGGAATGAAGGGGGAGATAAGAATGTTAATTGGCAATGAATGCAAAAAGCACAGTCCAGGACAATTAAATTAGGGCTTAAACTTTTACAAAATCAGCACAGCGACTCCTCATAATGACAGCAATTGTGCGGATGACAACAATCAGCATTGCTGATTAAATTTAAGACTTTCAGTAATGCCTTTGCCTTTCTTCAATCAGTACAACTGGGATACGTTTGACTCTTTCAGCAATTTCACTCTTTGATATGATTATGGTAGGCAAGATAACATTGGAAGGATAATACTGGAAGACCAAAAGGCCCCTAGGCAAATTAAATGATGGGATTTAGCCATTTTGATCAAGTTTTTGTTGTTGTTGTTGTTCAGTCGTTCAGTCGTGTCCGACTCTTCGTGACCCCATGGACCAAGGCACGCCAAGCACACCTATCCTCCACTGCCTCTCGCAGTTTGGCCAAACTCATGCTAGTAGCTTCGAGAACACTGTTCAACCATCTCGTCCTCTGTCGTCCCCTTCTCCTTGTGCCCTCCATCTTTCCCAACATCAGGGTATTTTCTAGGGAGTCTTCTCTTCTCATGAGGTGGCCAAAGTCTTGGAGCCTCAGCTTCAGGATCTGTCCTTCTAGTGAGCACTCAGGGCTGATTTCTTTAAGAATGGAGAGGCTTGATCTTCCTGCAGTCCATGGGACTCTCAAGAGTCTCCTCCAGCACCATAATTCAAAAGCATCAATTCTTCGGCGATCAGCCTTCTTTATGGTCCAGCTCTCACTTCCGTACATCACTACTGGGAAAACCATAGCTTTAACTATACGGACCTTTGTTGGCAAGGTGATGTCTTTGCTTTTTAAGATGCTTGATCAAGTTAGCATGCTTAATTAGGGTGCAACAAGGCACTCTGAAGTCTATAGGTTTGACATAAAGCAGAACATTTTAAAACTTTGCTGGCATGTGGGGACGGGGCGCACCTAAACGAGGTCTCCTTTCGAGTAAACACGAAGGGGGCCAAAACGATGACTTCTAGGAACCCACCCCGAACAGCAGCCCCTTTGTCCCACACAGGACCCCAGGGGATGATCACTGGTCAAGTACTTCCCTCTGGACCCACCCAAGTGACAGACTTGGCAAACAGGGTTCTATTGTTCACTCCGGATATCTCACCTGATACTTATCCCACATCTGCATCTTACCAGGTGGCATGACCTCTATGCTAATCCTGTGTAACCCTCCCCTTTCCTGATGTTTTGGTGATGTAGCAATGATGTACTGATGATGTATGATGAACTGCATTGTGGGGAAGGGTGGGAAGTTTTAAAAGTTCTTGTCAACAGCTGCCACACGCTGGGTCTTGTGGAATAAATAAATAGGACTTGGGCAAAAAAAACGAAAGGCACAAATGCAGGATGGGTGACACCTGGCTTGAGAGCAGTACATGTGAAAAGGATCTAGGAGTCTTGGTAGACCACAAACTTGACATGAGTCAACAGTGTGATGCAGCAGCTAAAAAAGCCAATGCAATTCTGGGCTGCATCAATAGGAGTATAGCATCTAGATCAAGGGAAGTAATAATACCACTGTATTCCGCTCTGGTCAGACCCCACCTGGAATACTGTGTCCAGTTCTGGGCACCACAGTTCAAGAAGGATACTGACAAGCTGGAACGTGTCCAGAAGAGGGCAACCAAAATGGTCCAAGGCCTGGAAACGATGCCTTATGAGGAACGGCTTAGGGAGCTGGGTATGTTTAGCCTGGAGAATAAAACGTTAAGGGGTGATATGATCGCCATGTTCCAATATATAAAAGGATGTCATATAGAGGAGGGAGAAAGGTTGTTTTCTGCTGCTCCTGAGAAGAGGACACGGAGCAATAGATTCAAACTGCAAGAAAGAAGATTCCACCTAAACATTAGGAAGAATTTCTTGACAGTTAGAGCTGTTCGACAGTGGAATTTGCTGCCAAGGAGTGTGGTGGAGTCTCCTTCTTTGGAGGTCTTTAAGCAGAGGCTTGACAGCCACCTGTCAGGAATGCTTTGATGGTGTTTCCTGCTTGGCAGGGGGTTGGACTGGATGGCCCTTGGGGTCTCTTCCAACTCTAGGATTCTAGGATTCTATGATTCTATGATCTACTGTGGCTTACCCAGAAATCTACAGGTAGACTTTCTGCTCACTGCTTTCTCCTCTGAGGAAATGCAGCGGGTCCCATGGCAGGGACATGTTGGCAAACAAAGAGCATTCCCTCTTGAAGGTACCTGCAAGGTTTACAGTTCAGTGTTATGCATCCCTACTAAAAATCAGGGATAGGAGGAACTGTCAATTTCAGGAGCATCTCCACCCCCACCTTTCAGCCCGGACACTGAGGTCCAGCGCCGAGGGCCTTCTGGGGGTTCCCTCCCTGCGAGAAGCAAAGCTACAGGGAACCAGGCAGAGGGCCTTCTCGGTGGTGGCGCCTGCCCTGTGGAATGCCCTCCCAGCAGAGGTCAAAGAGATAAACAACTATATGACATTTAGAAAATACCTGAAGGCAGCCCTGTTTAGGGAAGTTTTTAATCTGTGCCATTTTGATGTATTTTAATGTTTGTTGGAAGCCGCCTAGAGTGGCTGGGGGGACCCGGCCAGATGGGTGGGGTGCAAATAATATATTATTATTATTATTATTATTATTATTATTATTATTCCCACTCCAGTTCTTCACCTTTCTGCAGCAATTTGTGATCTTCTTTTTCAAAAGAAATCTTCATCAAATTTATTCAGCATTTTAGTGCAAATTTCTCCTAATCAACCCATTTTTGTAGCACTGTTAACTAATAGACACACGTTTACCAGCGATTTCCCCTAATGCAATGCATTTCTGCACATTATTCTCAATAGAATCTTCATTTTTCTGTTCCTTTCCTCACCAGTGCATGCATTTTTGTAAACATTGGTTGGATAATAGCACCACAAAATTCAGGTGAGTGTGCCGGGAACGGAACTACACCCTTAATAATACGATTCCAAATATTATTTGGGAGAAGCCTTCTGCTTTAAATGCGTGGCGTTTGCAGAGTCCCAGAAAACGCAAATTTGAGAGATTCATTGTTAAATGCAAAATGAATTAACTTTTGCACATCCCTACTCAAAAGTAACTGCCATTGAACTGAACAGCGCTTACGCCCAGGTAAATGAGTAGAGGGTTTGTAAGCTCAAGCAGTTTCCAGAGCTGGGGTGATCGAGTCAAGCGGAGCTTTTTAAAGTAAACTATTGATCAGTCGATATCTGAGCTATTATTCGTCGCGCATGCGCACTCAACCCTTCCAGCAGCAGGCCGGAATGGCAAATGAGCCTGGATGAAGCCACGCCCACTTCCTCCCAGTTCCCGCCACCGCCGACCAATCAGGAGGCTCCGAATGGACCACAGCAACTTTCCCCGCCAAACTCTAAAGACTGGAGGCGTAAAAAAGGAGCATTTTGCGCGGGCTACTCCAGTTGCGGGTGACCTTTCGCTTCCAGCTTTTTTTTATAGACACACACACACATATATACGTGTATATATAATATAATATGTATACTATTGCCACGTGAGATCTGTACCTGGATTAAGCGGAAGCATTTGGGATTGAGTAATACAGTTTTAATTTTTTTATTAATTTTTCCATCGGGGGAAGAAAAAAAAAGGCGCGCTTTCTCCGTCTTCGGATTTGCAAAGAAGCAGAGCTGAGAGAAAGAGAGAGAAGTTTTATTTTTTAAAAAAAAAAACAAGTAAACCAGGTGAGTGTCCTTTTTAAAACAGAAATCTGTAAAGCAATTGTATGTACCGGTAGAGCGTGCGGTGGATCTCAAGGTGATCTGCCCCCAGGTAAGTGCTGCCTAGCATTGCAGGAGAGGTTTGCGGTGTGGGTCGGCTGCTAGAGGGGTGGTGGTGCTGGAATTCCCCCCCCCCCGGTCACCCTCAAAGTAAGGGTGCGTATCGAATAGCTGGAAAATAGGTGCTCGTTGCAATTTTCTGTTACCTTAATATACTGTGAATATACTGTTCATTTACAGGTAGGTAGCCGTGTTGGTCTGTCATAGTCAAAACAAAATAAAAAATAAAAAAAATTCCTTCCGGTAGCACCTTAGAGACCAACTAAGTTTGTTTTTGGTATGAGCTTTCGTGTGCATGCACACTTCTTCAGATACACTCTTGGTATGAGCTTTCGTGTGCATGCACACTTCTTCAGATATCTATTTGGTATCTGAAGAAGTGTGCATGCACACGAAAAACTCATACCAAGGACAAACTTAGTTGGTCTCTAAGGTGCTACTGGAAGGAATTTCTTTATTTTTTATTTTGTTTATACTGTTCATTGTTTAAGCCGAGTCTACGATTCTGCCCTTCCAAGTTTACTCAGTTAAGCCAGATGGACTTAACTCCCAGATCGTTGTAGGGTTAAGGGCTGCAGCTTCGGCGGTGGGTGGCTGACCACACATTTTTAAAAACGGCAAAATGCATTTATGAAACATACCTGGCGCATTCATTGCAATGAATGGGGGGGGGGGAAGCACATAGACCTGTGCACGGATTTCCACGTCATCCCTGTGGCGTGGTGCAGAGCGATAGCAGGCACCCCCAAACTCGGCCCTCCAGCTGTTTTGGGACTACAACTCCCATCATCCCTTGCAAACAGGACCAGTGGTTAGGGATGATGGGAATTGTAGTCCCAAAACAGCTGGAGGGCCAAGTTTGGCCAGGCCTTCCAAGTGCGAAAGGAGGGGTTTACTGGGATTTTCTCTCAAGTAGCATAGCACCTGTAGTATTATCAATGTGGGGTAATGGCCAATGTTAGCCACACGGAGAGTAGACCCATTGATTTCAATGGATCCATGGGTAGCAGGGCAGCTGCCCCCCTTAAATCAAGTATATAAATAAAAATAACTCGCTGACCAATTGTGTCACAGATAACTCGGTTTTGCCCTCTTGAACATAAATCCTGCCCCCCCCCCCAATAAATCCTGGCCACGCTCATGAATGGATCCACTCTTGAGTGGCTAAAGTTGGGTATCTCCCCTGGGTCCTTGCTAAAAATCCCAGAAATTGACAAGGTCAAGGTTTGCTTTGCTCTGCCTCAGATTTTAGCACAGGCTTCCTCAACTTCTGCCCTCCAGATCTTTTTGGCCTACAACTCCCATGATCCTTAGCTAGCAGGACCAGTGGCCAGGGATGATGGGAATTGTAGTTTCAAAACATCTGGAGGGTCGAGGTTGGGGAAGCCTGTTTTAGCAGAAAAAACAGCTTCCGGGCGTGTGATTGTTGCCAGGCTATTTGCACAACAGTCAGTCTTGTTCCACCTTGAAAATTCTAAGTTTTTGAGAAGTACGTTTCATTGAGTTCAATGGGACTTATTCCTAAGAAAAAATGGGTGCATACACCTATTGGTTAGTAAGGGCCATTGAATTCAATGGGATTTTCTTCTGCTTAGGCATGCAAAGGATTGCATATTGAGAAGTCGATGAACTTGCCTAACTTATGTCCATTTGCTTCAATGGGTCCTTGGCTGGATGCGGCTCTTCTTTTTTAATACCCGGTATATTGTATCTTTGGCGAAATGAGGAGAGTCGCACTAAGAATTCCATATGAATAATATCTCCAGCGCGGCTGAGAAAATCGGCTATAATGAATTTAAAAAGGAGGAATCAAAAATTAAAATAAGCTTTGCATACGTAAGGTTCCAGGTTCTGGTCCCAAGCTCAGCCCCCAGATGTCCAAGCAGGGCTGGACAATCCTGGAGAGCTGCTGCCGGTTAGTGTAGACAGTACTGAGCTAGATAGGCCCAATGGTCTGTCTTTTCCTGTGTTCCCTTTTGGCGCAGCTTGCCCCATTTAACTCACTGGGGGCTTTCTCTTGCATGTGCAGAACTGTGCTCCTGTTGAGAGGAAAGCTTTTGTGGACTGCATTAGACAAAAGTTTCACTGTGTGTGTGTGTGTGTGTGTTTTGGGCCAAAAATGCGCCGTAGAGTTCCAGTAGCACAAATGTTTGTCAAGGCGGCTCTGCCCTCCTTGCTTCTGGTTTCTGTGCTAGGGAAACCCTTTGAGCAGGCATAGGTAAACTTGGCCCTCCAGATGTTTTGGGACTACAACTCCCATCATCCCTGACCACTGATCCTGTTAGCTAGGGATGATGGGAGTTGTAGTCCCAACACATCTGGAGGGCCAAGTTTGCCTATGCCTGAGTTAGGATGAAGAACCCAGGGATTTGAATGCCCCTGTTTCTGGCCCTTGGAATGCCCCCTAAGTCATTCTCCTTTTCCAGGCAGTTCCATGTCCTTTTGTCTGGCTAGGACAGTGATGGCGAACCTTGGCACTGCAGATGTTTTGGGACTACAACTCCCATCATCCCTGACCACTGTTTGTCAGGGATGATGGGAGTTGTAGTCCCAAAACATCTGCAGTGCCAAGGTTCGCCATCACTGGGCTAGGATGTGCTCGAGCTCTGATCATGCCTTTTTTTCTTGTCAGGATGGGGAGACATAGGGGTGTCAAAACAAAGTAAAAAAATAAAATTCCTTCCAGTAGCACCTGAGAGACCAGCTAAGTTTGTTCTTGGTATGAGCTTTTTCAGATACACTGAGACAGAAGTCACCAGACCCTTATATATAGTGAGAGAGTGGGAGGGGTATTACTCAGAAGGGTGGTGGGAATGGATGATAGGCTGATAGGTGTGGTAAACCTGTTGATGACTGTTAACGACTGCAATTAGTCTTACAGGAAAAAGCAAGGGGTGAGAAGGTTAAATAAGATAAGAATGTATAATGAGATAAGAATTCAATGTATTCTTATGTCACACATGTATGTCTTATCACACATAGGGGTGTGTTTGTGCAAACCACTTGCCTTTTTGCTGCTCTCTGCTGTACAAAACAAGGCTTACACCTGTGGCTCTCTGCCCTCTTTAGCCCCCATCCGTCACTTGCATGCACCACCCCTAAAGTAGGCTTTCCCAGAGAGAATGTGCCCTTTGTGTTGATACAAAGCTCCGTAGAGCAGTGATGGCGAACCTTGGCACTCCAGATGTTTTGGGACTACAACTCCCATCATCCCTAGCTAACAGGAACACTGGTCAGGGATGATGGGAGTTGTAGTCCCAAAACATCTGGAGTGCCAAGGTTCGCCATCACTGCCCTAGAGCAGTGTTTTCCAACCTCCTCGGGGCAACGGCACACCTGCCCCACGAAAAAAATCTCGCGGCACACCACCACCACATGAACCCCGACCCGGGGGGCGGGGTGTCCGCGCGCCCTGGCGGGAGGGAGGGGAAGGACCCAGGCGGGCGAAAATGGAGCGGGAGATCGGCGGGCCAGGCGCCCGCCCCCCCCTCCAGCGCCCAGCCCCCCGGCAGCACCTCCACCCGGCCCCGAGCGAGCCCGGTGGCACCGGCACCTCCCGCCCGTCCCCGACCGCGACCGGGGCGGCAGAGGCAGCGGGCGAAGCGCCCGGCAGCCCCGCGAAGGCGGCGGTCGGCGCGGGAAGCCCGGACCGACCCGGAAGCACAGCAGCCGGTGTCTTCCCGCGGCACAGGAGCCGGTGGCTTGCGGCACACTCCTGTGCCGCGGCACACCGGTTGGGAAACGCTGCCCTAGAGCATGGTTTGAACTAAGGGGGCGAGTCAGTCCTACTCTGACTAGAACCCATTGAAGTTAGGGGGGACCCCTGACCATTAGGTCCAGTCGTGTCCGACTCTGGGGTTGCGGAGCTCATCTCGCTTTATCGGCCGAGAGCCGACGTACAGCTTCCAGGTCATGTGGCCAGCATGACAAAGCCGCTTCTGGAGAACCAGAGCAGCGCACGCGGTTCCTATTTATCTACCGTACTTGCACTTTGACGTGCTTTCGAACTGCTAGGTTGGCAGGAGCAGGGACTGAGCAACGGGAGCTCACTCCGTCACACGGATTCGAACAGCCGACCTTCTGATCAGCAAGCCCAAGAGGTTCAGTGGTTTAACCCACAGTGCCAATCGTGTCCCTTTGAAGTTAACTTAGCTTTATTTTGTTTTGGTGGGTCTGTTCAATGGGTTGTATTCAATTATGCCCTACTCAGAAGTAGGGCATAATTGAATACAACCCATTGAATATCCCCAGGCTGAGGGTGGCTTTGAAAGGAATATGAGTATTCAAAGAATTGTAGAGCTGGAAAGGGACACTAAGGATCATCTAGTCCAACCCCAGGCAATGGATGGGGGAAAACAGCAGGAAAAGGCTGTTTGCACTCATGGGTTGCTTGTGAGTTTCTCAGGACACAGCTGCAGTTGGTGAACATTTTAGAATCGTTTCGTTGCAGGGGCGAGGAGTTTGTGGTCCTCCAGGCATTGCTAAGCTGCCAACTCGCATCCTCAACCCCAACTTCTGGGGACTGCAGCCCACCTTGCAGGGCTGTTGCGAAGATAAAATGGGAGCACCTTGAATGGCAAGAGACCAAACCTTTTTCAGCCCAGGTTGCCGTTGAAATGGTGTGAGCAATGCCTCCTGCGTTGGGATTTTTATGCAGGAAAGTGAGACACGGATTCCTAAAGCTTATTTTTTTGTTTTGGTCATGGAGCAACCGTGCCTGTCCCTATTTATAGACAACTGCATTGTTATAAGCAAAATTTTACTAGGAAAGGCATAAAGTTGGGTCCGGTTTTCCCAAGGGGGAGTCCGGATTTTTCTCCCTGGGAAGAGCTGGAATTTTAGAGCTTTTCCCCTTGTGCCACAGACAGAGACCAAACCAGAGTTATCAAAAGCAAAGCGCAGCTTCCCATTTATTGAATCTGTTGCAACAGAGGTTCCCCATCACGTAGCAGGTACGATGAGGAGAACCCAGAACAATGGTGTGCCAGCTCCTATATAGACTTTGAAATTCCCCCCCTTCGGCTCAAGACCACCCCCTTGTACATCATACATACATCACAAAAAGGGGTGTAACCCAGGACCATCCCTTAGATACATCACAGCTACATCATAGAAAAAGGCGGTCTCCAGCAGAAATCTGAGTGTGTTGTTTACCTCCTGACTGCCACTTCATATGATAATGTCTTATCTGGTTGCATTTCCTGGGCAGTCCACTCTTTTGTTATTATAACCACTAATTCCTGAATCTAGGTCACAGGTCACAGGCCCACACCCTGTCCATATCTTGAGTGTGCCCTTAAGACAGGATTTGTGAGCAAAGAGACAATGGGGAGATTTTCCCACTCCCTTCCTCCTTGCAGAGAAACACCTGGTCAGATTTTGAGAGTCAAAATGGTGTCAGGAGTAAAAATGGTTTTCAGGACTGTGTTTCAGACATGAGGCCTTGTTTTGCTTGGCACACTAATAAGAATTAATATTGTTGTTGTTCAGTCGTTCAGTCGTGTCCGACTCTTCGTGACCCCATGGACCAAGGCACGCCAGGCACGCCTATCCTTCACTGCCTCTCGCAGTTTGGCCAAACTCATGTTAGTAGCTTTGAGAACACTGTCCAACCATCTCATCCTCTGTCGTCCCCTTCTCCTTGTGCCCTCCCATCTTTCCCAACATCAGGGTCTTTTCTAGGGAGTCTTCTCTTCTCATGAGGTGGCCAAAGTACTGGAGCCTCGACTTCAGGATCTGTCCTTCCAGTGAGCACTCAGGGCTGATTTCCTTCAGAATGGATAGGTTTGATCTTCTTGCAGTCCATGGGACTCTCAAGAGTCTCCTCCAGCACCAGAATTCAAAAGCATCCATTCTTTGGCGATCAGCCTTCTTTATGGTCCAGCTCTCACTTCCGTACATTACTACTGGGAAAACCATAGCTTTAACTATACGGACCTTTGTTGGCAAGGTGATGTCTTTGCTTTTTAAGATGCTGTCTAGAATTAATATATATATAAATAAAAAAAAAGAGATCGGGAAGAGATAAGATCGCTGCAGAGAGAAAGAGATCGGGAAGAGAGATAAGGTCCTCCTGCAGAGGAGGCTGTTGGTTTCCCCAGCGACATGTGACTGGCTGATTAGATTATCTGTTTGGAAACTGTAGAAAGGGCTTTGAGCTGATCCTTTTGCAGATGGGTCTTTTCTCCTTTGCAAAAGCTGCAGCAGCAGCACAAGTTTGAGCTGCTTCTTTTGCAAATGTGTCTTTTCTCCTTTGCAAAAGCAGCAGCACAGCAACTTTGAGCTGCTCCTTTTGCAGATGGGTCTTTTCTCCTTTGCAAAAGCTGCAGCAGCAGCACAAGTTTGAGCTGCTTCTTTTGCAAATGTGTCTTTTCTCCTTTGCAAAAGCAGCAGCACAGCAACTTTGAGCTGCTCCTTTTGCAGATGGGTCTTTTCTCCTTTGCAAAAGCTGCAGCAGCAGCACAAGTTTGAGCTGCTTCTTTTGCAAATGTGTCTTTTCTCCTTTGCAAAAGCAGCAGCACAGCAACTTTGAGCTGCTCCTTTTGCAGATGGGTCTTTTCTCCTTTGCAAAAGAAGATGCACAACTTTGAACTGATCCTCAAAAAGGGGGGCTTTCCTCCTCAAAAAACTAGGTGCGCGTTATGGTCCGGTGCGCGTTATGGAGCGAAAAATACGGTACCTAAAATTCCTACAACTGCATGTTGGTGGGGCTTGCAGACAAACTGATTCTTTGCGGTTTTCCTACTGCAGGCTGTAACAGGAGGAAGTGCAATTAACCAGCTTCTCTAGTACATGAAGGCGGCAAGCTTGCAAATCTGCTTCAGCCTTCGCCACCATGCTGGCTGGGGGCTCATGGGAGTTGTAGTCCAACGATATCAGGAGGGCACCTGGTTGGCAGAAGCTGATCTGGTTGTTCCAGAGGGTGTTCTCCTCCACTACTCCAGCTTTTGACCTTTGCAGCAATATCTTGGGGGATCTTTTGTTTAGGTTGCGTAAACCTAAATTAACGGCGAGATTATTGGTTTATCTCTCCCTTGTATCTTTTAATCCAGTGCTCTTCAACCTTGGGTCCCCAGATGATGTTGGACTACAACTCCCATCATCCTCAACTATTGGCCAATCTGGCTGTGGATGATGGGAATTGTAGTGCCAACAGCGTGGCATAGTGGTTAGACAGTGTGAGAAACTCAGATATGTACGCTAATTGCCAAATGGCACCTTAAACCTGGGTTATGATTGCTGCAACGGAATGTCTAGGTGCTATACCCCTGGTAGGTAAAGGGACCCCTGACCATTAGGTCCAGTCATGTCCGACTCTGGGGTTGCGGTGCTCATCTCGCTTTATTGGCCGAGGGAGCCGGCGTACAGCTTCCAGGTCATGTGGCCAGCATGACAAAGCTGCTTCTGGCGAACCAGAGCAGCGCACGGAAACGCCGTTTACCTTCCCGCTGCAGCGGTACCTATTGATCTACTTGCACTTTGACGTGCTTTCGAACTGCTAGGTTGGCAGGTGCAGGGACCGAGCAACGGGAGCTCACCCCGTCGCGGGGATTCGAACCTCCGACCTTCTGATTGGCAAGCTTACGTAAACCTAAATTAATGGCGAGATTATTGGTTTATCTCTCTCTTGTATCCAGTGTTCTTCAACCTTGGGTCCCCAGATGATGTTGGACTACAACTCCCATCATCCTCAACTATCTGGCTGTGGATGATGGGAGTTGTAGTGCCAACAGCGTGGCATAGTGGTTAGACAGTGTGATCAACTCAGATATGTAGGCTAATTTCCAAATGGCACCTTAAACCTGGGTTATGATTGCTGCAACGGGATGTCTAGGTGCTATCCCCCTGGTAGGGTTGTTATTATTCATTTAATTTCTATAACACTTAATATTTTAAAGAGTTTGTAACACTGGTTTTAGTGTGTTGTCAGTGTGGTGTAGTGGTTAGAGTATCAGACAAGGACCTGGGAGATCAGGGTTCAAATCCCCACTCAGTCAGTGAAGCTCGTGGGTTGACCTTGGAGCCAGTCAGAGTCTCTCAACCTACCTCTCAGTGTCTTGGTAGGGATTAACTGAGGAGTGGGGTGAACCATGGACTCCTTGGAGAAAATGATAGGAGATAAATGCAATCAATAAGCTGTTCTGCTGACCTTCTTAAGAGGGCTGGAGGGGCCAGTGAGATGGAGATGCCAGTTGCCCACCTGACATCCAGAAAGATCTCCATGTGGTCACAGTTGGACCTGCGTCAGTCTCAGAACTGGGGAATTTTGTACACTTGATTCCAGGCTAGGATTCAGGTACTCTGCTTGGGGCTCCAGCCGAGCCCTTGTGTGGGTGGGGGCAGAGGACTTTGTAGAGAGCAGCCAAGACATCTATTGCGTAATATTTCAGCCCAAAAGGGCTGGCCAAACCCTTGTGAGCTACATGCCATTGGTGGGTGGGGGCAGGAGCAAAAGTGTGTGTGTGTGTGTGGGTAGGGGAAGCAACGGTTGTAGATTTTAACCTTTTTCTCAGTAGTCTAGCTTCTGCACCAACCCAACCCTCTCTGTCTTCCATCCAGGAAAGAAGGAGGCATTCAGCAGAGTTCAGGGGTGCATTCTGGCCAGTCAGAAACACTCAAGGGGGTGGGGGCCAGCCAGTTGGAGATGGCCTCCAAAGATCTCCACATGGCTGCAAGTGGACCCGTGTCGGTTGCAAAACGTGGCCTGTGCCTGGGGAACACTGGTCAGAGCAGGCACCCCCAAACTCAGCCCTCCAGATGTTTTGGGACTACAACTCCCATCATCTCTAGGTAACAGAACCAGTGGTCAGGGATGATGGGAATTGTAGTCCCAAAACAGCTGGAGGGCCGAGTTTGGGGATGCCTGGGTTAGAGAGACTGGACTTGGGAGGACCAGGGTTCAGATCTCCCACTTAAGATGTGAAACTCACAGCGTGATCTTGGTGGGCCAGTTACCTTTTCTCAGCGTAGCCTACCTCATGGGGTTGTGAGGATACATTGGGGGGAACCATGTACACCACCTTGAGCTCCTTGGAGGAAAGAATAATAAATATTTATTTATTTATTTATTATAATATTATAATTATAGTTAAAGGTAGATAGCCGTGTTGGTCTGTCATAGTCAAAACAAAATAAAATAAAAAAATTCCTTCCAGTAGCACCTTAGAGACCAACTAAGTTTGTTCTTGGTATGAGCTTTCGTGTGCATGCACACTTCTTCAGATACCACCAACTAAGTTTGTTCTTGGTATGAGCTTTCGTGTGCATGCACACTTCTTCAGATACCACCAACTAAGTTTGTTCTTGGTATGAGCTTTCGTGTGCATGCACACTTCTTCAGATATCTGAAGAAGTGTGCATGCACACGAAAGCTCATACCAAGAACAAACTGATTATAATTATAATATAATTATAAATTATAATAAATTATAATTATATGCAATAATAAAAACCAGAAAGAAGTAAGGGAGAGGAGCACATGGTGGTAAAATGGCATTGGGACTTGGTACCGGTAGATGCGAATTAAAATCTGAACTCGGCCATGAAAATTACTGGGTGGGCCTTGGGTCGGGCCACTTTACTGTCTCACAGGGTTGATCCTATATAATAAAGAGCCTATGTCCCTCCGTAGCTTTCCGTCCGTCAGTGGAATTCGCAAGTGCTCGTGCGCTCCACTGACACACGGATTGGAGAGGAGAGAGAGGAGGAGGAGCCTGAGGTTGGAGCGCAGCGCGAGCGAAGCGCTTGCGCTTCGCGAGCCTCCGAACCTCTCTGCTTCAGCCGCAATGGCGGCCGCTCCCCGCGCGCTGCTGCTTCTCCCCCTCCCTTCTTTCTCCCCGCCTCAGCCGCCTGTGGCGGCGGCGGGGAGGGCGGCCGTCGCCGGGGCTGCCGGCGGGGCAGCGGCAACAGGCAGCTCCGCCATGGTGGTGGCTTGGCCGCCTGAGGCGGGGAGAAGGAAGCGCCTCGGGTCCCCGCCGCCGCCGCTAGAGCCCATTATTAATGGGCTTAATTCAACTAGTATGAAGATAAAATGGGTACAGGGAGGGAGAACTACTTGGTACCCTCTTGAGCTCATTGCAGGAAAGGTAAAGGGACCCCTGACCATTAGGTCCAGTCGTGTCCGACTCTGGGGTTGCGGCGCTCATCTCGCTTTACTGGCCGAGGGAGCCGGCGTACAGCTTCCAGGTCATGTGGCCAGCAGGACCAAGCCGCTTCTGGCGAACCAGAGCAGCGCACGGAAACGCCGTTTACCTTCCCGCCAGAGCGGTTCCTATTTATCTACTTGCACTTTGACGTGCTTTCCAACTGCTAGGTGGGCAGGAGCTGGGACTGAGCAACGGGAGCTCACCCCGTCACAGGGATTCAAACCACCGACCTTCTGATCAGCAAGCCCTAGACCAGTGATGGCTAACCTTGACACTCCAGATGTTTTGGGACTACAACTCCCATCATCCCTGACCACTGATCCTGTTAGCTAGGAATGATGGGAGTTGTAGTTCCAAAACATCTGGAGTGTCAAGGTTAGCCACCACTGCCCTAGACTCTGTGGTTTAACCCACAGCGCCACCTGGGTCCCCTCCTTGCAGGAAAGGTGGGGTATAAATAATAGTAACTTCTGCTGCATGCAGAACTCATTGGCGGGCTGCAAAATCTAAAAAGTAGCCCCAAATCATCCTATGGGTTTGCTCTGGTGGAATTTCTGGTTGGGAAGTTCATGCAGTCAGCAAGATTTTAGGGAACGGAAGGTCAAGCGACAACAACTGCTGGATCTCATCCATGCCTCAAACCCAGAAACCTGTCTTCCCCTCCTTCATATTCCACCTTTATCTCAAAGGAGCTCAAAGGTGGTTTACTTTGTTCTCTCCAGCCTTTCCTGGAGACTCTAAGGCAGTGTTTCCCAACCAGTGTGCCTCCAGATGTTTTGGGACTACAATTCCCATCATCCCTGACCACTGGTATTGCTAGCGAGGGATGATGGGAGTTGTAGTCCCAAAACATCTGGAGGCACACTGGTTGGGAAACACTGCTCTAAGGATCAAACCTGCATGCATTGAAGGTGCTCTGCTACTAAGCTAGGGTTTGTGGGTGTTATGCCATTCCCCCAAGTGGTTTAACAATTGATCTTTCTTCCCAGAGATCTCGAGGAGAAGACGGGGTCTCCTAACTCATGATTGTGTTGTTGTTGTTTTTTAACTACCTTTATTTTTTCTTCATCTGTTACATATTTTTAAACAGGGATGTGTTTTATTATTCAGACATTCAGGCAATGTTGATTTCATTAGTTTAGACTGGGAAAAAGCATATAAATGCAAACATTGTTGGCTTAACCTGAACATAACTGCATAACTTACTACTGACCAGTTGTGTGTTGCGAGGACAAGGTCTTCCTTAGCATTAAAGTGGAGTACTTAAAAATATCGCTAATCAAAGCAGCCTCATAGTGCCTTAAACCCATGGCTTGAATGTGGCCTTAGTCTTTGTTCTGGGAATTTCTGGCTTACTGCATTAAAGTAGCAAAAAGCTGAATAAGAACTAAGATCTATTCATTTCCTTTGTCCCAGCTACAAGTGTTGATGTAATCAACAATCCTGAGATGATTGCATTTTTGTCAGTTGAAACCTTCTGGGCATCATCTTCTGGGCATCTTCAATTTGCATCTTCTGTAGTTGTAATTTTACTGTATTTGGGGAGCATCCTATATAATAAAGAGCCTGTGTCCGTCCGTACCACTTTCCGTCAGTCAGAGGAAATCGCCAGTGCGCGTGCATTCCAGTGACACAGGGATTGGAGGACGCAGACCAATAGGAGCGGGGGCAGCGGCGCGAAGCGCTGCTACCCGCAGCCTCCTCCTGTCGGCCATCTTATCGCGCTGGCGGGGAGAAGGCGGCTGCTGGGCTGCTTCCTTGCCAGCCGCTGGCGGGGAGAAGGTGGCCGCTGGGCTGCTTCCTTGCCAGCCGCTGGCGGGGAGAAGGCGGCCGCTGGGCTGCTTCCTTGCCAGCCGCTGGCGGGGAGAAGGCGGCCGCTGGGCTGCTTCCTTGCCAGCCGCTGGTGGGGAGAAGGCGACCGCTGGCCGCTGTTCCACGATGGCCGGGCAACCGCGACCCCGCGACAGGGCTTGGCGGCGCTGGAAGCGGACGAGGCCCGCGGAGGAGCGCTGGCTACAGGCGGCGCTGGAAGCGGAAGAGCCCCGCGGAGGAGCGCCGGCTGTAGGCTCTGTGGGAAAGGGGCGGCGCGGAGGTGGGGAGGCGCGGACGAGGTCTGCTGCCGGCTGCGCTACCCACCCGGGACGGACGGAGGGGGCTCTTTTTCTCCTCAGTTGTCACAGCGGCGGCAGCTGTGCCGCCGCCGGCCCGCTCGCGCGCCCGTTTTCTAAACGGGCTTAATATACTAGTCATTAATAAAAAAAGAAAAGAAACCTGCTGGACTTAAAATGAAACTACATGCTCATTTTAAACTTAAGGGAACGATCAGTCTTACTTCCAAACAAGCCATCACAGAGTTGCAGTCTTAACTGCCTTTTGTTTTTAGGCGTGTCCAGAAGATGCATCATTTTAATGAATTAATTGATAATGATAAATAAATATCCAGTTTTTAATTTTGGCTGAACTTGGGTGTCTTGCATCCAGGTAAATTCTCCTTGCAATAGACCCCCTGAAATTAACAGAGCTAACAGCTAAGTCAGCCTAGGTAGTTTATTTTCCGTGGGCCTACATCTTTAATGTATTAAAGCGAAGTTAAATGTATTAAAGCAGTGCTCCCCAACCTTTTTATCGTTGCGGACCGGTCAACGTTTGATAATTTTACCGCGGCCCGCTGAGGGGGGGGGCATTGATTGTTTATATTTTAATTGTTTTGATGTCATAATTTTAATTTAATTGTATTTAAACATGCCTTCAAAATAAAATAGTTACACCCAAAAATGAATATAAAGTGATTTAACATTTTAACACCACAGTAAATAAAATTGAAATAATTTAATGTTCCTTGGGCGTCCCGGTACCATTTGATCCACGGACCGGTACCGGGGGTTGAGGACCACTGTATTAAAGCGAAGTTAAATAGCAAAAAGGCAAAGGAAATGCCATTAATTTCTGAAATTGGGTTTATGCAATGGTTTAGAGTGGCAATTGATATTATTTTAATTTCCGTGGTGCAACTACAGAAAGTCCCTCCATAATCTCAATAGCTTTTTAAAATTAAGCTTTTTTAAAATTAATTCAACGTTGTTGTTGAATATTTGTTTTACCGCCTGCCCCTTTAAATAAACTCAGAAGCAAAAGGTTCCCCCTTCCCTGCACCGTCTCTCCCTCTCTTCTCTTTTACATAACATCGCGAGAGATCCTCTCAAATTCCCGTCCAACCCTCGCGCCGGGGGCGGTTTTTTTCAATTTTTGTGGCGCGCGCCTTCCAACTCCGCGAGGGAGAAGGAAAACGAGACACACACTCCGCTCAGTGGAAACGTGGCGCAGGCGAACTTGCTTTTGTTGGGGGTGGGTGGGGATGGGGGCGGTGCCTTAAGCGGCGGCCAATGCGGTCCGCCGCTATCCGGGGACGCAGCCAATGGGTGGTGGAGGTGGAGGGAAAAAAAAAAAAAAGCCGGAGCTGGAGGCGGGGCGGTTGGGGAAGGGAGGGGGGAGGGAAAAAATGCGGGAGCGAAAGAAGCCCAAGGTTGGCTGAGAGGTCGCGCTGAGTGAACCGGCTCTGAGGGGATTTTGTCGCTGGGGTGCGTAATTTTGGGACTGGGGTGGGGGAGAAGGCTCTTTTCAATGGCGTAGGGCATGGGGCCAGTTAATTGTGTGTGGGGGGGGTGCGCTTTTTGTGTGTGGGGGGGGCGCAAAATGGGGGGGCGCGCAAAATAGTGAGATAAAGGGGGTAGCAGCAGGCCAGTGTGGTTTGTTTTGGTGGGGGGGGCTGTGGGGGTTTCAGGGGGAACAATCTTGGGGACTGGTGGCAATGAGGTGTTCAAACGACAGTGGTGGGTGGGGGAGGGGGCAAATGTGGGAGAGGCGTGGGGGGGGGTTGGTGGTGGTGGTGGGGGGCTCAGAAAGTGGATGGCCTACTTCTGAGGGGGGCTCGTGGGGCAGAATCTGTAGGAGGGGTGTGGGGGAAGCGGTACTTTCCCGCTGCACTGGGGGTGGAAAAAGGGTAGGAGAATTAATAATGAATAATAATACTTTTTTTAAAAAAAATTTGTTTATTAGATTTTCAAAAAACAACAAAAAAATAATTCTTAACACACTTAAGATCCACTCAGTACAATAAAGTTATTCGTACATCATATTATATACCACCATTTACGCTCTAACTTCACACACCAACTATTCATTCATAACCATGAAGCTTTTTCATATTGCTTACTGATTTTCTATAATCGTTGAATTCCCTCTTTTGACGCCCCACAATTTCTCACTATTCTCTTCTTCTATAATTGTCCTATATTATATAATAATAATAATTTATTATTTGTACCCCGCCCATCTGGCCGGGTCTCCCCAGCCACCCTAGGCGGCCTCCAACAAATATAAAGATACATTAAAACATCACAGAAATAATAATAATAATAATTATACCATATTGAGCATTTTATTTTCTTCCTTTTTTATGTTATATATATATATATTTCCTACTTATTCTTTTCTTTAAACCTCATCTGTTCCTCATTCTCTTTAATGTATTTTATTTTGTTATATTTGTTATTGCGCATTGTTGTTTAGCCGTGTCCGACTCTGCGTGACCCCATGGACCAGAGCACATATATACCGTATATTCCGGCGTATAAGACAACTGGGCATATAAGACGACGACCCCCAACTTTTCCAGTTAAAATATAGAGTTTGGGATATACTCGCCATATAAGAAATACGACCCGGCGTATAAGACGACCCCCGACTTTTGAGAAGAGTTTCCTGGGTTAAAAAGTAGTCTTATATGCAGGAATATACAGTATATATATATATATAGATAGATAGATAGATAGCCATTCACTGCTTTGGGAGCCTTGAGTTAAAAAGCAATCAATAAAAAGCGTTAAATAAAAAAACCCGTACTTCATCATAATAGCAGGCGGCGGGGTTGGGGGTGGTGGTGGTTCTGGTTGCTTGGGAGGAATCATATTTTTTTCAGGGGGGCGCTGATAGTAATTGGGTTTGCATATGAGGGGATGTGCCTAGTATATCTGCACGTGTGTGCATGGGGGGCTCATGGGGAGAGACTGGAAGGGTTGCTGGGGTCTGGGAAAGCGAAGGGGGGGCTTTCTGAGGAGCTGGGGGGCACAATATCAAGAGGGCAGGAAGGTTTAAAACACTTGCCAGGCAAATTTCACACTGGGATGTTGGGCCAGATGGGTTCTTTTGGCCTGACCCAGTAGCTAGGTTCTTCATGGTCCGATTCGGTATAATGCAACTTCTGGTTGTGGGCTTGAGAACGTAAGAGGAAACCTGCTGGATCAGGCATGCTGTTCTCACAGTGGCCAACCGGGTACCCCAATGGCAGGACCTGAACACAGCAGTAATCATGTGGGTACCTTGTTGGCCTTTGTGAGAACTAGATGGGCCTTTGGCCAGTCTCATCTTTACTTCTTATCAGTATGCTATTTAGAAGGGGAGCCAGTGTGGGTCGTCGTCTTCTTTAATTACAGTGAAAGTAGGAAAAGTTATGAGAGAACAATTTGCTTGCTGAATTTCTGGTAGTAGAATTGTCCTGTGTAACTTTTTCCATTTAAAAAATATTTTCTCTTCCTCCCCCCCCAGTTTCTCTCCCTCCCACTTTATAACCTTGTATTAGTACAACATTTAAAGAGTTATCACAGTTTTTAAAAAAGTTGATGGGCAAATAAATTGGTTTGGGCATGTGTATATTATGAAATAATAACCATATGCATACAGTGTAGAGGGAACAAAAATGCTGTTAATAATTTGTGGAGTGGCTGAAGGGAGGGGGGTAGCATTTCTTATTCCCACATTGCCCCATTGCCCCTCCTTGTGTTTGTAATCTTGTCCTTTGCTTGTCCCTTCACAAAGGTACAGCCACAATGTGGATTCAAGTGCGCAGCATGGATGGGAAAGAGACGCACCGAGTGGACTCCCTTTCCAAGCTCACCAAGGTGGAAGAGCTCCGGCAGAAGATACATGAAGTGTTCAGGGTGGCACCTGATAGGCAAAGGCTCTTTTACAGGGGCAAACAGGTACCCATCTCCCATTGTTCTTGCCTCTCCCAACTGCCATCTTGTGCATCCTCACTATCATCCAGGCCCCACCTACTCTATACATTTAAAGCAGTATCATCCCACTTTAAACAGCTGTGGTTCCACCAAAGAATCTTGGAAACTTCAGCTAGTTAAAAATGCTAAGAGCTGTTAGGACACCCCGTTCCCAATTCTGTCATTTAACAATGAACTCTGAGCACTGCAGCTCTGTGAGGGGAATAGGGAGTCTTTAAGCAGCTCTCAGTGCCTGTAACAAACTACGTTTCCCAAGGGTTCTTCGGAAAATACAATGACTCTTTAAAGTGGGACGATACTGCTTTAAATGTATAGTGCTGATTGGGCCCAAATCTTTATGTGTGGCGCAGAAGAAGGAAATGCATTTTTCAAGTCTCAGTTGAAAGAAACAAAGAATGGCTTTAAAGAGGAAGCTATGGGTTTGCTCCACCACTTTTAATACAAGGGCTTTTAAGCTTGAGTTTTCCACTAATAAAGTATTGTTGCAATGAATGGTAGGGTTCTGATGAAGCACATTTCTTTAGAAGCAAGCATACCTACTGGTGGGGTTATATGCATCTTAACATAGCATGCATGCACTGAGTGCTGCTGGAGCTGTTGTGCCTGCAGGATAGAACTAATGCAGGTGGGTAGCAGCTTCTTGGTCATTGATGTTAATGGGCAACCAAGGATTGAAATTCGTAGCTAGATTGTTAACTTTACAAATGTGCTTAGACTGAGAATGAGTCCTGGCTAGTAGCCTCTGGAGAGAGTTGCATGCATTGATTGAGAACTTTTGAGCTAAGTTTATTGCTAACTTTGTTAAAAAGGAAAACAACAACAGCCTTGACTTGCACTGCCATCTAGCGACTTTGTTTAAACAATACTTTGTACTGACACATGCTCTTTCAGTTCTCTCTTCATCTTAGTCCTGAGGTATCTCAATGTACTTGTTCCCTCTAGTGTTCTGCTGAAATCAGTGTTTTGATGTTAGGTTGGCATTTTAGAAAGATTGTTGTTGCTTCAGTCCTTGTAAATGAGATTCATAGTGATATATAAATTGTCTTTTGTTAGGTAAATATATTTGCATTTAACTGCTCTTCCATTCTGCTTGACGGTGTGTTCTGTGAACTTGAAAAACTTGTGTTCCCCTCCAAATGTTAAAAAATATCTTCTCTTGGATTTTGATTGTTAGCTCAGCAATTTTATTAGGAGCTTTGGGTTCATTAGCAGTTTTAGGGCAGAGGGTCACCAGTATGTTGATGATACCCTGTTCTACTCTTTATAATACTGTGCTAGTTCTGGACCGATGCCTGAAAGGCAGTGCTAGGTCAGATGAGCGGTAATACCTAAGTTTAAATCTTGGCAAAACAGAAGCACTGTGGATACATGGTTCCCATGTTGGGAGATGCACTAGTTGCCTGTTCTGGGTGGGGTTGCACACACACTGGAGTACGTACACATTTTGTGGGTACTTGGGATGTAGATGTGTCACTTGAGGCTTAGGATACCTTAGTGGCTAGGAGTACCTTTTACCAGCTTCTCATCTGACTGGGATAGGTTGGTTACAGTGGTTCAAGCACTGTAATGTTGTGGATAGACTATTGTAATGTGGGCTTATTCTTGAGGTTGGTGTACTGTAGAAACTTCAGCTGGTGCAGAATTCTGCAGCCCAGTTATGTTGGCTAATGTTGAGAGTTGCTTTGTGTGCCAGTACAGTGGCAACCTATATTCAAGGTTTTACTTAATTCATATAAAACTAAATAACCTGGGGCCAGTGTACTTAAAAAGATCACCTTATTCCTTATACTGTATATCTTTCTGAACTTGGTGATCTGTCATTGAGACATTTCTAGCAGTGTCAAACTGTCCTGTGCATGAAATCGTGCACTTAGTGTGACAGCACACTGCAGTTACGAAACTCTTTACCTAATGAAATCAAGCTGGCACTGTCTATGAGTTTTGGACACCAACTGAAATAACCAAGCCACCATAGGAGAACATTTACTCTTTCTTGTTACCGGTACATGACCTATTCTGTACTTGTGATTCTTTAATGTATTTTGCTTTAATTTAATTTTTCGATGGTTTTAGTTGTAATTTGAGATATTGTGACCGTATCAGTATATTTTTTGTGACTTTGCAGTATTGAAATGAAAAAATAATTCAGGGATGTGTTCAGAATGAGAAGGAAAATAGTGTCCTTGTCCAGGTGAGCGAGTGCTTTCTGGATGTTACTGTCTTTTGAAATAAGCCAGGCATGTTCTGCAACTAGTGCGAGTCCATTTTGACCATGTGGAGATCTCTGGATGCCAGGTTGGCGACTGGGGAAAGCAAAATGTTACTTAGAGAAACATCTGAAATATTTTTCTTGAAGCTTGTATTAGTTTTATTCTGGATTGTTTTATTTGATGTCTTAATTTGTTGTAAAGTGCTTTGAGTTTTGTTCTTTAAAATATAAAGCGGTATAGAAATAGAATGAATAATACAGTAAAAATAAAAAATCCCATTGGAGGGGAATCAGTGTCTCCACATTCTGTTGTGGCGACCATAGCCTAGGTTTAAGGTGCCATTTGGTGATTAGATTATATCTCTGAGTTTCTAACACTGCTTATGTACCATTGCAGCAGTTGAGGAGGAACTAAGGTGTGTATGTGTTTGCCAGACTTTGAAGAACCGTCAAGGTCTGAGCTTGAGATTGTTCAAAACTGTTGCAAATGTGGGCTGTTGGAGTTTTGTCTATTTGATTTGGTATTTTACATACCCTCTTTAATACATCATAACATTCCCATAGCGTTTGAAGGGGTGAATAATTTCCCTTAAACCAGTGATTTGTTCCAGGGATCCCTGGCTCCTCAGTGCACAGGCCACTAATTGTGGATAAACTTCCCCAAAAGACAGCTAGACACCACTATTGCTTTTCTGAAATGCACAGCACAGGGGGGTATTTCATTCAAGGATGCATTCTTGGTTCATGTCGATAGTGAAGGGGGAATGAACTATACACCCCATAATAGGGATGGGGAATATATAGTCTGGCAGCATCTGGAGGGCTGCAGCTCAAATAATCCCTGACCACTGGCTATGCTGGCTAGGACTGATGGGAGCTGGAAGTCCAACAACATCTTCAGGGCCACATGTTCACCATCCCTGCCCTAGAATACACCCCAGGCTAGGAACATAGGAAGCTGACTCAGTATTGCAGCAAGAGAGGAATCCAGGGGTATATAGACTGGGGTTCCTTGGCAAGCACTTCAGTATAGAGAGGGTTTGCTGAAGGTGGTGAAGTTGAAAATTATTTCCTTTAGGCATCCCGAAAGGTTAGTTAAGTGGATTGCTGCGTGTGAAAACTTGAGCTTTATCTTTGTTTGGAGGAAGTGGTCTGTCCTTATTTGATGCTAGTTAGGAGCTGGCCATGAACTTTACGAAAGATTTTGTAAGCACTGTGCATATCTTAAACAATATGACAGCCCTGCATTCAGGCTCACATAAACCCAGTATAGAAAGGGATGGGGACAGAAGAGAAAATGGAATGAGACTATGGTGTGGTTCAGATGTGACATATTTTTTGTCAGTGCTCCCTTATGTGCACTAATGCAAGAGTTCTAGGGTTTGTTAAACTTTAAATTCATGTTTACTTGCTGTGGTTTAATCTATAGCAAGTGGAAGTCGAGCCTGCCCCGTCTATCAGCCAAAGGAGGAGGAGCTCCCTGCATGAAAGGGCACTCTGTTCCAGCTGCCAGTTACATGAGATTTCATAGCTGAAGGGAGGCACAGTGGCCTCTTGGCGCCAGCCCAGTGACTTGGAGCCATTGGGATGTTGTACGCTGTGTCTCCCAGGAAGAACATAATGGCAATAGAGAGATCAAATTGGCCCTGTCATTGGCCAGTGAAGCAGTAGGTGCTCCAAGGATTGTTTTCCTCTTCCCTATTCCTTTTGTGCCACATTGATTACATTGTAAACCTGTGGGCGGGGACATTGCTATAGCTGCAGAGGTGTGTGCATGTGCATGCTAATAAATAACAATAACATAATAAAACAGAATAGAACATCACGAATGCAGCATAAAAAATATAAAATAACTAACAAACATCAATAAAACAATTGCAATCTGTAAAACGCGATTAACAAAATTGCAACAAAAAAAGCTAAAAATCACAATTATAGCAAAAGTCATTATACGAGTAACAAATCAATAAGGCATTTATAATCTATAAAACAATATTAGCAACATTAATAAAATCGCAACTTAAAAAAAAGGCTAAGCATTCATAGCTAAAACTTTTACTGTATCTCCTAGAATGTTAAAACAAAATAAAAAAATTCCTTCCAGTAGCACCTTAGAGACCAACTAAGTTTGTTCTTGCTATGAGCTTTCATGTGCATGCACACTTCTTCAGATACACTGAAACAGAAGTCACCAGACCCTTATATATAGTGAGAGGGTGGGGACGGGTATTACTCAGAGGGGTGGTGGGAATATGTGATAGGCTGATAGCTGTGGTAAACCTGTTGATGACTGTTAACGACTTCAATTAGTCTTACAGGAAAAAGCAAGGGTGAGAAGGTTAAAAAAGCTTGCTGGAGATAGTTACCTGTAAGTTTCTTTACAACTAAAACTTTGGTTGCAGGCTGCTGTTAAGAGACCCAGGAGCAGGGGCAGTAAGAGAAACACGACAATGTCCTATCCCAGAGGTTTTCAACCTTTTTTTTAGTCCATGGCTCCCCTGATATTCTTTGTGGCACCCCTGTGGGGCTCAGGAGCCCAGATATGTCACCCCTTGCCTGCAGAGCTGGCAGCCACATACTTTTTCAAACACCCTACCTTGTGGAGTGTTCCCTCAGCCTTCCCTCTCCCCTCTGCTTGGGAGTCCTCTGAGTATGCTTTTCAGGTTGAAAAACATTTTCCTAAGGATGCCATGCCACTTACTCCAGTCATTCCTGTTCACTTCAGTTTACTGCAGTACTGTTTTTTTGTGCTATGGATATTCACTAAACGACGACATTTTGATTGAATAAGAAAGAGAAAAGAATGCTTTATTCTTGCTTTTACTTTGGCTTTCTATAGAGATCCTGCTGTTACATATGCCACATGCTGAGGAACTTGCACTGCAAGTACAAATGTGTCCTCATCAAAGAGCATTGATTGAATTTCTTTTGGTTGAGAGTATCTCTCTAGGAATTATTGTCTGATAAATGCATGTGGACATCTTTGTCCTAAGATACGTACTGTAAGGTGCAGAATCAATGGAAAACTTTGCAGGATAACTACTGTTCCCAGCTTCTAGTGTGCCCAAATGAGTAATACAGACCTAAATTGTTGATGAAACCTGTAGATTGATTTGTTGGTTGGTTGGGGGGGGGGGCACACACTAGGTGTTTTGAATTGACAAAGAAATGGAAGAATGTAAAGACCTGCAGTGTTTACAATAACTTTCAGAGAAGTTTCAACATTAGTCTGTTTGGCAACTTTCTTAGGCCAGTTGCATATAGCAAAGCGTCTCTAATCCACAAGAGCTTATGCTATAATACATAAGACTAGGGTTGGGTAAGAAATATTATAAGGAAGCCAGAAGATGGTTAGATACGAAGATCTTCAATAATAGTCAAACAGTAAATAAGAGGGTAAATAAGTAAATAAGTGTCGACCACAGCAAACTATGGCAAGTTCTTAAAGAAATGGGAGTGCCTGATCACCTTATCCATCTCCTGAGAAATCTCTATGGGGGACAAGAAGCTACAGTTAGAACTGGATATGGAATAACTGATTGGTTCAAAATTGGGAAAGGAGTACGACAAGGCTGTATATTGTCTCCCTGCTTATTTAACTTATATGCAGAATTCATCATGCGAAAGGCTGGACTGGATGAAGCCCAAACCGGAATTAAGATTGCCGGAAGAAATATCAACAACCTCAGATATGCTGATGATACAACCTTGATGGCAGAAAGTGAGGAGGAATTAAAGAACCTTTTAATGAGGGTGAAAGAGGAGAGCGCAAAATATGGTCTGAAGCTCAACATCAAAAAAACTAAGATCATGGCCACTGGTCCCATCACCTCCTGGCAAATAGAAGGGGAAGAAATGGAGGCAGTGAGAGATTTCACTTTCTTGGGTTCCATGATCACTGCAGATGGTGACAGCACTCACGAAATTAGAAGACGCCTGCTTCTTGGGAGAAAAGCAATGACAAACCTAGACAGCATCTTAAAAAGCAAAGACATCACCTTGCCAACAAAGGTCCGTATCGTTAAAGCTATGGTTTTCCCAGTAGTAATGTACGGAAGTGAGAGCTGGACCATAAAGAAGGCTGATCGCCGAAGAATTGATGCTTTTGAATTATGGTGCTGGAGGAGACTCTTGAGAGTCCCATGGACTGCAAGAAGATCAAACCTATCCATTCTTAAAGAAATCAGCCCTGAGTGCTCACTGGAAGGACAGATCCTGAAGTTGAGGCTCCAGTACTTTGGCCACCTCATGAGAAGAGAAGACTCCCTAGAAAAGACCCTGATGTTGGGAAAGATTGAGGGCACAAGGAGAAGGGGACGACAGAAGATGAGATGGTTGGACAGTGTTCTCGAAGCTACTAACATGAGTTTGGCCAAACTGCGAGAGGCAGTGAAGGATAGGCGTGCCTGGCGTGCTCTGGTCCATGGGGTCACGAAGAGTCGGACACGACTGAACGACTGAACAACAACAAAAAATAAGAGGGGGAAAGAATTATGGGAAATTAATGAGAAGGGGCGAAATACTCGAGCAATAATATGGGATACAATGAAAGCGGTGATGAGGGGAATTGGTATTAGAGATTCCAGTAAATTCAGAGTATTTCAAGAGTCCAAATCAGAGATGATACTTAATTACGATGAAGATGTAAAATGAAAATTTTTAAAGGAAGAATAGATATAAAATTAAGAAATTTAATAAAGTACTTGGGAATAAATATAACATGAAATTAGAAAATGTGGAACAAGATAATTTTAACAAATTAATGACAGAAATTAAGGAAAAGCTGGAGGAATATAAGAAAATTAAGCTTTCATGGTTTGGAAGAATAGTGATAATTAAAATGAAATTTTTAAAGAAAATATATTTATAAAAGGGGAAACCAGTGAAATTTATAAAATATTAGTAGAAATGGAGGATCAACAAGATCAATTAAAAGGTGTGGGAAAAGGAGATAACAGGGCAGATAAATAGTCAAAGCTGGGGGGAAATATGGGAGAAACACACTCTGAAAATATTGTCTATAAAGATAAAAGAAAATTACTACAAGTTTATATGGAGGTGGTACTTAACACCAGTAAGATTAAATCAAACAAACAAGGAATATTCAGTGTTATGTTGGAGGAAACTGGGACTTATGTTCACATGTGGTGGGAGTGTAAATCCATACAAACTTTTTAGCAAAGGGTGTTTAAGGAGATAACAGAGATAACAGGGTTAAAGTTGATTGAAAGTCCAGAGGTAGCATTGTTATCAGTTTACGATGGGGTGGAAGGTTCGCAGGCGCTCACAAATTTATTGATAGCTGCACGAGTTATAGCCAGGAAGGGGAAGGGGCAAGGTGAATATAAAATGGAAGAATGGTATAAAGAGGTGTGGGATATAGGTATTAATGATAAATTAGCATGTGCATTAAGGTAAGACGGGGAATATGCAGGAGAAATGATTTTGAGGAGATATGGAAGGCGTTTGTTGAATTTGTACTGTTAAAATGGAAAGGGGTCAGACCATCGCAAGAGGTGCTGAAATTTTGGGAGGTTGGATAGTTATAATGGAATGGTCTTGGGGGTGGGGTGCACAGTTTAATTTCTATTTATTTATCATTATTACTTTGTTTAAAATAATAAAATAAGATAAACAACAACAACAACAACAACAACAACAACAACAACAACAACAACAACAACAAAAAGACTAGGGCTGGGAAATATTTGGTTTTCAACATCGCAATATATCACCAGCTAAACCAGAGCTTTCAAAACTTCATGTTGATGACACACTTTCTAGACAAGCATCATTTCACGACACAGTAATTCAGTTTTACTAGCAAGCTGGAGGTTAAACTAGCCCCTTTCCAGCCCCAGGAGGAGCACGGGGAGCGTTCGTGCGACATACCTATACACTGCAGCCAACACACACTAACTGCAGTGTATAGGTATGTCATGACACAGAGTTTGGAAAGCTTTGAGCTAAACATTGCAATATTTCGATACACCATGATAACTGAAATAAGGATGGAGCTATGTTTTGCTTTTTTATAGTGTTGGAAAGAAAAGCAACTTGCGATATTTCTGAAGATAGTGATAACAGGACGTTATGGTGTGAGTTGTATGGGTAGCTTGCTGAGTAGTATAATGGATTCCTTGGTAGTTGAAAAGAGGACAGTTGTACCAGAAAAGCATTTTATGTGTGGGATGAACCTATTCTTCAGCTAGATGGTGCTTGGAAGTTTTCTGTTGTACTGGGGAATGGAGAGCCGCATCTTGTGCTTGGTACAACCAACATTGCACAACATTTTGCTTTAACTTTGTTTAGTCTATTCACATAAATGATGGCATGAAAACAAAATGGGCATCGAACCTAGGAATTAAAACTGAATGGAGCAAAACATTTTGACCCACTTCAAATGGTTTTTGGGTTGGTTGTGTGTTAAGTTGTTGGATGTCCATATGTGACTGGTGGTTTTCCTACTCTTTATTTTACAGATGGAAGATGGTCATTCCCTTTTCGATTACAGCGTTGGCCTGAACGATATAGTCCAACTGCTGGTGAGGCAAAGCCCTGCCCTCCTGCCTTTGGCTAACAAAGAGAAGGATTCTGAACTTTCAGACACGGACTCTGGGTGTGGTTCAGGCCAAAGTGAATCTGATAAAAACTCCAATAATGGGGAGGGGGCTGTGGAAATGGAGGGACCATCAAGCACAGCAGGCCAAACTGATCTGGTGGACCCAGGCTTTGGATTCTACAAGGTAAGGTGGTTTTAGGCTTAATTTTAAGATCAAATGAGCAAAGCAAAAATGTTTATAAATTCTAAAAAAAACTCCAAACATGCTAGAATTGATTTCATTTTGCAGTCATTGGTTAGTTTATACAAATGAGGAAATGTATTTTGACACTTTCCTAAATAAATAGGCAGCTGTATCTAAAAACAAGTGAGCAAACCATCAACAAACTGGACACATGTTGAAACTGAGTTATCAACTGCAATGGGATAAAACCTATACAACATTTATTTCTGGATGGAGAAAGGGAAGGCATACCTATACAGTGGTGCCTCGCAAGACGAAATTAATTCGTTCTGCGAGTTTTGTCGTCTTGCGAGTTTTGTCGTCTTGCGAAGCACGGTCCCTGCGAAGCACTAGATGGCGCTGTTTCCCATAGAAATGCATTGAAGCGCTGTTTCCCATAGGAATGCATTGGGAACTCGCAAGACGTTTTCGTCTTGCGAAGCAAGCCCATAGGGAAATTCGTCTTGCGAAGCAACTCAAAAAATGAAAAACTCTTTCGTCTTGCGAGTTTTTCGTTTTGCGAGGCATTCGTCTTGCGGGGTACCACTGTAGTACAAATGCATGAAGTTGTATACCAGTCCAACTGTGAACACTTGCATTTGGAGTATTTCATTTTTGAGAAATGGAATATAACCCTTTTATTGCAATTGCTCAGCTTTTTGTTAATTGCTGCACAAGGTTAATGTCATAGATTAAGGATGAAGCAGGATGGGGTACAAGTCTAGCCTGAAAGTATCTGGTGCATTTTACAATCCGCAGGTGTTGCTTTGTGTACTTTGTTTCCTAGGCTACTGAGGCAGGGGTCAGGCAATAGCACAGCACAGGAGAAGGAAACAGAAGTAGTGAGGCCCTTTCTGTGTGCCAGGGATGGAGAACCCCAGGCCTGGGACTTTTCTCCAGTTCTGCTCCATGCCATTCTAGAACGGGGTATCCCAAACTCAGGTCTCCAGCTGTTGTTGGACTACAACTCCCATCATCCCTAGATACCGTAGCAGAACCAGTGGTCAGGGATGATGGGAATCAGAGTCTAAAAACAGCCAGAGACCTGAGTTTGGGAAAGCCTGTTCTAAAATATTTCTGCCTGGTTGGAATGTGTCCTTGAACTATAAAAGTGCCCATCTGTTGATCTGCCCACTTCTTTCCTTCTGGTATGTGCCCCCAGAAGATTGGCCACCTATGATGTAACAGTCCAAATACCCATTTCCCTTCGACTTTATTGCTTTTCAGAAATGAATGCTGTTTACCTTTTGAAATGGCTGTAATTTTCAAGATTGAGTTTATTTTAAAACAACTAAATAGCTGGACTCTGGGCTTTTGTTTTTAGATCAATGAGCTAGTGGATGCTCGTGATACAAGCATGGGAGCCTGGTTTGAAGCTCAGGTTGTCAACGTGACCCAGAAAGATAAAGCTGCCAACAGGGCAAGCGAGAGTGATGAGGAATCTGATCTGCAAGAAGCCATTGCTGAAGAGGACATTGTATATCATGTGAAATATGAAGAGTGAGTGGTTTTGTTTTTTTCTAGTCCCTTTAGAACAACAGGCTATTTTTTGGGCAAACACCTGATGGTGGAATTCAGCCTAGCATTCAAAGAATAATAGAATCATAGAATTGTAGTGTTGAAGTCCAACCCCCTGCAATGCAGGAATCTCAACTAAAGCATTGGGGATGTCTTTTGGATATAGATCTAACCAGACATTCACACTTGGTTTTCCATGCTGAACGTGCTATATTGCCCCAGCCACCTTCCTAAACTTGGAGCTGCAGAGGTGGGTGGTAATAGTCGTGGAGCTGCATGATGATCCCTGCCTGCTCTCCATCTCTGGGAGTTGCTTGAAGCACCTGGAGTGCCTTGCTGTGCAGGACAGAACAGGCAAGCCCTCTGCTACTCCTACCTGCTCCCTTTCCCTTTGGAAGGGGGGGGGCTTTCCTTGGCTGCCATGTGAGGATATCTTTTTCTTTGGCAGAACATGGGCCACTTTACTGCTGTCTGTAAGTGGCTGCTGCTCCTCCTTTTAGAAATGGTTTGCTCCTAGTTTTCCCTGCACTCTTTTCTATAATGTCTTCAAAAATGAGGCAGCCTCTGTGTTGCAGTAGATCACCAAAAGATGGCAAGCAGCAGTTCACAAGAAACTGGAGGTCCCAGTATACTACTCATGAAGATGGTAGCACCCGCTAGGTGCAGAAATGCAACTTGGGTCTGAGTGCTGCATATGTTTATACTGCAGTGGACACAGGAATTATCACTTTCTAGTGCAGGGGTGAAGGAGAGAATAGAGCAGGCAAGCCAGATCCTGATCTCCCCCACCCACTGTGAGCCACTTTGACAGATATCAGTTACATAACATGGTCATGTCATGTGACTCAATTTCAAAGGAACAAATTGGTAAGGCGCTCTTAAGTGTGCTTCTGAATCTTCCTTTGCAGCCTGCCTTGAATACAAACTGTGACTTCACAAGAAACACTACTTTTTTGAGTTCAAGCCATGACTACAGTGGAAAAAATATATTATTTTAGCTACACACTGAAGTTTCAACCAGCAGTGTAAACTTTCCTGCACCTGATATCATATGACATCAGCTCAGGGAAAGAGGAGTGTGGTTTAACCAAAACTGCCTGGCAGGCCAGCCTACAAGGCTTGGTAGGCCTAAAGAGGCCAACTGGCTATAGGGTTCCTCACCATTACTGGAATTCTACAGATCTTCACGTATTGCATATCTTGTCTTAAAAAGCACTTCTTTTCTTCCAAGTGAAATAATTTTTAATAAAATTTCCTCACACATCCAGTGTTCCCCCTTATTTTCATTTTTTTCTGTTGGAGAAATAGGCAAAAAGTCCTCAGGAGAAACCTTTTTTTTCTTGTTATCTTGTCTAGGCCTCCACATTTCCAGTGCAGGCAGGGATTTCTTTTAGTTTTTACTTTCTGTACAGTGTTTGAAAAAAATTGAACAGTTTAAGTGATTGATGATAATTTTAAGACTTGTGTTGCTATGGTAGGGTGGGTTGGATTTACCATGTGGGGTTGTTTTCTTACCGCCTCCCCCTGTCCCCCAATGAAGCTATCCAGAGAATGGTGTCATTCAGCTGACCTCCAGAAACGTGCGTGCTCGTGCCAGGACGACTCTGAAGTGGGAGGAGCTAGAAATAGGTGATGTCGTCATGCTGAACTACAATCCTGATGATCCAAAGGAGAGGGGATTTTGGTACGATGCAGAGATCCTGCAAAAACGAGAAACCAGAACATACAAGGAGTTATATGCCAAGATAGTTCTTGGGTAAGTGATAGATCATGAGCAGGGAATCCCATCTGCCAAGGCTCCATGGAAATTTTTATTCTGCGACACCCCAAATCCTTATTTTGTGCTGTCTGATGACTTAAGCCCAGGGATGGGAGAGGCATTTCTCTTAACATGCCATATGTGTGTACCAAAATCTCCTCTTTTTCTTCTCCTTCTTCTTGACGTGCAGCCAATTCTTATATGCTTCCCTTCTAGGGATGCTGGAGATACCTTGAATGATTGCCGAATTACTATTGTGGATGAAATCTACAAGATTGAAGAACCTGGCTGTGCTGTTCCACTTACTGCTGAGAGCCCACTAAAAAGTAAGTCGTATCACTTCTCCCTCCTAAGCACTTAGAGGATAGCTGTCACTGGAAAAAAATGCCGTACTGGGTCAGGATAAAGCATTCTCTGAAATCTTCCAGCAAACCAGCTGTCATCCGTCCCCAGTGGGTGGCATAAAGTTCCCATTTAGTTATCCTGGCAAATAATCGCTCTCTGTGAGGTTTCTTGTGGCTTGCTCTCCTTGGCCTGATCAGTATGGTGTGTGTTGTGTTTCCTTTTTCACAGGGCAGAGTGGACCTGTGTGTAAGCACTGCAAAGACAACCCTAGCAAAACCTGCCGGATGTGCGCCTGTCATGTGTGTGGAGGGAAACAGGATCCAGAGAAACAGCTTATGTGTGATGAGTGTGACATGGCCTTCCACATCTACTGTCTTAACCCACCTCTTAACAGGATACCTGATGATGAGGACTGGTAAGTAGCAATGAACATTTTTTGAAAATTAAAATGTTTATTGAAGTTTTAATAGTACATAATAAAACGAAACAGGTGAACAGACATAAAATTAACTGAACAAATATAGTAAGCCAATAAAAAATGTGAGGAGACAAATATTGGTAGCTTTTTAAATTGACTTGTAAGCAGACAGAAAATAATTTAAAGTATAAAGATTTATAGAAGCAGTGGATGCTTACGGCAAGTCTTAAGGTCACATGACCCATGGCCCTTCTGGTTTGAAAGTAATCTTGGGGGTGGCATCAATACCCTGGAAACAACCCCCCCCCTCCAATATGTCTGATTAAAACCATTGTTGAAGTTTTGGTGCCCGTTTCTTCCTTCCTTCCATTTCTGCTTAATTTACTCTGGACAATCATTGAGCATGTCCTGGAGATGCTGACATGGCTGTTTCCTATTGACTCTTAATGAAGCCCATTAAGAGTCAAAGCACTGCTTCTTAGCCAGTCACGGATCACAGGACCAATGCTTTCACAGCCCTGTTTGCAAGGGTCCCCCTAAATACTACAAAGACAAGGGGTTCTTTTGATTGCAGCAAATACTTTTGTGACATTTCCTTCTATCTCCTTTCAGCTTGTTTTTATGAAAAGTGATATCCTGTGCTTTGGAAATGCCAGAGGTCTAGCTCTGACACCTTCTACAGACAACATATATGTTCTGTTAATTCTAGCTATTTCCTGGCTTAGTCAGGAGTTTGTTGTGTACCATTTTAAAGGGTGTTCACAAGACACTTGGTGATCTGATGTGTAATGAACATGGTTCTTAATAGCTTGTAGGATGTGGGCTCCAGCCTGGCTCTCCTCTTTTTTCCTTGCACCTCAACTTTGCTCTCAGGGTAGGAGGGCTGTAGCTCAGTGGAATACCATGTGCTTTGTATGTTAACTGGCTTTGCCAACTATCAGGGCTGTGAAAAACCACTGTAGGCAGTATTGTGCAGGGTCAACCAATAGAAGAGAAAAAGCTTTGTATATATTTTGTGTAAGTCACCTTTGGGGGATGCGGGTGGCGCTGTGGGTTAAACCACAGAGCCTAGGGCTTGCCGATCAGAAGGTCGGCGGTTCGAATCCCCGTGACGAGGTGAGCTCCCGTTGTTTGGTCCCTTCTCCTGCCAACCTAGCAGTTCGAAAGCACGTCAAAGTGCAAGTAGATAAATAGGTACCACTCTGGTGGGAAGGTAAGCGGCGTTTACGTGCGCTGCTCTGGTTTGCCAGAAGTGGCTTAGTCGTGCTGGCCACATGACCTGGAAGCTGTACGCTGGCTCCCTCGGCCAATAAAGCGAGATGAGCGCTACAACCCCAGAGTCATCTGCAACTGGACCTAATGGTCAGGGGTCCCTTTACCCTTTTTAAGTCACCTTTACCTGAACTTCTAATTTTTTTTTTCCCCAAATAATTTTTATTGGTTTTTACAATTTTATAAGCACATAACATAACGGTTAATTTTTCATACTTTCCCCCTCTCACTGTGGGAAGCCAAGATCCATCCCCCCTCTCACAGGGGTATACATACTGAACTTTTAATTTTTTGCCCAGATAAAAACATTTGAGTATGTCTTTTTTAGTTTGCCTGTTTTGTCTGTCTTCATATACTTCTAACTGCCAGTTTCACAAGGAGGAAAACTGGATGAAAGAGTTTTGACAGGTTCACTGTGCATTAGTGTTGACTCTGTGCTCTAACACATATTGGTCAATCTTGGGAAAAATTAGAAATAACTGTATATGAAATTATGGATGCAGCTTTTAACAGGTTTTTTCTTCTAATAGTGCATATTAAAAATAGTCCTAGGAACCAATCCTCACCTGCCCCCCATGACACTTCTGTTCTTTATTTTCTTGATAACTAGGTATTGTCCTGAATGTCGCAATGATGCAAGTGAGGTGGTTTTGGCTGGTGAGAAGCTGAAAGAAAGCAAAAAGAAAGCCAAGATGGCATCTGCAAATTCATCCTCCCAGCGGGACTGGGGCAAGGTAGGTCCATCCTGGTTTGGCTTGTCTTGCTCTTCTGCAGTGCCAGACTTCAGTCCGGCACTGCTGCTGGGCACATGTAAAAACCTCAGGACGGATGTGTACACAATTACATGGCTCAGCCAGCTCAAAGTATTTCACATGTTCTCTAATCTACTAGAATGTCATTTTTGTTCCACAAAGAGAAAAGTCACAGGGGTGACAAGTCTGTCCAAGCAGAGTTGTCTCTTGACAACTAGCTTGTCTTAGGAAGCCCTGAGAACAATTGCTAGTTACAGTGGCTTGCAGTGGAAACATTTACCTTTCAACAGCATACGGCCAGTATTGGGCAGGTTTAACTCTCCCATTTGTTAAATAGGTAGCAGGAATGATTCTGTGCTAACCTTAGGTGGGATTGCTTTGTTACGTGGGTTTTATATGGGGGAACGTAATTGATGAATGTGTCCTTCTCTTATAGCTCCACGTTTTCCTTTGTACACAATAAATTGGTGGACTAATTTGTGGCATTTTTTGTCTTTATCTGTGACTTTTTTATTTTCTAGGGCATGGCATGTGTAGGTCGCACAAGAGAGTGTACCATAGTCCCATCAAACCACTATGGGCCGATCCCTGGAGTTCCAGTTGGAACCATGTGGAAGTTCAGAGTCCAGGTGAGATGCTGTATCTGGCCCCATTCTTTTTCCATTGTGGAGTGGGTGGGTGTTCCTGGGAACAACAGACAACTGCTATTTATTATCTGGGTACGAATGTGCAAGGAGGCCCTTGAATCTGATGGCAAGCAGGAATGTACTCACTTCAATTATTCCTTTATTCGACCGATAGTCAGAAAAACATCAATAAAGACATCGAAAAGATACACAAGTAAAAAAACAACGGGGAGCACTATTAACATTATACAGGTAAACCCACATCGAGGCATTTGATTTTACGCTTCCGACACTTAAGCGCCAGGAAGAGGAATTTAGCCAGGAATGTACTCATTTAGCTGTGTTTGCAAGAACTACAAATTCTGGACTGGCAAGTGGCTACTGCCATTTTTTTTAAATATTGTTGCCCTGACCCTTTTCGTTCAGAAGGGGAATACTGCTTTTCCCATTGTTACTTACCTGCCTGAAATGTAACATGAAGAGCTCTTGGGGAACTGCACTCTCATTGCAAATGGGGCCATGGCAGTTATAGCTCGTAGGTGGTGTAGTGGGTGAAGTGTTTTACGTTCATTACCATTATAAGGTTTCCATATCTCCCCATTGATCCTTTGGTAATTGGATGCTTCCATGTTGACTGTGTGTACTTGAACTCATGGATGTGCATTTCTCCATAGGTAAGCGAGTCGGGTGTCCACAGGCCCCATGTTGCAGGTATACATGGCAGAAGCAATGATGGAGCGTATTCACTGGTCCTGGCAGGCGGCTATGAAGATGATATAGTAAGTGATGTGTGTGTCAGTTAGCTCATCTCATCATTCTCACCTCTTTTCTAGAAGGCACAATAAACTGCTCTTAAGAAGTACCCTGTTAGGTAAAAGGTTTTGTGAGAGGGATATGTGTCCTCCTCAGGAGTAAACTCGCATCAGACGGGTTTACTAAACTAACGGTTTTATTTACAGGTTACAGTTAGCAGAAGTTACAGTTCATCATCCGACTCCGTTGTGTCAGATCCCCCGAGTAAAGGCTTTCGATTTTGTCCCCAGCATAAAAGCTTAGCGAACCCCCAGCGCCACCTCTCGCTCCTCCGTTTCCTAACCCTATCCGCTGCGGCGCTGGCTCCTTCCCTTTCGCTTTCGTCCTCCCTCGAAGTTGTTGTCGAGTCTCTGGCAAGATCCTCGACCCCCTGCTCCTCCTCTGTCTCCATTTCCTCGTCTCCTCCCACTGGCTCCCTGAGAGCCTCCGCTTCCTGTGACAGCACAGGTGGTGACAGCCCCTCGCTCTCACTTCTCCATACCTCCTTCCCTGTCTCTGGCGACAGCCTAGGTGCTGCCTCCTCCTCTTCCCAAGCTCACAACACCTCCTCCGGTGTCCAGTGGCGGCTGCTTGGTTTCTCTACCCCTTCCGCCACCTCTCCTGACTCGGGGCAGCCCCTGACAGGTTTGTCCTCTTTCTCCCATCCCAGATAAGTTTGGATCATGGGATGGACTCCACCATGGGGTGCTGCTCTTACTTCTTCACACTTTAAAACATGAATTGTTTGTGGTATGAACATGATTTATGTTGTGTAGAGAGGAAAAGAGCGTGTCAGATGTCAGAAACACTCCTGTAAGCTCTCTGTCTACATTGGTATGAACCAGTGAGGTTAATGCTATTTTTGTTTGTCACATAATGTGTGACACAATGTTAGTACTGGGTGAATGCATGTATCAATCCTATAGTAGCTACAGTCTGCTGTATGTTGTTGTTCAGTTTATTTGTTGCATAATACAAAGCATCTCAAGGAGACTTACAGTACTCAGTTAAAGGACCCATTAATGTTTAACAATAAAACAATGATCATTCCCACCCATGCCACCAAAAAAGCACTATGCTGCCCTTGAGAGGTTCCTGTAAGAGGCAAGGCCAAGGGCTGCTCAGGGTTGCTGCTGTCTTTTTATGTATCTACACAGCCAGAGTGTGGCAGAACTGGAATAAAAAATCCTCTTGAATGTCACCGGTTTGGGAGGACACAATAATATAGTAACATCTGAGTTAAGCGAGGTATGTGATTTGAAATAGGGCTGGGGAAATATTGCAAAATTCCTTGGTTGCCACAGGTTTTTTAAAAGCACAGATTGGTGGAGTTTAGCAAGTACCTAAGTGTTTTATGTGACAACACCAGTTTATTCAGGTGCTTGAGTGACCAGGTGGTGGATTGAACTATCTGGATATATTTCAGGATCATGGAAATTCTTTCACTTACACGGGAAGCGGAGGTCGTGACCTTTCTGGAAACAAACGTACAGCTGAACAGTCTTGTGATCAAAAACTTACAAACATGAACAGGTGAGGCAAGAGAGCTTATCTTTCAAGGGCTTTTCAGGAAATGTCAAGCTATGAAAGCATTCCTATTTTCTACGAGCATTTAAAGAAAGAAAAGAAGCAGGTGTTTTATAGATGTTTACTGGCCTGCCTAATGTGGTGGCTCTTGAAACATTCTTGCTTTATTGACTGTTTCTCTAGGTTGTAATAATAAACATAATGTTTATTATTACACAGGAAAGATACATTGAGCAACTTCTTCCAGTTCTAGAAGCGGATTCTCTGCCTTCCATTTTGTTTTGGAAATACGTTGAAAAGCAGCAGGACTCCTTCACAATTTGCTTATGGGCTTCCTGGAGGCATCTGGCTGAGCAGTGCGGGAAGCAAATGGATTTTTGTGTGGGGAGCAGATGGATTTTTGGTCTGGTCAAGTGGGGCTTTTCTGTCCTTAACCATGGCTTATTCTGTGATGAGGGAAGAAAAGCTACCGGTACTTGCGTCTTCTGCTCTCATCTCCATACCAAAGATCTACAGCAGGTTTCGGGAACCTGTGATCCTCCAGATGTTGCCGGACTCCTGTTTGCATCACCCCTGACAATTGGCCAGACTGGCTGGTGCTGATGGGACTTTAAAGTCCAACGTGATCTAGAGGGTCACATGTTCCTCCTCTCTGATCTCTTTAAGAACTAAGGGCTGGGTTCCACATGCATTCCCACAAACACTTTCTCTTTTTAAAAATTATTTTGTAGGGCGTTGGCGCTGAACTGCAGTGCTCCAATCAATGATAAAGACGGCTCAGAGGCTAAGGACTGGAGAGCCGGAAAGCCAGTGAGGGTGGTGCGGAATGCAAAGGGGGGCAGGCATAGCAAATATGCCCCTAAGGAGGGGAACAGATATGATGGCATATATAAGGTAAGGACGTTTGCCTAAGTGTAAGGCAATGTGGATTCAAGGTGGGTTCTTTAGGAAAGCTTTGTGTGACATTTAAACCTCTCTTCTCATTTCCTTTTTTAGGTTGTTAAATATTGGCCTGAAACAGGGAAATCTGGCTTCTTAGTGTGGCGATACCTGCTCAGGAGAGATGATGATGAGCCAGCCCCTTGGACCAGGGAAGGGAAGGAGAGAATGAAAAAACTTGGGCTGACAATGCAGGTAAGTCATGCTGTAGAGTGTTGAGAAGCATTGTCCTTTGAAGGGTCAGGAGTCCAGCTGTTGCGAGAGAAATGGTGGTTAAGGTAACCTCTCAGGATTGTGTTATGCTTTTGGCCACTTATTTGGCTTTGTTTTCTTTCTCTGGTAGTTGAACAGGAGTGCACACCCAGTTCAGGTGTGCTTGATTTTTTTCCTCCCTGTAATGCCCATTGAATGTCCTGTGTTCAATACCTACTGCTGAAACTTTCAGATTTTGAGCAGCATGTTAGAGCCATGCAGTCATTAAGCTAAAAACCACCCCCCAGTAATTAGTGGCTGCTTTTTTATTAGAAAAAACCTAGCTGTCCCCATTTTCAGCTCAACAGTTACACCAGTGCCGTCCAGTAGGCAGCCTAGCACTCTGGATTTCATGGCAATACATTTTCCTTTACATCTATACCTGCAGTTATGTGTAACGCCAGTTATTAGTCTTTGGCACTGGTGGCAGCAAGAGCAGTGCTGTGGTTGATGGATTTAGATCAGGCTTCCTCAACCTCGGCCCTCCAGATGTTTTGAGACTACAGTTCCCAGCACCCCTGATCACTGGTCCTGCTAGCTAGGGATCATGGGAGTTGTAGGCCAAAAACATCTGGAGGGCCGAGGTTGAGGAGGCCTGATTTAGATGGTGCAACTCAGCATTCTTATGGTAGGAGAAAGGAATCCTAAGAGCTTCCCTGTGAGATTAGACCGGATCAGTGGCCAGTGTTGGATTAAGGGATGTTGTCTCTCAGGGCTATGCACAGGCTAACCATTTCTCATTCCTAATTCAGTATCCTGAAGGGTATCTGGAATCTGTTGCAAACAAAGAAAAAGAAAACAGTAAGAAAACAGAAGAGCTTGAAACCCCAGGGCAAGGGAAAAGGAAGAGGAAATCTGGTAGGTATTGATACTGAAAAATAGGGGTGTGTGCCTTTAAAATGCCTAATTTTTTTACAAGACTCAGTCCCCCAGGTTTGTTATCGGTCAGAGAATAATTAGATTAGATTAGATAATGAGCTGAGTTGAGGCAGGATCCAGTGAAAACAAGGCAGATCTTTATTTTTCTGCTGCAGCACGCTCCCTCCTCCCTGCAAGGTGGTGAGAGACCAAGAACATAGTGTGTCACATCTTTTAAATGTTTGCATTTTGGCCTGCGGAAGGAGGACATCCCCTTACCTCAATGTCACAAAGATATCGCACATAAGGTGGGGTTGCAGTTGCTTTGGCAAGTCAAGATGTGTTACATTTCTGAGGATTAGCAAGATTTACATAGTTCCTAACAGGTTATGCAGAGCATTAACACTGGAAATAGGTTCTCCTAGGGCAGGGGTACCCCAAAAAAACCAAAGAACTCATAATTGACTTTAGGAGGAAGAAAAGTGCATTTTTACCATTGCACATAAATGGCGAGGAGGTGGAGAGGGTTGACAGTTTTAAATACCTGGGCATCTACATCTCTGAGGACCTCTCATGGACTGCAAACATTAATATGGTTGCGAGGAAGGCGCAGGGGAGGTTGTATTTCCTGAGAATGCTCAGGGGATTGAATCTATCTCAGCACCTACTTCTGTCCTACTATCACAGTACCATTGAAAGTGTCCTAACCTATAGTATATTATCGTGGTATGGGAGCAGCTCTGTAATGGACAAAAAAGCTTTACAGAGAATAATTAAAATTGCCCAGAATGTTATTGGGCTCCAACTACCAACCCTGGATGAGATCTTCATGTCTCGCTGCTTGAAGAAGTCACACAGTATCCTGAGAGATCCCACCCACCCTGCTCACAACCTCTTTGTACTGTTGTCTTCGGGCAGAAGATACAGGACGATGAAAACTCGAACCACACGCCTTCTGAATAGTTTCTATCCAAGAGCTTTGATTGCACTAAATAATGATCTCAGGGCCAGTAGTAAGAAATAGTAAGCAGTGAGTAGTAAGGAACGAGATAGGTTTAGGTCATGTTATGTTTTTAATAGGTTATGTTACATCTGGATTATGTTATGTTTTAAATAGATTATGTCTTAATAGGATGAGAGTGTTGGAGATATGTGCAAATGTGTACGGTAAATCCGGTCTTTGGGTGTTTGATTTTCGTTGTTGTGTATACTGTGTATATACGGACAATGACAATAAATTTATCTTATCTTATCTTATCTTACCCAAACTTTCCAGATTTGATGAAGTGAACATGTGTGAAGGCCGACCAAAGTTGTTGAGCTTTTTTTTTTAAAGGATTTTACCCCAGGACATATACTGCCATGGGGGCTGAATTAAATCAGCCAGTGGGCTGGATTAGGCCCACGAAACGGACTTTGGACATGCCTGTCCTAGGGATTGAGTGATATGGCAATCAGGAACGTCGCACACCTGGGCAAAACCATGCAATATCTGAAGACAGTTGACACTTATTGAAGCTAAAAAGTTGGGAGGAAAACCTCTCAGGCATTTCCCCTGACAGGCAGCAGCCAACATGATCTCAGGCAATGGGGTTATGGAGGATGTAGGGTCTCCCACAATGCAAAGAGGCACACATGACCAACAGGTTCCAAAAGTAAGAATTACACATTGTTCCATAGGGAAATTCAAGCTTCCCTTGTTTTAATTAAATGAGGCAAGGTTCGGGTACATGCCTCCATTAGAACCAGGCAAACAAGGAAGGAGGACAGGGTGGATTTCCTGGACAAGCATGTGTGGTGTGGTGCTTTGGGGTGACATAAGGGTGCACTAATTTACGTGCATCCTTGGGAAGATGTGGTGGGGCACAGATGTATAGAGAAAAGAAAGGGGGTATGCAGTGGGAACTTTTCTGGTAACAATTATCCAATTCTGGTACCTTATCCAATTGTCTACAGTTTTCTTCATTGGAGGGGGGCAGGCAGAAAATAAAACTGAGATAAAGCATCCTGTATTTTCGTTTCCAGGAAATGAGATGGACCTCTCTGTTTCTCCTGCTGGCACACCAAAGAAGACCAAGGTTGAAGTCTACAAGCTCACCCCCAAGCAGAAGGCCCTCATTAAAGATGACGAAGCCAATGCAAAGTTGTGGAGTGAAGCACTAGAAGCCCTTAAGGACGGCCCGGTATGTGTGGGGCGGGTACCACTTGCCCCAAAACAATGGTTAAGAAACAATGGTTATTGGCATTCTGTTTAACTTGGGATTTCCCTGGTCTGTACATGCAGCATGCTGCTTTTAAAAAAAAGACTTCCCACATTAAAAGCAGCAGCACCGAAGGCAAAACCTAAGCTCTCTCTCAAAGTAGAAACCTAGCAATAAGAGAGGCTGGGACCAAGTCTTTGCCTCTACCATGCAACTGGGAAGCTTACAGCCTCCCTGGGGAGAGCATTCCACAAGTGGGGAGCCACTGCAGAAAAGGCCCATTTAATGTTTAAGCAATAGGAGAACAGAAGTAGCACTACTGTAACTCCTCTATCTCCCTTTTCACGGCAGAAATTCCTCAACAAAGTGGAAGAAACTTTCCTGTGCATTTGCTGTCAGGAAGTGGTGTTTCGGCCAATAACAACGGTGTGCCAGCACAATGTATGCAAGGTGAGGAGCTGCCATTGATTTTCACTGCTGTGCCTATTTCAGAACATTGACTCTTTCTATAATTTTTAAGACTTGAAACCTGCTGAATGGCTCTGGAAACATTCTAAAGCAGGGGTGGGGAACCTCAGGCCTGCGGGCCAAATTTCGCCTGGTCTGAGTCCAGTCAGGTGTGGAGCAAGTGAATAGGTTGCACAAACGAGTTCCTCATTGATTATTCAACCGCACAACCAATTGCCTGCTGAAAGCAGCATTGCAAGCCGTTTTCTGAGCATAGGACTGGCAAAGCCCCTTGTGCTGTGGTTCCCAAGCATTCAGCAACCTGCTGGCTGTCATGTGCTTGGAAAAAGTCCGTGCAAAGGGTTTTATGGGGGAGAAAAACCAGCCCTCAATCATCACCATCAAGATGTCAGGCAATTGAGTTGTCCTTCCCACAGGTCACCAAAGTTGTCCTGTGTTGACTGAGAACAGATAGAGATCTGGGCCAAAAGCGTTCCCACTCTTGTTCTAGGGTGTGCACTATTGTGTGAGTGAACAAGGTGTCACCAGTAGGCAGAGCCAAACTCTACAGGGACAGGGAACCAGTGCACCTCTAGCTGTTGTTGGACTTGCAACTCGAATCAACATGGCCAGTGGTCAGGAATAATGGGAATTGGAGTCTAACCTCTGAAGCTGCACAGCTTTCCATCCCTGCTCTACAGGGCGGCTGCATGCAGAATAAAGTACAAAAGTTGTATCTTGCAATATTTGTTAACCTGTTCTAAGAGGCCACTCCTATCTTCCACTGTAATATTTAATGTGAAATGGGAAGGTCCCACTTAAGTCAAGACTGCAGAATTCTTGGGATTCTCTTCCCCTGAAGGTTGTTAAAAGGAAGCAGCAGCAGCAGCAGCAAAAAACTACCGGTAATTGTGTAAGACCACTAGCCAAAAAAAAAATAAATCCTTCCAGTAGCACATTAGAGACCAACTAAGTTTCTTGGTATGAGTTTTCGTGTGCATGCACACTTCTTCAGATACTCTGGGTCTGGTGACTTCTGTTTCAGTGTATCTGAAGAAGTGTGCATGCACACGAAAGCTCACACCAAGAACAAACTTAGTTGGTCTCTAAGGTGCTACTGGAAGGAATTTCTTTATTTTTTATTTTGTCTAAGGTGAATAGAGTGAGATAGGGTGTGACTGAAATATCCTGGTGCTCCTTGTTTCTGTATAGACTTTAGCTGTTATCTCAGGATGGTGATTAAATCTTTTTTGTGTGTGGTGAAGAATTCTCATCACCCTTCACAAAAACAGGCGGGTTTAATTGGTACTGCATTTAATAAAGGACAGACAAGTTTCAGCAATAATTCCTCTCAACACAGGCTGTTGTTGTTTTTAAATACAAACTTGATATACCTAGTCTGTTGTTGTTGTTGTTCAGTCGTTCAGTCGTGTCCGACTCTTCGTGACCCCATGGACCAAGGCACGCCAGGCACACCTATCCTCCACTGCCTCTCGCAGTTTGGCCAAACTCATGTTGGTAGCTTCGAGAACACTGTCCATCCATCTCGTCCCTTCTCCTTGTGCCCTCCATCTTTCCCAGCATCAGGGTCTTTTCTAGGGAGTCTTCTCTTCTCATGAGGTGGCCAAAGTACTGGAGTCTCAACTTCAGGATCTGTCCTTCTAGTGAGCACTCAGGGCTGATTTCTTTAAGAATGGATAGGTTTGATCTTCTTGCAGTCCATGGGATACTCTCAAGATACCTAGTCTACAGAACAATAAAAGTATTAGCATAGCTGGCTTGACAGAGGGTCCTCCTTGTTGCCCTTTACCAGAATTAAGTTTGCTGCAGTTTGTGTGAATATTGGCAATTTTATCACCAAAGCAGAGTATTCTTAAGTTATACGGTAATTAAAGCAAGATGTTATCTTAGATGTGGGTTAGCACTCTATTTCTCATTGCAATCAGCAAGGTGTTGGTGTTGGGGAAGGGTTGAATCTTTGATCTCTTGTTCAGTGTAAAGATAGCTGGTATCTTTTGATCACCCATTCATTATTATTTTTACTCTGCAGAGTCTAGAATCTTAAATTAGAAATTTGTTTTCTTAATGCAAGGATCAAAGAATATTTGCAAAAGTATAGGGTTCCCCCCCCCATCTTATACTGAGTGGTAGTGGCTCTACAGGCTTCCAGGCAGGTGTGTCTTTCTCAGTCCCACCTGGATATTCTGGGGATTGAACCAGTGATTTTTCATTCAAAGGAGATGGTCTACTACCCTTTCATAAGTAGTAGCTATATTTTTCCCAAGGAAACATACTACACTCCTATTTGCTTTAATGCTTTTGGCAAACAAAAACCAGATGCACTTCAATAGCTATGACAAACTTTTAGTGCAGTGCTCCCCAACCTTTTTATCGTCGTGGACCGGTCAATGTTTGATAATTTTACCACGGCCCGCTGAGGGGGGGGGGGACATTGATTGTTTATATTTTAGATTGTTTTGATGTCATAATTTTAATTTAATTGTATTTAAACATGCCTTCAAAATAAAATACAGTTACACCCAAAAATGAATATAAAGTGATTTAACATTTGAACACCGCAGTAAATAAAATTGAAATAATTTATTGTTCCTTGGGCGGCCCGGTACCATTTGATCCACGGACCACTGGGCCACGGACCGGGGGCTGAGGACCACTGCTTTAGTGGATGGGTTTTATGTCGCTGTTTAGTATGCTAGTGTCTTTGCGTGGAGTGCCCTATATGGGTGGATGGAGCAGCCAAGTAATTTTGTTGTTCCCGAAGGGGACAATGACAATAAATTCTATTCTATTCTATTCTATTCTATTCTATTCTATTCTATTCTATTCTATTCTATTCTAGTGGTCTTAAAAATCCTCATTTCTTTGATCTCTCCTTTTCTCCCCAGGACTGCCTAGATCGATCCTTCCGAGCAGAAGTCTACAGCTGCCCAGCCTGCCGTTATGATCTTGGCAAAAACTATACAATGCAAGTGAATGAACTGCTGCAGACCCTCCTGAGCCAGCTCTTCCCTGGCTATGGCAATGGACGGTGATTCCAAAAAGCACTTCTAATTTCATTAAATTTTTTTTTTTTAAGCAAAACCTTGTGGGGTTTTTTGACGGGGTTTTATTTAAATAAATAGCCTTTCAGAAAAGCTGTCACTGTTGTCTCCCTTCCCTGAAAACTATAAAGGTTGAGGAACCTGCTTATGTATTTTTGTAGTAATGATTGCATCTTTTTTTAAAGGAAACCTTCATGGTTGTAGGAATTGCAAATTTCTCATTGTGTGCTACTAAAATCTACAGAATCGCAGTTTTATAAAATGGGGTGTCATTTTCTTTTAAAACTAAAAACCTAGTACATGGCTTGGTTGCTAGAACAATCTCTTTGGATTTTTGACTGTTAAGTTTGATGCTCTTGATCTTTTTGTGGCAGCATTTTAAAAAAAACCTGTTATCACAGCATTTTTTTTACTATTGTCAGTTTAGGACCCGTCACAGTGATCATTTGAGACCCCTTGATTCTTGGAGTGTTGACGTTTTTTGCTAAAAGCCCCCTTCTCTACTGGTTACTTGTCTTAACAGTCTTTATGTAAAAGTTACTACCTCAGTCTCCACATTTAATCAGCCAGGTGCTGCTTCCTACTTAATAGTGCCATATGGGAACACACAAAAGCCATTTGGAAGTGCCTTTTTACTGCTTTTTTTGCTGTGAAAGACTGAGCTTTGAACATTGGAAAAGCACTGAATTTTCTAAACTGCCAACAAAGTTTTGCTCCTGGGATTCAAAAATGTCACTACCGCTGCTCTAGATCATTAGCTTTAGATCAGTGTCCTTCTGTGTGCATGTCTGAATATTCCTTTTTATCTTACTTAGAATGGGAAATTAGACATGTAACTAGCTTTGAAATGGAAAGGCTTGGTTGTATATTCGGTGGTTGGTCATTCTCGCTTCAAACAGTACCAAAACTTTACAGTTTAATACCTCAGGATAAAGCAGAGTTGATACTAAATCACTCTTCACATCATACAGACTGGAATAAATGTGCTTGTTTAACTTTTTTTAGCCTCTTTACCTCCTTATAAATGTATATTGTTTGGAAACTTTTATGACTTTTGAATTATGCCACAGTTTTGTACAAACAAAAGTTCTCAAAAATAAAATACCTTTTCGTATCAAAGAGAATGTGCCTGATTAAATTTTGAAATTCAGTTTTGAGTTTGGTGATGATTAGATCTGTGTGGCTGGAGATCTAGATAACTTTTAGTCCAGCTGTTGCTCCCCCTACCCCACACTTGAGTTGACAACCTTATCTTGAAATAGCTGACTGCCTGTTTTTAGCATGTGGAATGAACACTGGTTACAAATTGAGGGAAAATGCTAGCAGTAGCAGCAATTTCAGGGACGGTGAGAAGATAAATTTGTTTAAAACTTTTGTTGTTGATTGCACAGCTTGACTAAAGCTTCATTTTAAATATAGGATTGTCTTTGTTTGTTTTATATATTGTAGGTTGCTTTGAGTCACTGTTGTAAGTAATAAAACTGCTCCTTTCCCATTATGGTGTACCCAAGAGCCCATTGTTGTTGTTCAGTCGTTCAGTCGTGTCCGACTCTTCGTGACCCCATGGACCAGAGCACGCCAGGCACGCCTATCCTTCACTGCCTCTCGCAGTTTGGCCAAACTCATGTTAGTAGCCTCGAGAACACTGTCCAACCATCTCATCTTCTGTCGTCCCCTTCTCCTTGTGCCCTCAATCTTTCCCAACATCAGGGTCTTTTCTAGGGAGTCTTCTCTTCTCATGAGGTGGCCAAAGTACTGGAGCCTCAACTTCAGGATCTGTCCTTCCAGTGAGCACTCAGGGCTGATTTCTTTAAGAATGGATAGGTTTGATCTTCTTGCAGTCCATGGGACTCTCAAGAGTCTCCTCCAGCACCAAGAGCCCATATAGAGTCCTTTTGTAGGTTCTCTATTGGTAGGAGAAAATAACACAGACCAGAGAATATTGAGAAGCAAAGCAGCTACCCTGTTTCCCCTTTTTTAATACGTAGTCATAAAGTAAGCCATGGCAGGTTTTTTTTTACCTTTGTGAGAAGTAAGACGTACCCCAAAAGTAAGCCGTGGTGCCGCCATTGTTCCCGTCGCCTCCTCAGCCCCTCCTGCGTGCGCAGGGAGCCAGCGAACCAGTGAGAGGCACGGGGGGGAAACGCGCCTCTTGTGGAGTTCTGCCCCGCCTGCTTAGCGCGCAGGGAGAGGGGGGAAAGACGCCTCTTCCTGCCCCACCTGTTCCCCGTGCGCAGGGAGCCAGCGAACCAGCGAGAGACACGGGGAAACGCGCCTCTTGCGGAGTTCTGCCCCGCCTGCTCAGCGCGCAGGGGGAGGCTGTACCGTACCCCATACTGACGTAATAAAAATAAGACATCCCCTGAAAATAAGCCACCCTGTGTTTTTTTTTGAGGAAAATAAATTATAAGACGGTGTCTTAAAAAGGGGGAAAGACGGTAGTAAGCCTGATCTTTATTAACAGTTGTAACAGGATGCTCCCCCACATGCAGGAGAAAGGAGGAGGACCCAGAACAAAGGTGTGCCTGCCCTTATATAGACATTTTAAATTGCCAGTCCTACAGTCCAAGACCCCCCCCCCCAGAAGTGCTTTGTTTATCTCCTGTCTGGCAAGTTACCTGATTGCATTATCTGGATTTTGGGCACTCTTGTTATTATAACTACCTTACTTAATTCCTGAATCTAGGTTACATATCAAAGACTCACACCCTGTTACACCTTATTCATATATTGAATGTGCCCTTAAGACAGGATTTGTGAGGAAAGATACAATGGGGAGGTTTCCCACTTTGACCTTGCAGAGAAATATTTGAGGTCAATTTGTGGGGTTTCAGATATAGATACAGTTTATAGATACAGTTGTTGTCCAGAGCACGCCAGGCACTCTTATGCCTGTTGTCTTTGTCCATGGGGTTTTCTTGGCAGGGGATACTGGAGTGGCTTGCCAGTTCCTTCTCCAATATATACAGTTATGAACATTTAATTTTTTTATATATGACCTTAAAATTCTTATAACATCACCTTGGTAAAAAGGGACCAATAAATGTAATTAATAATAATAATACTCCCATCAGCCCCTGCCTGCATCCCATAGTCCCTTTGCAAGGGATTGGGAAGTTATTGTCCCTCATATGGACTATGCTTCCCATCATCCCTAACAATTGGCCATGCTGGCTGAGGCTGATGGAAATGGTAATCCCAAACATATGGAAGGCACCAGCTTGTGGAAGCTTTGGCTGAAAAGAATAGTTATGTTACAGAAACACAAAGAGTGAATTGTACTTTCCGAGGCCAAGATTAGTAAAGCTTGAAAGTTGCTATCAAGTGTTGAGGGGACAATTCTGGCTCTTAAAATATGAAGGTTGCCTGTCTTGAGTAGTTGGCTTTGGTTGTGATTCAAAGGGCTCCTTCAAATGCATGCAGGGTGAGTGGAATTTACCGTATATGTTGGGGCAATGGCTTACACTTCGGCTGAGAGATTTAAAAAATGGAGTGGTCAGAGCTGTAGTCTTAAGGACACTTGGAGAACCACATTCTCTTTTTAAAACTAGACTATGGGGCAGAGCTTTGGGGGAAGAGGAGAGTTTTTGTCTGAGCAAAGCCCCTTTTTCCATACATAGGCTTACTTGGAAACAAGTACCTTAGACTTGAAAAAGTGTTTTGTGATAGCAGGAGGTTTATTGATGAAAGAAGTCACTAAAATGTTTGCTCTGGGTTGCATTCCTGTGCACAATTACCTAGGAGCAAAACCCACTGGTCACAGTGGGGCTTAATTCTGAGTAAGTCTGCCTACCCCACCTCACAGGTTTGATGTGAGGATTAAATGTAGCAGGGGTAAGATAATAAATCAAGGAGTCAGAGCTAGACTCTTCAACAGGTGGCTATCCAACATCTGCTTGAACATCTCCAGCATGTAGATCTCCTCTCCCCATAGGCCGTTGGTTCCATGAATTGCTCTTTATCCTCCATATTTTAAACTGAGTCTACCCTCCTTACTGTTAAGTCCATTTGATCTAGTCTGGCCTCTTCTCTGTAGGAGACCCTCGAGTATTTGAAGAGGGTTCCTATTCACCCCCCACCCCACCTTCTCCAGATGAAACACCCTTCCTTCTAAAACCTGTTTCCATAACCCCATGATGTGTTTTTCCTTGCCTCCTGAGCCAATTCCAGTTTTGTTTTGAAGTATTCTGCATTTTTTATTTTGTCCTTTCTCTTCCGAATAATACCAGCTGGCATACATGCGCTCAATACCCTACATCTGTATGGGCAGATTAGGCTATCGAAAGCTCATCCTGCCTCTTTTGCCAGGTGCGCACATTTGAACTTGGGCGATCCTTGGGAGAGTCCCAAAGCCCATGATCCCCCCCCCCCGCAGGCTCAAAAGCATGCTTTTATGATTTGCAAGTACTGTAGTGACCTTCGGCCCCCATTTATATTTACATTGCCCGCTCCTTGCTCATAGAAATGTTTTGAATAACAATGCAATGTGCCAAGGGTGTGGGGTGCAGATTGCGGGAGGTGGGCGTTGAAGTGGAGAGGGGAGGGGGGGGAAAGGGTGCAGATCTTGATTTAATTTGCAAACCAATTCTCTCTGGGGCGCCCGCGATGCTGGTGCTGGAAAAGAAGCCAGCCGGCCCCCCGGCCCCTCCCTTATTGGTTCTCAGAACCCTGCAGCCCCCTCCTCCTCCTGCCGCTGATTGTGTGTGCACGTCCTCACGTAGGCCGCCGGTGCTCGCTTTACCATCCAGCCCAGTACGAGAGGAGGAGGAGGAGGGCCCAGAAAAGGGCGTGTCCCGTGGGCCACCTTAAGCCTCGCCCTCCACCCAATCAGAAGCGGAGCTTGCCACTGACCTCCTTCCCCCGCCTTCCTCATTGGTTCTGCGGCTCAACCAATGCCGGAGCCGGAGAGAGAGAGAGAAAAGTGGGGGGGAAGGCTCGAGAGCTCTTTCCATTGGGCTTACAGGAAAAGGGGCGTGGCTTGGAAGAAGAAGAAGAGGAGCGAGGGAGGAGGCGTGGCCAACCGCGGCGGTGTTTCCCACCCCCTTCCCCCCGGAGTTGGTCCTCGCGCCTGCCCTTCAATCTCCAGCGGCCAGCCAATCTCGCGCGCGGCGGAGGGCGGGAGCTCCTCGGCCGTTGGAGGAGGAGAGAAGATTGGCAACGGCCGCTCGCGGAGGCGCCCCTCCCCCCCCATCCCTCAGCCCCAACTGTTTCGCCCCTCTGAGGGAGACCCGTTGGAGGCCGCTGGGGCGGCGCCTTGCGGCAGCGGCAGCAGCAGCGGCGTCGTCGTTGCCAGCCCCGGCCGCTCCGGGAAGGCCGAGGGCCCGAGAGTGTTGGCGAGTGTGGTAAGGGCCTTGCGAAGGCGACGGCGGCGGCGGGGGGGGGGTGTTGGAGGTGTTGGTGTGGCTGTCGCTCTTCTTTAATCATGACGGGAGGAGGAGGAGGAAGGGGGGGTGTTGTCGCTTTATGTATTATTTTACCTCAGGGAAAGGGGGCCGGGCCTGCGGAGAGCTGGGGGGGGAGGGGATTCCGCCGCCGCCCCCCTCCCTCCTCGGAACGGAAGCCCCGCCCCACAACGCCGTGCGTATCTCCTTCTGTGAGGGAGGCGGTCGTGGTCGCCGCTCGTTCTTTTTACCTCACTTGGAAGGGGCGCAGCAGGTACCGCTCCCCTCATGGGACGCACACACACACACACCCCCACCGCAAATCACAAGTTTTGGGTGAGCTGGGAAGCCAACGTCGAAAGTCAACACCCCCCAAACACTGCCCTGCCTTCCTCCCCCCTTACTTTGTAAATAAAACACATGTGAGACAGAAGTGGATTTGCAGCACTGGGTGACTAGGAGACTCGCTTACCTCTTTGTATTAGATCAGTGATGGCTAACCTTGACACTCCAGATGTTTTGGGACTACAACTCCCATCATCCCTGACCACTGATCCTGTTAGCTAGGGATGATGGGGGTTGTAGTTCCAAAACATCTGGGGTGTCAAGGTTAGCCATCACTGTATTAGATAGATAGATAGATACCTACCCTGTTTCCCCTTTTTTAATACGTAGTCATAAAGTAAGCCATGGCAGGGTTTTTTTACCTTTGTGAGAAGTAAGACGTACCCCAAAAGTAAGCCATGGTGCCGCCATTGTTCCCGTCGCCTCCTCAGCCCCTCCTGCGTGCGCAGGGAGCCAGCGAACCAGTGAGAGGCACGGGGGGGAAACACGCCTCTTGTGGAGTTCTGCCCCGCCTGCTTAGCGCGCAGGGAGAGGGGGGGAAAGACGCCTCTTCCTGCCCCACCTGTTCCCCGTGCGCAGGGAGCCAGCGAACCAGCGAGAGACACAGGGGGAAACGCGCCTCTTGCGGAGTTCTGCCCCGCCTGCTCAGCGCGCAGGGGGAGGCTGTACCGTACCATACTGACGTAATAAAAATAAGACATCCCCTGAAAATAAGCCACCCTGTGTTTTTTTGAGGAAAATAATTTATAAGACGGTGTCTTAAAAAGGGGGAAAGACGGTAGATAGATAAATTTATTACGGCCATTGGCCCAACACATAAAAATCACATAAAAGATCACATCGCATAAAAATCACATTCCCAAAACAGCATATAAGTATTTGTGACTTCCGACAGAAGCTAACATAAAACGTCACCCTCTGATCATTTACTGGGTAAATTGTCCAAAATGTCAGCAGGTCCACTATCGCGCCATGATTCATGGTTTAAAAGGGTTCTCCGGGCCATACAGAAGTCCTTTTTTCCTCTTTATAGACAAGACGCTGATCAGATATCTAGCAACGGTGAGTGATCTGGAAGGGTCTTCATCATTTAATAGAAATCTCAGTTTGGCTTCGTTGGGCTCATCAGCAATCCCCATTAAAAGCCTCTTTGTATTGTTTGTGGGGTGTTTCGAGGGTTGTGTGTATTTCCAGTGCTGGAGGGAGAGTTCAGGAGTCAGTAGCAGGTCAATAGATACACCTCTAAATAAGAGGCGAATTGCATGCACAAACACACATGCACACACGCACACATAAATAAAGGCAAATTGCATACACAAACACATGCACACATATATAAATAGGCGAATTGCATGCCACACACACATGCGCACACAAACACATATATAATAGGGATACACACACACACACACACACACACACACACACACATCCCTATACACACACCAAAAACCCATACATACAGGTGAAACTCGAAAAAATAGAATATTGTGGAAAAGTCCATTTATGTAAGCAATTGTTTTCATTAGCTACTGGAGTTTAATATATGAGATAGACTCATGACATGCCAAGCGAGATATGCCAAGCCTTTGTTTGTTATAATTATGATGATTATGGCGTGCAGCTGATGAGCACCCCAAAGTTGAAATTGTTACTTTGGGGTTCTCATCAGCTGTACGCCATAATCATCACAATTATAACAAATAAAGGCTTGATATATCTCACTTGGCATGTCATGGGTCTATCTCATATATTCATTTCACCTTTTAAGTTGAATTACTGAAAGAAATGAACCTTTCCACGATATTCAATTTTTTTCCGAGTTTCACCTGTATATAATAGGCAAATATATACTAATACATACACATTTATGTATAAATATAATAGCGTATTATTGAATCCCAAATGTCTCAACTTCTTGCCTCTGTGTTCCATCAACACACATGTATATATTCAACCATGTCCTACTCTGAGTATACTCACCAAATTATTGAATTTATTGGTTGCTTTTTCCCTTTTAACCTGGGCAACTCAAAAGTGTCTTAACACATGTCCTGTTCACTTCAGAGGGTCTGCTCTGAATGGAATTTAGCTGGACACAGGTGTTATATAATATTAAGTTGTATCCAGTGTTAGTCAGTGTAGAGACCCATGGAAATGAATGAATGTTACTAGCTTTGGGCCTATCATTTCAATGGGTCTGAGTGAAACTTGGATATGTATAGAGTGCATGAATAGAGTGCATCATAGTTGTAGTAGAGACCTACCGTATTGAAATAAGTGAAGATGGCTAACTTTGGTTCTTTAATAGTGGTCCTAGTCTGAGTAGAAAAGTTTGTTGAAAGTTAATGGTTTAAATGGTAATTGTTGCTTTTTTATGGGTTGTATCCACTCATATTCAGAGCAGACCCACTGAAATTAAAAAGCATGACTAATTTGGATCAGTTAATTTCAGTGAGTCTCCTTTGGCTATCTTGGCCTGAAAAGCGAGTTGAGCGCTGCACCCCATAGTCGCCTTTGACTGGAGTTAACCGTCTGTCCAGGGTCCTTTACCTTTTTACCTTATTTATAAGAATTGTATTTGAGATTGTTACTCTTTTTCTAGTTGCCTGTGGGGCTTTTTGTCTTCACTGTTATTGTGGTGAATGTAAATCTGGTGATATAATATATAAATTGATGATGATAGTAGTCTATATTGTGTTGTTTTAGTTTTGTTCTAAAAGTATCGGCTATTTGTGTGTAATTTTTTTGCTGTTTTTTTACATTGTACAAGGCAATTAATAAAACAACGACAATGATAATAAATTGGAGAGAGAGAAACCACAAGATTCTTGTCTTTGTGTAGCAGGAGCAACAGGCTTAATCTGAGGACCTCCTCATCTGTACTATTATAAAAAGAGTTTACAGCAGTTTGTCATACTTGGGGATGGGGAGGTAGGAATGCCTGCTCACAATGTTCTGACACTATATATTATCACCAAAATATACCTCTCTTCTCCTTTCTCACCTGGATGTTATTACATAAATGACTGAAAGAGAAAGCAACTTCACAACTTTCTTTCTCACTGAAGTGTGGTCAACAAGTACCAGCTGGGTGCTATCTGCGAGCTACATTTGAGATTTGCCAGGCACCAGGTGCATTTTGCACTTGGCTATTGACCACTTGCGATCAAGTGAAGGTGCCAGGATGGTGCCTGACGTCTCCACTATCTGGAGGTGTATGCCTAGGGATCATTGGATCATTGGATTTTCACACACTAATACCGCATCCTATAGGATTCTATCAGTTATATTTTATCTGCACAATCAGAATGAATTTTAGGAACCAAAAAGTCATATTGAAAAATACGGCTTAAGGAGCCATTTGGCACTCTGCTTTTATATCTGAGTTTCTAACACTGCTTGTAGCCACTGACAAATTTATCTTCTATTAATTTGTCCAATCCTCCTTTGACATCTTCAAAGTGACTGCCCACTAAATGTGGCAGCTGGTTTCTCTTCAGATGTACATGCAATAAATAAGTTGTTCTGCTTACCTGCTTCAGAAAGCTGGAGGGTAGGGCTGTGTGATATGTCAATATATCGCCCAAAACTGGTTTGAAGTCCATATCGTAATGTTGGTTTCGTAATTTTTGACCTGGCAATATATCACAAATGTGTGTGTGCTATGCAAAAATCATAATGTAGGAAAAACTGTGAAGCCAACCAATGCTTCTCTCGATTCCTGCAGTCCCTGTTAACTCTGACGGCTCATTCAGGGGGCAGCAATTCATAAGAGCGGGCACCGGCAAAAATCTTGATACAGGAAAAATTGTGAAGCCAGTCAATGCCGCTACATAGTTCCATCCTTATTTCAGACTTTGTGATATACAGTATTGGTACACCGTGATGTTTAGCTGGTGATATAGCGCAATGTTGAAAACCATTTATTGCCCAGCCCTACTGGAGGGACCAACCAGATTGAGATGTCAGTCGCTAGCTAACCTGGCATCCAGATAGCTCCACGTTGTTGTAAGTAGACCCACACCAGTTGCAAAACGTGCCTGGTTTCTAATGCTGCTGCCAGTCCAGCAACTCAAGTATAACTGAGCCACAAGACGATTGACAGGCAAATGAGCAAGCAACAACTTTTGAGATAAATGAAGGAACAGTGGGAGGGAGAAAGTTAATTCTTAGACACCTAATGTGACATATTTTAGTAAGATCCAGGTTGTCCCTTTAAGAGCAGCAAAATACATCCTGCTCTCAGTATGTAACTGATGCAAGCCCTTCAAAAGCCACACTCCTGAGGTGTAAACTTTGAGCCTAATTATGGCCAACTAAATGCCAGTCCGACTAGAAAAATATTGCTAACTACACAGCTGCTGCTGTTAATGAACAAATAAAAAGGAAGCGAGAGCACACAAGCATATCCAGTGTGGTTAGATATAGCAAGTGTTTTTTGTTTTCTTACAGTTTAAGACTTGCATTTTTGCAAAAAAAAAAGGACTCTCATCCATTAAAAAAATTAAACATTTTGCTTTATATATATTGAAGCAAATGCTTTGTAGAATATGAAAGCATTCTGTTTGGAGTTCTGTGTGTAGAAGTGAAGGTCACTTGGCTGATATGACGAAAAATATCCAGCAAAGTTTCCCATAGGGCAACTTGACCTAGTCAGAAGGCCAGATCCAGAAATGGCCAACCTTCCACAGACCACTTTGACAAGTGGATGGAGTCCACTACAGGTGATTTGAACTTCAATTAACTGCTGCAATACAAAAGAAACATTTGTTCCCAATTCTTCCTTTGAAGCCCTAGCCTTAACTCATTTGCAGCACCCAGGATCTCTAGGGACCTTTGGTTGGCACACTTGTTTTTAAGTGTCAAGCAAGCAGTTAAAAACTTTTTTCATTTGCCAAATTTCTTAGTGTGGGTGAAATTTCTGCCACCCTATTTTTATCTTGCTCTTGGTTTTCTTACCTGAAATTTATTTTTTGGAATTTTGACTGTTTTCTTTTGTTTACTGAACTTTTTGTAAGCCTCTGTGAGGTTAATTTATAAAGAAAAATAGAGTACCGTATGTTTTATAGTATATATTGATGTAAATAGAAATAAATACAGATGGTCAGATAGGGAACTGACCAAAAAATCCTTCCATTACTTGCACAAGCACTGACGCACATTTTCAATAGCTGTACCTTTGCCTGAAGATCAATGCTTATATCAGTGTTTCCCAACCAGTGTGCCTCCAGATGTTTTGGGACTACAACTCCCATCATCCCTCGCTAGCAATACCAGTGGTCAGGGATGATGGGAATTGTAGTCCCAAAACATCTGGAGGCACACTGGTTGGGAAACACTGGCTTATATGATGCTAGAGCTAACAAAGGTAAAGGTACCCCTGACCATTAGGTCCAGTTGCGGATGACTGTAGGGTTGCGCACTCATCTCGCTCTATAGGCCAAGGGAGCCGGCATTTGTCCGCAGACAGCTTCCGGGTCATGTGGCCAGCATGACTAAGCCGCTTCTGGCGAACCAGAGCAGTGCACATAAATGCCATTTACCTTCCCACCAGAGCAGTACCTATTTATCGACTTGCACTTGACGTGCTTTCGAACTGCTAGGTTGGCAGGAGCAGGGACCGAGCAACGGGAGCTCACCCCGTCGCAGGGATTCAAACCGCTCTGGCACTCTCCTGCCTTGGCCCTGCTACCACAGTGGCGTCTAGCTTTTTCCAAATCTTGAGTGATTATAGCTGCAAAAAACTTTGCAAAATCATTACAAGTGATCCTTTTTTGGACACTGATGGCAAAGGTGGTTCTGTTAGATTATGAACAACCTGAAAGAGTCTCAACCTGTTTTCTGCAAATGCAATAGAGGTGGCGAAGAAAATCCTGTTTGTCATCACTATTGCCACTTGGTAGGCTCAACATTGAACTCTTAACTTGTGATTGGTGCAGTTTAGAGTGAGGGTTTTTGTTGCCACCGCTGCTCTAGCCATCTCAGCAATTGTTTCATCACCCTCACCTCTGGGGAAAACTACAGGGCCATTCAGACTCCATGCAATTGGAGAGGGCACTTCAGAGCCACACAGTTAATAGCCCTTGTTAGCTCCATATTCCAGCGAGCCACCAGGGAATCAGCCGAGAGGCCATCAGTATGGAATAATATATCCCTCAACACTCTCTGGAAGCCATTTGGATCCATTAACTGGCAGGGGCAAACAATTCAAATTGGTCCCACCTCTCTGCGGAGGGGAAGGGTTGCAGAGAAGTCTAGTTGCACCAGGAACTGATCTGACCCTGGCATTTATTTTGTTCCACTGGAACTTAATGTCAGATCATCCACAGAGGCAGATCTAAGGCATGTCCATGGCTATGAGTAGGGCCAGATTTATTCAGGGACAGCATGGATGTTAGAATCCCCTAGGACCACCAGACTAGGTATTTCCAGGAGAACATCCAACATGACCTGAAGCAGCTCAGGCAGGGAATCCATTTTTTAAAAAAGAAAGAATAATACTGTACTTTGGCTAGAAGCCTCAATTCCCATCTTCCGCTCTTAATAGTCCATCAGAATTAATTGCAAATTCGTAAATCTTTCCCACACAGTTAATAATTAGATCAAAATTATATCAATATTACAGTACAGTACCGTCTTGCTTGCGTACATAATCAATCGGTATTCAGACTTTCCAGGGGGATTTGCCAAGTAAAATAGCAAATACGCAGTATATCAAAAAGAAACAAAGGAGGCTCCCCCTCCATTTCCGTTCCGACATACCAGTTCCATAGTAAAGATAGCCTCTCTTCCACTCAAATCCTTTAGCTCCTCACTGGCAGAATCAGTTGGCAGAGTAGTTTATCTCCCCTCACTCAGAGCATGCCCGTTAATTAAGTCCGAATTATCATCTAAAAAAACAGGAGTTCGTTCGCTCATGGCGCCGATTTTGGAGAGTTGCCAAAGAGACGCACGGTGTTTTCCACCCAGTGCCCCCTGTCCCCTCATTCCTACTGGATTGGGGGCAGGTACTGGGCGATCTGCGGGTAAAGCTGCTCCCCCCTGGCCCTGGGGGGGTTGGGAGGATGATTACTCTCATCTCATCCTCAAAATATCCCGTGTGAAACAGCTCAGATGTAATCAACAGCCTCCACCATGGCAAGGCAGGGAATCCTTGGTGCAGCAGGGAGGTCAGTACACCAATAGGAATCCTGCACTAACCCTATTGCCCAACTTCCAGAACGTGCACTCAGCAAACTGGGTCTCATTAATAGGATGCCGGATGAAAACTAATGACATCCTAAAAATCACTGCAAATCCCCCCCCCCCCAAGGACCTGGGTTGCTGTGAGTAAGAGAAACCTGGTGGACAACTAGCAGCAAGAACAGGTCCACCTAACATGACCAATCAGGTCTCTGTAACACATGCCAGGTCAATTCCTCCATCCACAATCGAGTCATGGATGGCAGTGGTCTTGCGAATCATTGACCTGGCATTGCACAGCAGCACCTTAAGGTCATGTGGGACACCCTTGTTGATACCTGCATCCTTCTGGTCAGGACCACACCCGGAGGCAGGAATAGTCTTCGGACAACTAAAGTTGCCGCCTCGGTAATGACATAGTCTCGTCCTAGTGTAACTCCTCCTACTGCCTGTGATCACTGGGATTGCATGTCCCAATGCATCCCCCTATGTAACCTGCCCCAGCCATTCTGTTCTAAACAACAACAAGCAACACGTCGGCTAATAATATACTAACAGAATATTTGTAATATTATACTGTTTCAAAATTCATAACCAGAAGACATATAATATGTGCATGGAGTCACAAATAATAGGAATTAAATAAATGTTCCAAGAACAGGAATGTAGGAATAGAGAGTCACAATCAAAGATCACTGAGATGGAGGCAAAATGCCTTTCCACAGTCAATATCCTACAAATACGATGATAGGTGCCCTGAGCACAGCAGCAGACAGAACAGTTCTTCCAGGATAACGAACTGTTTCAATTATAATTCTTCATCAGCTGGCAATAATATTCAAATGCAATACAGAGATTGACATGACAAACCTGCATATAAACAACCAATAATAAATACATACCAAATAAATTGTCCCCAAAGGCACATCAGATGGCCATGAATCAGCAATCACTTAAAAGTGTAGTAAGCTGATACTGTTGGTAGAACCCTGGTAGCATTATAAAGGCTATCCAAAGGTGCAATGAATCACATACAATTTCAGGAAATTTAAAGATACAGTATCTAAAATCTAACAAAGAGAACACAAACAGTAGCCATCTTGTCAGAAAACTTAAATAAAACAATCCTATATAATAAAGTCCCTGTGTCTCTGCGTCCAGTCCGTGTGTCAGTGGAATTGCGCATGTGCCTCACGGACACAGGGATTGGAGCGGGCGGAGAGGGGGGCGTGTCCGAGAGGCAGCAGCAGCGCACGCGCGTCGTCAGTTGGGTCAGTGCCGCCGCCTCGCACGGAGCTGGGGAGGATGAGCTGAGCGGCTGCCAACATGGCTGAGGGGACAGAGGAGCGGCGGCCGTGAGGCGACGCGGGGGAAGGGGCGGGTGGGCGGGGGTGGCCGGTGCGGCTGCTGTGGCAGCGGCGGCTGCTGCTCCGAGACGCTCCGAGGGCAAAGGCGGCCGAGGCCGAGGCTATGGCGGCGCAGGGCAGACTAACCTTCTAGCGCCCATTATTTTAACGGGCATCATATCTACTAGTTGAAATCTAATTCAGTATTCAACCCCCTCCCCCGGGTGCAGAGATTTAAATAGGTAAATCAATCTGGTTTCTTGTTGGTGCAGTAACTGGACATGATCTCTCCTCACCCCCAGTTTTCTCTGATTAACCCATAGGACCGTGTAAAGTAGGTCTATATCTCCATGCTGGTGTTTTCCAAAGTGCTCAACTAGAGGCGCTTCCATGACTTGATTCCTAATGTGGGATCGATGCTTTCCTATACGGACACTGCCCGCCAGTGTGGTCGATCCAATATAAAGCAGATTGCAAGGGCATCTTATTAGGTATACCACATCTTTGGTCTGACATGTCCTGAAATGACGGATGGTAAATCTAAAGTTAGAATGAGCATCATAGATCTCTTACGTCTATATTAAGGGCAAGATACACATCTACCGCATTTATGATAACCCATTGGGCTGGAACTAGTGGAAGAACGTGTCAATGTAAGGTCAGAATGGACCAGCCATTCTGTTGGCTAGGGCCCACTCCTGGGGCAGCCCTGACCCTCTCCCCTTAAAAACAAAATATATTTATTATGCCAACTATAAAGTAAACCAATAAACCAATAGAAAATAATAATAATAAGAAACAATTTACAGTTATACGCAAATTAAAATGACCCCAACCCAATAAAAACAAAACAAAATAACCAAAATTTAAAGCTCCACAGATTAAAAGCTGTTTAAAAACATTTTCAGCAGCTGGAGCAGTAAAACCAATAACAGTCCCTAAACACTTGCCACAACCCAAGTTTGTTCCAGTGAGTCTGGGCCCCACCCAGTTGGAAAGGGCCTTGCAGCAGGAAGCAGGTCCTTCAGCGCTCACAGTAGCAGATGTTACTCTGGCCTCCCAGGAGCCTCTTGTAGCTGGCGTGTGTGAGCCTGGGCCACACACCCTAGGCCAGGTAGAAAGGACCTTACAGCAGGGAGCCTCCAGCACTCACTGTTGTTCCGGAGGGTTCATGCCTCAACCTAAAGTGGTTCATTCCAGTAACACCTTAGAGCAGCATTTCCCAACCGGTGTGCCGCGGCACACTGGTGTGCCGCGAGACACCGGCTGATGTGCCGCGGAAAAAGGGACCTGCAGCCCAGGGCTGCACAGGACCGTGGCGGCGGCGCTGCTGGAGCCCAGCGGCGAAGCGGAAGCCAGGGCGGCGCTGCTCCCTTGGCTGCTGCAGCAGCAGCAACAGCAGCCTCGCGGGAGAATCCCGACCTGGTGCCCCAGCTGATGGGCGGGAGAAAGGATGCCGCGCTACAGCTGATCCCAGAGGTAACTCTGGGTCAGGAGACCCGGCGCAGCCGGGTGGGGGAGGAGCGGTGTGCCGCGAGATTTTTTTAATGAAATAAGTGTGCCGTTGCCTAGATTAGGTTGGGAAACACTGCCTTAGAGACCAACTAAGTTTGTTATTGATATGAGCTTTCGTGTGCATGCACACTTCTTCAGATACTTCACATACTTCAGTATCTGAAGAAGTGTGCATGCACACGAAAGCTCATAACAAACTTAGTTGGTCTCTAAGGTGCTACTGGAAGGATTTTTTAAATTTTGTTTCGACTACGGCAGACCAACATGGCTACCTACCTGTCACTAGAACATTTTCAGAGTGTTTCTCCCATATTTCCCCCCAGCTTTGACTATTTATCTGCCCTGTTATCTCCTTTTCCCACACCTTTTAATTGATCTTGTTGATCCTCCATTTCTACTAATATTTTATAAATTTCACTGGTTTCCTCTTTTATATATATATATATATCTATCTATCTATCTATCTATCTATCTATCTATCTATCTATCTATCTATCTATCTATCTATCTATCTATCTATCTATCTATCTATCTCCCCTTTTTTGGTTCATGTTACCAATATCACCACTTTTCTCTTCTGTTTGACTTTCTTTTTGAAGAGGCAGAGGGGCAAAGGGGGGGGGAGGAAATACTGGGAGGGAAGTTAGTCATTTGCAAAGGAAAGCAGAGAGTTGCAGTGGTTAAAGTGTCAGAGCGACCAAGGTTCAAATCCCCACTGACCCATGAAGCTCACTGGGTGTCCTTGGGTCAGTCATTCAACAATACAAACAACACATTATCAAATATAAACATACAACTGAACATCTCGCCACCAATAAGGAAAAAAGTCTGCAGCATCTTTATTATTATCAATGTGTACCTTTTTTCTGAGTGGCTGGAGATAGTAGAGAGAGGAAGAATATATTGTACACTTTCAAGGACACAAGATGGGGAGGCACGTCTGAACACTAAGCAACTCCTGTGGCGGAGGCAGGGGCTGAGTGTCTCTTATTGCTGCCCGGGGCGGGGAGTGGGTGGCCCCGCTGGACGGTGCACTCACACACTGGAGCCTGCTGCTTCTGCCCCTGGGTCAGGCCTGACCCGGGAGTGGAGCTGTGGCCGGCTGGCAGTGTTGAACCGCCATGTGAGGAAGCTGGAGCCCAGCGAAGGAGAGCTTGATCCAGGAATGGTCCACATTTATACTGCAATCTACATTCTACACATTTTCAGGAGGACCACAGTGTAGGATTAGAAATTAACCTGTCGACCGGCGCTTTGTGGTGACTCAGCAGCGCCACCTAGTGACCAAGTTGAGATTTCTAGTTCCGTCATTTACTGGTGAAATACCGTAATTCTTCACTGCAAGAGAGCTGCTTTCATCCCCTTTCCATGCTGCTCCCCTGAATACTCCATTGTGGTTCTGTTTGCATTAACAAACAAACAAACAAACAAACAAACAAACTACAAAGCTCTTGCATGTGGTTTCAACCCACCCCCACCTCTCCCTCTGCCCATAGGAGCCAACTCCTAGGGGCCAAGGGGTCTACAACATCCCAATAAAATATTTGAGGGGGCCATCCCCCCAAGTTGATGGGCATTGCCATTCAAATGGTGTGCATGCATGGCATCATGTGGTCCATTATGCAGGGCAGTGCCTATCCCCCCCATATTTTATTCAAGTTGGCACTCCTGCTTTTACCTCTCTCTGCCGTTGCTCTGCTGTTCAGGAGGCCCATTTTCGGTTTCACTTTTGGTTCCTGAATTGGAGAGGGGTGGGTTATTTCAGAAGAGAAGGGGTGTGTATGAGTGTGATTTTACCATTGAGCTTTGCTTTGGGGGAGAGAGAGAGGGAAGGGAATCAAAGCAGAGTGGGGATGTTGTTTTGTTGTTTCAACAAGTTTACTTTGTGAGTATTCCTTTCTTGTTTACATAATGAGGCGCTGGAAGGCTGCTTTAGAGAGTTTTGGGATCTCTCTTCCCCCAACCCCCATTATTTGGGAATATTAGGAGGAATATTGTGGCATTTTTAAGAAAACATTAAAGCCCTCTTTGTAAGTCTGACATTTCCTTGTTGTTGTATTGTGAGGAAACTCTTTAATATCGGGGACCCATTGGCTGTATTTACACAAGAAAACACCCATCAAGGGAGAGAGGGTGGATGGTGCTTACATTAATCTTTTAATGTTTTAAGAGATTCTCAAGTCCTGGATATTAAAATGCAAAATGCATCAACATTTACAGTTTGCCATGGTAAATGTTGCATGCCAGGTAACCTTTCATATAACAGGATTTTGAAGGTGCAACTGTACAGGCATTCCCGCAAAAAATGTTATATTGCGAATGGAGAGGTACTGTTCAAAAATAATGAATTACCGTAGTTTGCAATCCCAATCCCATTTGCATGGGTGTAAGCCCTTTTGAATTCAGTAGGATCTATTTCTGTATAGAAATGGTTAGGATTGTGCTGTTAGGGCTGTTCTTCCAATAATCCTATATTATAATCTTCAAGTGTCCCTGCGTCCACCTGCAATTTTCTGTGTGTCACGGAAGTAAATTCTGCGCATGGCACAGACGGACGCAGGGATTGGAGGGGGCGGAGAGGGGGGCGGGACGACGCAGAGACACTTCCGGCCGGGCGAAACTGCGCCGCCGCCATTGCCGGGGGGAAGCGGCGCAAAGCGCCGCTGCCGCCGCCCGCCACCACCTGAAGGAGGCCCCCCGTCCGGCACGCGCCCTTCCCTGCACCGCCGCCATTGCCGGGGGGAAGCGGCGCAAAGCGCCGCTCCCGCTGCCGCCGCCCGCCACCACCTGAAGGAGGCCCCCCGTCCGGCACGCGCCCTTCCCTGCGCGCTGCCCAGCCGGCGGGGGTCCGAGGCGAGGCGGCCTCCGCTGACGGGCCAGCCGGTCGCCCCCGCCGAAGCCTCCCGGTCCCCCGGCTCCTGCTGCTCCTGCGGGGCCTAGGCGCTTACTCGCAAGTAAAGGCGTGCGGGATCGGGGCCTCGGAGCTTCGCGCACGGGGCTCTGAACTGTTTGTGGAGGTCTGGTAAGGGGGGGGGTTTGACTGCGTGTTCTAGAGCCCGTTTTTTAACGGGCTAAAAACCACTAGTGTTGATATAATAGGCATATTTAGCTGTGACTGCAGTACTTGCTGAAGCTGTGACATAACATATTGTGCTGTATGTGTGTGTAACATTACATTACACGTACGCACACACACACACACACATGCACGTTCATGTGTTTAGTAAAAATAAATAGAAAGCGCTCAGCTGCATTGGGGGGGGGGGGAGAGGCACTGGCGACTACTCATTCTGTTTTTGCGCCTGCAACCCAGGTTCCAGGAGCCATTTGGCTCCTAGCTTATACATTTCAATTTCTAACGCTGCCACAGTGTTCCCACTTAAAATTTAAAGATGCTATTGTAATAATATATTTATTGGATGTTACCTCCACCCATAGGAAATTGGGAGTTCTTGGGGTATTTAGGAAACTTTAAAATGAACAAACACACATTTAGTGTTAATATAACTGTAGTATGCTTGTGCGTATGATAGAAGCATAGTTTTGAAGCAGTTGATTTTTCAGGTTCATTCTTGGATTTGAATCAGAGAATACCTTTAAAGGAAATATATCCATTAAAGGAGATGGAGGTACCACTACATTTTGCAAACACGTACCCTCTGATGCTGAAGGGACTCTTGGCACTCAGCTGTTGTTGAATCAAGACTTTTATCGAGTAAAATAGTGTAATTAACCTTGTCAAACAATAATCTGAAACAAGCATTACTATCTTATACAAATAATACAACAGCATTATTGATAGGTTACATTTTTGTGGTCTTCCTCCTTTTCTTGTTTAACCTTCTCTGTCTCTTATTAGTCAACTTTCCCAAGACAATTTTTTGTTAGACCTGTGAAAGTGATTTTAGTGTATATATATTATTTTTACTTAGGTCTGGTTTTGTGTCTCATGCTCTCTGTAAACTGTTGAATATAAATTATATTTACTTTTCTCTTGCTATAGCTATTTTCTTGTAAATGAAGAGAAGAGAAAAACGAAAGAAATAAACATAAATTTTAAAATTTAGTATTTTGATTGAAATATATTCAGTACAAAGTATTTCAATATGTCGCAAACGTATCCCATCATTAAACCCTAGGATGGGGAAGTAAGTATTGCAAACAGATGATGCCATGATGGAAACAAGAAAATAAAGAGCTTAGTTTATGCCTTTTTCCTGCCTGCACAGGAAAAATTGAAAGAAAAAAATAAAATTTTCACAGAGGGATTCTTAACTTTATGCAATGCGGTTTATCTGTGTCCTGTGTTCCAAGAATAGGTCGTTAAGGATATTTGCGTTGGAATAGCATGCTACCCCCTGAGCAGCTGCACTTTAAATAATTTGCTATTTCATAAATGGAATTATATATAGTTTATATACAATTTATATAGTTGGGTGAATATTTTATTTTAACTCCATGTTTCTTGATGTAGTTAAAGATTATTGTAAGATGACCTCTTTGAAGATGGATTTATGAAGCATTTTAGATAATTCTCTCCCACCCCCCAAGTCCTTTATACAATTGCTTATTCTCTTCTCACAGCTGTTCACTTGCTAGCATTCATCTGCAGTAAAGCTCTGAATCTGGGTCAGTGTGTCACACCCACTGTTGGAGGGCCTGAAAGCATGTCCTGTGACCAGGAGTGCAAATAAGTTGAGTTTAGAGAGGCAGTACAATACAATAATGGCTTTTAGACTAGCTTGTGGCACTGAACAGAAAATGGTTGCATTTGTATATTGTCAAAATGCAGACGAAGAGAAAGAGACTGAATGAATCACTGAAGAATATAATTGCAGGCTTGTAATTTTTATGGTAGCGGTTTGTTTTTTTGGGGGGGGGGGGAGAACTGCTTATGTAACCAACAATGGCATTAATTTTGTCATGTATTTGCTACCACCTCTCCCACTCCCCCGCTCTAAAAATAGGTGAAGTAAATATGACTTTGCTCATGTGCACAGTTGAGAGAAGGAAGTCTGGGTTGTTGAGGGTGATACTTTTGGTGCTTTAACTGTCTGTGTTTACAACTACTGTAAATCAAAACTATTTACATATTTGTCTCAAGCAGCATATCTCACTAGCGGTTTTTAGTGTGTAAAACTCTAATTTGCTTTTCTTTCAAAATATAAACTTATACACATATGAAACATAAGCAAAGGTAAAAAAGGTAAAGGACCGCTGGGCGGTTAAGTCCAGTAAAATTTGATTATAGGGTGCAGCACTCATCTCCGCTTTCAGGCTGAGGGAGCTGGCCAGCATGAATAAACCTCTTCTGGTGCAACGGGACACCGTGATGGAAACCAGAGCACACAGAAACACCATTTAACTTCCTGCAGCAGTGGTACCTATTTATCTACTCATGCTGGTATGCTTTCGAACTGCTAGGTTGTCAGAAGCTGGAACAGAGCAATGGGAGCTCACCCTGTCACGGTAAGCCCAAGAGGCTCGGTGGTTTAGACCACAGCACCACTGCGTCCCATACAGGATGTGGGCAGATTCCTTTTTCCTGGATCCCCCTCCAGTGTTTAATGTTTCCTTATAAAAGAATTCATTTCCTAGCTTCATTAGCAACAGTGAATGGATGGCAATTGCAAATACAGTGTTAGGCAAACTTGGCAGTTTTAGAGGTTTTGGCTTCATTTTCTAAATACAAGTAAAACAAACATTCTAAATGAGATCACACTGTAGAGCATCAGAGATTTTTTGCGTGCAAACTGAAAATTGCCACGTGCAAATTACCTTAATTTGCAGAGGAAAAATAAAATTTAAATTTTTCTGGAAAACCAACAAATGTAAACAGCTAGATAATTCTGGAATAACTTTCTCTAAACTTGACTGCTGTTCCATTTCTAATTTCATTGAGGATGACGATTTGTAGATATGGGATCCTGGCTCCAAAATAAGGAACTACACTTGGAACTGTTTATTCTTTGAATTGAGGAAGACATGCTATTATTTTTTAATGTACAGTACTCTTTTCTGTTCTCTCCATGTGAAATCATTAAGGAGCACATTAAGAACATTCTCTGTTTTGCAGTAGGTTTTCGTGTTGCAGATGAAATATTAAACTGGCCCTGGGCAAATAGTAGGTGTCTCAGCGAAGACATTTTAGCCCACATACTGTAATAGTCTTGAGAGGGAAAGCTGAAATAGTACATCTTCCATTGGTACTGGAAAAGAAAGAAAAAAAGGGGGGGGGACATATTATGTCTTTAAACATTGCATGTATCAAATGTAGCAAAGAAAGAGCTAAGCAAATGTTAGTTTAGCCAACCCTTGAAAACCATGCTTGTGAGATTTTTATGAAAAAGTAGGGGAAATAGTTTCTGGTAGGGGTAAACACTGGTCAGAGATTGCAATTGTATCTGTTCCTTTGGGAAGCAGCCTGATCTACTTTGGAGCTGCACTCTGTCTTTCCAGTTTGTACTGTTATTCAAGAAGGAATTAGATCTGTTAGAAAAGAAGTGTTGTTTTTTCCCTATTCAGCATAATGGGAAATCAAAAAATGATTGTAACTTCCCACCCTTTTTTATGGAAATAGGTGAAATGTACTGGCATAGCTCCACTCGAGTTGATCAAGTCTGCCAAATTGTAAGATACACCCAGGGGAGTTTGTGCAGGGTCCTTTAAAGCTTTTTTAAAAAAAAAAATGAAGAAAAAAGTCTACAATTTTCATTTTCTGTCAGAATTGGAAGCAGTTTGCAGGCATGGGCATCCCACCTGAGGGGATGAAGCCTACCAGTTTTTAGAATGATAGGTGCAGTGATTTTCCTTCAACAAACTTTGCAGTTTTGAGGTAGGTACAAAAGAACCATAGACATAGACATAGAGTTGGATGGGGGCAGGGAACAGTAGCTATAAAGTGACACAAATCTTCATGGAAGACAGGGATGGGGGGTAGATGCATCCCCCCCAGCAATGTGCATCTTACCCCGAGGGTTGTTCTTGAGAGGTGGGCTTCTGTCCCCATGAGGTTTTGGGTATGTGATAAAGATTTCACCGTAGACTTGCATGAGGGAAGTTACAGAACCCTCAAAGTACTGTGATGGTAGTAAGTTGGGAAAATAATTCACTGGGATTAAAAGAGACCTGCTCCACAAAATGAAGATTCCCCCCATCCTTCCCAGCTTCAATCTTGAGCTCTTAAGCATTTCCCCAGTCATCATTGACTTCAGAAGAACAAAACCACGGTTCTATATTTTTTGGACAGACAAGGCTACAGAGTGACTTAGAAGGTTTGGGAGTCTCCAATTAGACTTGAGATGCCTTCCACGATCCATCACAGAGGTGCGCTCTGACTTAGAGGCTTCCTCAAACCACCTCAATTTACTTTGTAATTCAGAATGCACAACCTTTGTTTCTTGCTCAGCCAGCATTGACCGAAGAAATTGTTTAGCTTAAATTTGCACCATACTTACTGTAGCCCTGCGTCATCATCATTATTTTTTACTTCATGACAGGCTACATTGTGGGTTGATTTGATTAATGAAAAGAGAGAGCTGTGATACCGGTAAATGTAATCATTCCACTGGTGCAATGCAAGTGGGTTGTGAAGACGGGGCATTATGAGTTGGATGTAGCAGTCAGGTGCAAAGGGACTCTTTGGTGAATTTTGGTGAATTTCTGTGAGTGGATCATATTCTTTAAAGATTACTAAAGGAGGACTTGCAGAGTTAAATTATGGAATCAAATTGAACTTGTAACATAGAATATCCAAGTTTGATCTTTATTTGTTTGTATTTTTGTGCCTTCTGTTGTATGCTATAACCACTTCTGTACAGTGTGTCCTTATTCCAAGTTTAAATGGGGACATTTGATGCTACCAAACAGATGTTGACTTTAAATGGCAATTCGCAGAACCTGCCTAACTTGGTACTTTGTATTAATACCCTGTTGTTTTTTTGTGGAGAGGGGGAAACAATTTTGTCATTTTTGCTTTCAGATTATAAAGTGATCTACAGGAGTATCAAATAAATAATTATTGGGATGGAAAAAGCTCAGCTACCATGAACATTTTTAGTGTGTATCAATTTGTGCTGTCAAGTGCAAAAACATTGAGTGTTGAATGGTTTTGAATCCTTTGTAGGTTTTACTTGTCTGGTTTATAGGATTAGAAATTACATGTGTCCACATACCCCTGTAACCATGCTGGCAAATCAAACATTTGTTCCAGACATCTAGTTTCAAGGCAAAGCTGAAATCTGAAAATTAATTTCCTCTTGATTTTTCTGCAGTTGTGTCTTGTGGAAAGATTTTTGCGTATTTTTGTTTTGACATAAACTGTTTTGGCTTCATACAGACATGCTGTAGTTGCTAGTCTGAAAAAAGCTTTAGGCCATGTAAGTCCACATGCTCCTTGTTTGCTAAAAGTTAGGGTGTGGGAAAATATTGTACTTTTTTTTTTAATTGCACATGTTTAACACTGGAAGAGTTGAATTTGAGTAATATACATGTTTTTTGCAAAGCTCCCAGTTCTGTTCTATAGAGCAGGGGTCAGCAACCTTTTTCAGCTGTGGGCCAGTCCACCATCCCTCAGAGCATGTGGTGGGACGGACTTTTTTCTTTTTTTGGGGGGGGGGGTGGGGAATGGACGAATTCCTATGCCCCATAAATAACCCAGAGATGCATTTTAAATAAAAGGACACAATCTACTCATGTAAAAACATGCTTATTCCCGGACCATCCGCGGGCCGGATTGAGAAGGCGATTGGGCTGCATCCGGCCCATGGGCCTTAGGTTGCCTACCCCTGCTATAGAGTGTTCAAATTGGATCAAACTTTTCTGTAGTTAAAAAAGGATGTCTTTTTCAATATCTATTCTATAGCCACAGCTTTGTTCATAAATTAATGCAGGTTAGTGCCTGATAGGGCCAAAATATTGTGTTTCACCTGACGTCGTATGCATATGGAAGTCTGCAAAACATCTGGGCAATGCACTGTCTTATATCCCAGATAGAGTATGTAAGTCTCCATGACGTCAGTGGAATTACATCAGCATAATTGCATCCTTATGATGAAAGACTAATCAAATTTTGTATAGCCGTGAAACCTATATTTCCAAAGAGTTGTTGCTGCGCAGAATAGATTGATCCCATCATAGGCATCACATAACATTTTTATTTTTGAGAAAGAATGCAATTAGTTGTTGGTTATTGTCTATTTCTGTTAATTATATTCTGGTGTTTGAATTTGAGACCTCAACAGGAAAAAATAGGATAACGTGAAGGCAGGAGCTGTGAAGTGGTGAATCTAAATGTCCCACATATAGAGCAGGAGTGGGCAAGCTTGCTGGATTTTTTTTTGGGGGGGAGTAGGTTTTTGTGTGCCTTAACAACTGCATGCTGGGCAGAAATTAAACAGGAAATTACACTATCAACAAGCATCCTAACTAACCATAGAACATCTGCCATTCATGGCCATTGGTCCAGATGGAAAAGAGATACTACCACCAGCTCCAGTCTGGTTGCTAGCGTAGATCAGGACAGATGTGGTTTCTTGACACCTCCTCTTAATTGCCCTCTTTGCTGTTAACCTTGGCTGCTGCAGCTGCAAGATTTGCTGTTGCCAGGTCTCTGCATTCTAGGGGAGCTGGAGCTGACATTGTCACCTGCTAAATCAAACAGCCCAATACCATTGCTGGAGGAGGTGTTAATTGAGGAAACCATCTGCTTCAGGAGTGGCTGCCTAATTGAGTTCTATTTAGGATAAATGGGTCTTTTTGGAGTAAAATGTAACCGAATAAACAAGACTTCAAACTACGATATCTGTTACTTCAGGCATTTCTTTTAAAAAGTTATTCAATTAAAAAGGTATCTGAAAAGCTAGCCAGACTTTTTTTTTTTTAAGTGTTCCAAAGCAGAGGGATAGATTGCTGTCACTTTGAAAGAATTCTTGTTTGTACTTCATTTCATGAACAAATGTTGTATGGCATGGTATGGGGGGTGGCATCTGTGATAACTTTAGTTAAAGGACCTGCTGAATCAAGCTAGTGCATCCTGTTCTCACAGTAGCCAACAAGTCACTGGTGTTCAGAGATATACTGCCTCTGACAGTGGAGGTAGAACATAGCCATTGTAGCAATTAGCTGTTGATAGGCTTATCCTCCATGAATCTGTCCAGTCATCTTTTAAAATGGTCCATTTTGGTGCTCATTTCTTCCTGTGGGAGAGTTCCATAATTTAGCTCTGTGCTTTGTGAATAAGTACTTTTGCTATCTGACATGACATTAAACTTCATTGGCTTTCCCCGAGTTCTAGTGTTATGAGGGAGGGAGCAAAACTTTTCTCTATCCACTTTCCAATGCCATGTATAATTTTATAAATTTCTATGCTGTCACCTCTTATCTTTTCTCTAAACTAATAATCTCAGGTGCTGTAACCTTTCCTGGTAGGAAAGTTGCTTCATCCCCTTTCTGTTCATGCAGTGACGTGTGGTCTCCTTCATTTGCCAGAAGCAGTGTTGGTTTGCTGTGCTTTTAGATAATTAGAGATTGTGAGAGCTGGAGTTTCCCCCTCTCCTTCCACTGTGGGTTCTATAGTTAGCTGTTGCAATAAGCTTATTTGTGTTAATTAGCTGAATGTACCTCTCAGCTAGCATCATCTGGGGAGTCTTCAGTCTGAGTACAGTACATGTCTTTCCCTCTTTGATGGTTGTGGATCCTGATTGGTATAAGATGCTTCCCACCCACATTTTTCTAATCTGGGCAGCAGTGGTAACTGAGATTCATTTGGTGACCCAGATTTTTTCCTTATTTTGTTTCATTGCCATGAAATTTTACTTAGGTATGGAATTAGATACAGTGCTTGAGAAGCTTTTTTTTTTTTTTGCTTGTTAGAATGCAGAAATCTTGAATTTTACAAGGGAGGCTAAACAGCTCTTCGATGCAGATTTGATAAGAACCTGGGCTCTCTTCTGGTAGAATAGATGCCTAGGTCAGATTATGGTCAAAGACACTCTAGATCAGGAGTGGTCTATGGTCAGTCTTTCATAGTCTTTAAAAACAAAACTTGAAACCCACTAATGGTCCAGTAATATATGTGTTCAGTCTAGGGAGCAAGAGTGCATCCTCAGGCACTCTTAAGTGATCCCAAGTTTGCACTCTTGCAAACAGTACAGTAATACAGTATGGTCTTGCTGGATCATATCAGTGCTTCCCTGTATCAGGAAGTGTTTAATGTTTGATGTTTTAGTATGTTCTGAGCCGCTGTGAGCCGCCCAGAATGGATGGGGAAACCCAGACAGATGGGCGGGGTTTAAATAATAAAATAATAATAATAATTATTATTATTATTATTATTATCAGGATGCACCTAATCCAGCAGCCCAGGAATCCTAACAACCAGCAGGAGCTAGGCAGTTCAGTGCCTAGAAACTCCGCAGTGGACAATGGCATTTTTGCACATACATTATTATTTTTCATACTTCTTCTTTGGCTAGACATGAAGAAGAGCAAAGGTGCATGCAGGTCACTGAAGTTGAGTCCTCTGACCTTTGGAATTCCTGCTATATCTCCTGCTGCTCAGATTTTGCCAGGAATTGCCTGCATACTTTCAAGCCATAGTGCTTTAATAGGCGCCAAATAAACGTACAGAGACATTCTTCTAAAAAAAAATACTTAAATTTTATTACTGTTGCACCATTTATACAGTTACATATTTTTTCTTTTCTGGGGCATTCTTTTATAATATAAAAAATTGAACGTTGGGATTCTCAGGATGCTGAGTTCTATATTCTGAATGTGACTGCATAACTTACACAACTTTGCTTATGGTCAGGACTACCATCCTCATCATGTCAGACACCCGGGGAGAACAGCCACTTGTTACGATACACAGTACCCCAGGCATAGCATATGAAAACAGGCAAAGGGGCAACTAGGTCAATGCCCGTTCTGTTTCTCTGCTTGGTAGGGGATTCCTATTGATTCACCAGAATAGAGCACCTGAAGCAAGTGCTTTGTGTCAAAGTAGGTTGACTCAATTGTTGAAGGTGCCATCAGTATGCTGATGATACTGAGCTCTATTTCTCCATAACATCTGAATCAGGATTGGAATGGCCATGCAGGCCCTAAACCAGTGCCTGGAGGCAGTAGCGAGATGGATGAGGAAAAATGAGCTGCACTTGAATCCTGGCAAGATAGAGGAATCCTGGCAAGATAGAGGCCAATAGTTCCCATATTTGATAAATTCATCAATTGCCTATGCTGGATAGAATTACCGGTACATTTGGATCCAGGGGTGCTTCTGGATCTACTGTAGCAGGTTTTCCTGCTGCATTTTTAAACCCTCTGCAATCACAACTTTACGCGCAGTAGCTTTATGCGCTTGACTGAAATGGTTTTTTTAAGGGCAGGGTTGGGCGAGAGGGAGAAAAACATAAGGATTTAATTTTTTTATTATTTTTTTGCTAAGCCTATTTGCTATACAGGGAGCAATTGGCAGGGGGAGCACATGGGGGTTTATCCATCTGCTACACCCACAAAAATATCCCCATGCAGCAGTTAGGCCTAGAACAAAAATCTTAATTGTGGGGGTGGAGTGGTAAATTCTAAGAGAGGAGGCTTTGGGATTAATCTAAAGGCAAATTCATTTGATCCTTGATAAAGTTATCTGCAAGTTTAAAAGTTTGAACAAAGCAACAGGTGTAAAGCCAGCACTGAAAGCTATACAATGTTGTTACTAGCGTGGTTTTCAGAAGTTTTGCATTCCACAATTGTGGTGCTGTTGGCTGAGAAGGTGATCTGATGGCAGTTGACCCTTGGCTTTCACTGAGAACTGGACCTACCAGCCAGGGTTCCCCAGCAGATCTCGAGTTATGAGCTGATATGGGGGGAGGTGTTCTGGTAGGGAACCAGCCAGGTCCCAAACAGTTTAGGACTTCACATGCCAGAGCCAGAAGCTTGAATCTGGCTCTGTAGCAAATAGACAGCCAATGCAAATATTTAAGAGGTAATGATGATATGTGATCTCTTGATGTCAAACCCAACCAAAACTCAGCAGCTGTGTTTTGTAGTAGCTGCGACTGTGAACAGCTTTGAAAGGTAGCCCCACATAGAGCACATTTCGATGGCCAGATACTACTAGAGCATGAGTCCCTGGCCAGGCTATCCCCATCCTTGAATGGCTTTAGCTGTCTAACCAGGCACAACTGTAAATAGGCACAAGTGGCAAGGAAGAACCTAGGAGTATCCCTAGGCTAGGAACTTGATACTTACCGGTAGTGAGGAGTGAAACCTGATCCGGAACAGATCACTTGCCCGTTCCAGATCCAGGAGCTGCCAGTCTACAGCACAATGCCTTAGTCTTGTGGGAATGCAGTTTCAGTTTAATCGGCCCTCATTCAGCTCACTGCTGCCTCCAGATGTTGTTCAAACTCCCGCACAGCTTCACCTGTGTTATTCTAATAGCCTGTTTTTGCACCTGTTTGTTACATTGTATGGTTTTTTCACTACTGGTAAATAAGAGAATTCTTTAAAATATGCCTATAGTGTACAGTCATACCTCGGGTTGTGCTCGCTGCGAGTTGCGCGCCAAACCCGGAAGTACCGGAACAGGTTACCTCTGGGTTTTGGCGCATGCGCAGAAGTGCTAAATCGCGCTTTGTGCATGCGCAGAAGCACCGAATTGCCTTATATGCGTGCACAGACGCAGCGGCGTGGGTTGCGAACGCGCCTCTTGCACGGATCGCGTTCGCAACCCAAGTGTCCACTGTATAGGGTTTTTCTTATAGGGTCCATTATAGTGAGCCAGCACCCATGGCACTTTCAAGGTTAACAACGCACTTATACATTTATGTCCTTTCAGAAATAAGTCACATTAAGTTTAATCGAGCTTACTTGCACGCAAATGCATATAGGATTACAGCCTAGGTATGAGAATATAGGAAAATGCAAAAGGATTTTGTTTTATTTCCAGTGTTTCTCCTTTCCGCTTCATTCTGCCTTGGCCTAGCCTCACACTCATAAAGTAGTAAACAAAAACCAAATGCCCCTTGTCAGATAGATGGAAGGCAGGCCTGGTTTTTGCTGGGCAAAATAGATTATCTTCATTGGGTGAAAATAAAATGCCTGTGTTTGGTATGTAGGTAAAGTGATAAATATTCATATTTATTCATTTACATAGAAAAAGCCTCTAACCATGTCTTTGGTAGAAGCATTGATAATTTTAAGGTACTGGAGGGCTAAAATGCTTCTATCCGGATTTAATACTAATCTAGTTATGAAAACTACAAATTTGACTTTTTAAAAATTCTGTTGTTTTCTTTGTAAAAGAACAAAACCTCACTGGTTTTTATTCAGCCTGCAAAGGGGACATCAGACCTTGCATACATATGCCATTGATACACATGAAGCCTTGGTCAGCAACAGCGTTAGAAACTCAGATATATAAGCTAGGTGCAAAATTGCCCCTTAAACTAAGGTTACAGTGGTTATGGAATGTCTAGTTGCCATTTTTTGGTAACACGCCTCTAAAGTCTTATTTTTCAAATGATGGACTGACTGTGGTTGATGATCAGTTAAACATCCAGCTAGGATGTCAGTTAAACCTTAAGCTAGGTTAAGAACTTTGAGAACTTAAAGAAGAAAAGTCACTTGATCTAGGGACAAGTCCACATATATATTGGCCTATTCCTACCTCTTTTTTTTAGTGGTGACTGTTCCTGCTCAGGCTGCACAGAAAAAACTTCTTGGTTCCTGCAATTCATTCCAGTTGTATAGATAAATTATAACTGATAGAATTCTACAGGATGTGGTGTTAGTGTGTGAAAACAGTCCAGATCCAATTATCCCAGGTATGTACCTCCAGATGGTGGAGATGTCAGGCTGTGGCTGATAGCCAGGTGCAAAATGCCTGGCTAATTTTGGACATTTTGGACACTGGTCAGCAAATGTTGACCTGGCTTACTAGCGAGCCTCTAATTGTGTTTGCTACCAACCTCCATTGGTTCAGCCCCCCCCCCAAAAGTTCCAGTACAGTTTGGAGAAAGCAAGAATTTCAGGGAAGGGATGTGAGCTTATTGGGCATTTTTTCTAGAAGCTCTTTCCTCAGGTGAACTAAGGGAAATGGTGGATGCCGGGATCCAAGGAGAGGAACTTGTACACCTTGGCAAGGGTGCCAGGCCTATCCACATATGTGGTGCCTGTTGATGTTGTAGAATGCAGGCAAGCAAATTTTTCTCTAGCTTAACTAGGTGAATAAAGAACTTGCTGTTTCAGGCGCCTTTGTGGGATGGGATGGGGTTGGCTGTTTCCAGTGTCTTTTAAGAGGTGCTTTTTCAGGGGAAAGGTTTTGTTTGACTTGCATTATTTTACCATTTTTTTCACTCTTGTGGAGGCAGATCAAAAGTAAGCATTTACTCTCCCTTAGTAGAACTACCTTCCTAGCCTCTTTACAGGATGTACAGGGAAATTATAGTTTACAATGCTTAATTTTCTTGGACTACAGAGGCAGGGAGCCTTCCATATTAAGTACAGTGGTACCTCTGGTTACGTAATTAATTTGTTCCGGAGGTCCGTTCTTAACCTGAAAACATTCTTAACCTGAAGCACCACTTTAGCTAATGGGGCCTCCCGCTGCCACCGTGCCACCGCTGCCCAATTTCTGTTCTCATCCTGAAGCAAAGTTCTTAACCCGAAGTAATATTTCTGGGTTAGCAGAGTCTGTAACCTGAAGCGTATGTAACCTGAAGCGTATGTAACCCGAGGTACCCCTGTATAGTGGTACCTCGGGTTAAGTACACTTCAGGTTAAGTACGCTTCAGGTTAAGAACTCCGCTAAGAACAGAAATCATGCTCTGGCGTTGCAGCGGCAGCAGGAGGTCCCATTAGCTAAAGTGGTGCTTCAGGTTAAGAACAGTTTCAGGTTAAGAACGGACCTCCAGAATGAATTAAGTACTTAACCCGAGGTACCACTGTACTTAAATAGTTTTGCATGCTGCTGCCTTTTATTTTTATGCAAACTGATTGAGGCATTGCTTGGGGCTAGACTAGGTTGTAGAGAATGCCATCATCCCATAACCCTCTGCTGCCCTCTGCTGATATTTCAAGTCAATAGTGTATTATCGTTTTAAAATACTGTATAATCCTGTAGCTTTTATGTTTGCCAATAGAATGTTTTTGCTGAAATTAATCATGGCAGCTACTTCTATAAGGTGTTTCCTCGTGTAAAGTTACTCTTAACAAAAATCTTGGCTAACATGCCAAGGTAGATGAGGCACTGACTTGGAAATCTAAAGCAAATGAAACAGTTCTTTTCAGGTTGGTTGATGGTTTTTAAAATTCTGAGTGCTATTCTGCTGCCTCTGGTGTACAGAGCAAAATTGATACCAATCAGACTCCGTGATGCTCCGTAATTAGTATACTCCACAGGTTAAAGAAAACTACCAATGTTCCCTCTTTCTTAGCAGTGCATTGTAGTAGCTGTTAATGCATATTTTCAAAGGCAGCCTGTTCCACAGATGAAGCTGAATTATTGTAATACTGAGATGACCCCAGAAGGCAGGCCCCACCATTTCCTTCCTAGCAGTAAGACACCAGCAGCAACTCCTATTCACTGAGAGGCTCTTGTTGAGGAGCAGTTGCGTTACCTTGCCCTGGACCATGCTATGAATACAGACCCTCCAAGTGTCCCTATGTTCTAGGGACATCCCTGATTTAGAGAAGTCATCCTAGTTCTGATTTGATCCCAGAATGTCCCACTTTTACTTAGGATGTTCCTATTTTCATTGGAGAAATGTTGGAAGGTATGGAGTTATTCAACTCCTGAGCAGTCTGAAGGCAATCCTGTATAGGGAAGGTTTTTTTTAATGTTTAATGTTTTTTAAAAAACATTTTTATACATGTTGGAAGCTGCCCAGAGTGGCTGGGGCAAACCAGTAAGATGTGTGGAGTATAAATAGTAAAATTATCATTATAGAATGGGACGTCCCTATTTTTGTTGGAGAAATATTAGAGGGTATGTGAATAACTGGGACAGAGCTGTTCAAAAGTATCTCTTTTGGTCAGCGTTCCTCAGACCCTTGAGCCACAGTATATCTTGGACACAAGGCAGCTCTCTTTCTTGGATAACTGCAAATTGTACTGTTTCTTCTGTTCTTGACTGAAACAAAAAATTGTTTCAGAAAAACAGGTTGTAAACCTAAAAGGGGGAAATCATGTTGGCGAAAGGCAGAACTCCACATCGCCATCTGGTGTCACAGTGTTATAGCACATACTGTATAAAATGCTTTTTCTTTACTAATGTAGCCGAGTCCCTTGTAGCTTGAAAGGGCACTAATAGTGAGACCAGCAGCGTGGTTAAATCTAAGATTGTTCGCTTTGGGTTAAAAGTATGAAAAATGGCAGTAATCTGGGAAGGTAGCTCTGGGTGCAATGGGTCTTTTGTCAGGGGGTAGGAAAACATTCTGCAGGTGACCTAACCTGAGACGTTTAAAATGTACTGTAAAATGTTCTAATACAGAAAGAAGTGATGGCACACCAAAACTTTTCCCTGTGCTTTGCATTCTCTTGTAGAGAATAAGAGGAAGTATGGTTTGTATAAATATAACTAGTGATGGTTTAAAATGACTTTTTAGCTACCCCGGGAATCATTTTTCTGAGGGTGCGGGATTTTTTAAAAAACAAAATAGTCACAATAATGGTTAGAGTTAATGTAATTGCAATGGGTGATACCCCATGTTAACCATACTCAGAATAGAGCCACTGGAATAAATGGACATGAGTAGCCTAAATTCATAAATTTCAGTAGGTTTGTTCTTGAGTATTGCTGAACAATAACAACTTCATCTCTTAATTAATTTTAATTTTATACTATAACCAGAAGTTAGAATAAAATAAGTTGTCAAATTAAAGAGTTCGCTTCTCCTCCCTGATTCTGGTGGTTGGGGAAAGCTCCTCTACAGCAGTCTCCCGCTTGGCCCAGATGTCTGGAAAGCCACTGCAGGCTGTTCTTTTCCCTCCCCAGTGACAGCAAGCAGAAAGCCGTATCACTTTGGATCCAAAACCTTAGATTGCTTAGTGTAAAATCTCAATAAACTGCTTTACTACCTCCTAACCAGGGCACCTAGCAGTTTGAAAGCACGTCAAAGTGCAAGTAGATAAATAGGTACCACTCCGGCGGGAAGGTAAATGGCGTTTCCGTGCGCTGCTCTGGTTCACCAGAAGCGGCTTAGTCATGCTGGCCACATGACCCGGAAGCTGTATGCCGGCTCCCTTGGCCAGTAAAGCGAGATGAGCGCCGCAACCCCAGAGTTGTCCGGACCCTTTACCTTTACCTTTAACCAGGGCATGGAATGTGTCAGTAGATCTGCCACGTTGCCCACCTCTGATAGCTGCATAAATTGTGCAAATATGATTTCTTAATTATAATAGTAATAATAATACTGATTTATATTTTGTACCCTACCCCCTCTGACTGGGTTGCCCCAGCCATTCGGATCAGCTTCCAACACTATATATATAATATTCCTACAACTGACAGTAGGTATTCTGCAATGACATTTTAAAGAATATCTCTAATAAGATTGTCCTTGCTCCATGTTGACTTCTTGGACTGCAAAAAATAAATAAATAAAACAAGTTTCCCATTGGATGCATAAAGCTAAAAAGAAAGAAAGAAAGAGAGAGAGAGAGAGAGAGAGAGAGAGAAAGAAAGAAAGAAAGAAAGAAAGAAAGAAAGAAAGAAAGAGAGAGAGAGAGAGAAAGAAAGAAAGAAAGAAAGAAAGAAAGAAAGAAAGAAAGAAAGAAAGAAAGAAAGAAAGAAAGAAAGAAAGAAATCAAAGGGGTGTGTGGTGGTCTTCATTTAACTTTTATTTTTATCCTCTCTCACTTTCTTTGCTGTATAGGGGCTAAAAACTCACCAGCATGATGGGGTCTGAAAACCCAAGTCCACAGAATCCCAGCTGTAAAATCATGACGTTCCGTCCAACACTAGAAGAATTCCAGGACTTTGGAAAATATATTGCTTATATCGAATCCCAGGGAGCTCACAGAGCTGGACTTGCTAAGGTGAGTTTGGTCTCAGTGGTCCAGGAAGTGGTCCCAGCTGATCTGCCTATGGTCTGTGACAGTAAAGGGTTTAATTGGTAGGAGCTTGATTTTAATTGGGATTAAAGTAAAGGCCAGGGATTGTCAACCTTTTGGTCCTTCACATGTGAAATTCTGAGAGTGTTGTGCGTACCAGTCACAAATGGTTGCCATTGAGACATGAGAATTCACAAAATGGTTGCCACATCTAAACGAGGGCGGGGGTAACAGAACCACAAACTAGTGCAAATGTGAAAGATTTATAGAAATTTCTTTTCACATTTCCACTACTTCGTTTGAAATATGCGTTTAAATAGCGAAAGATGTTTCAGGAACCTCCTGGTACAAATAGCAAAATCCCACTTAGCTCTTGATTCAGGACCTCCTGCCCAACCTTCTGAAGAGAAAGATGTGTAAATGACACTCACCAAGTAGAATTTTGGTGTGTAAAGAGCAGGAAACCACAATAGAAAAAGCCAAGAGCCACCTGAAAGCAGAGCACACTGTCTTCCTCCAAATGAACAGTTGACCAGGGAAGTTCAAACTCCCACTTAACCACAGTGTTCACAGTCAGTAATATTAACACAGAGCTGTAGCTATGGGAGGGCTAGCCAGGTTTTTTTTGCCCTGGGTGAAGCCTCCAGAGGGTCGCCATTGAGGCTCCCAGCCTCTGTGTGTGTACGCAAATGTGCGCAGAGGGGTGCCAAACAGGGTCTTTGACCTGGGTGAAATAAAGCCTAGTTTCGTCCCTGACTAGCGTTAAAAAGTGGTGGCCCTGAGGAAGGTGAGGGAGTGGGGAAGTGGAAAGTCTAGCTGGAGAAGGCTTAGTTTATAGAATTGCTTTCTTTTTAATATTTTCAACATGGGCATTCAAGTGTGTTAGATAGCATCAGGAAAGTTGTCTCCACATAGTTGAGCCTTATTTGCCACAACGTGGCACAAAAACACACGCAGGGGACATTCAGCAGAACAAAACAGCTTCAGCAAGGAGTGAATTGAGTCAGGAAACACAAGGTCCTCATTGAAGTAGGTCAATTACTAATTTTATTACAGATTCACCTGGGAAAGGAGTATTGTTGAAAGCTTTCCAGGTCATGTGTCCTTGTCCAGTCAAGTGTACTAATGAATTTCACTACGTTTGCTTCCTTAGAGGTAGATTATTCTAACTAGCTATCAGCCAGTTGTAGATGGCAGGTACAATGAGGTTTTCCTCTTCTATTGTCTGAGGCTTTTTGCTTTGCTGGGTGCTTAATTATTGTGTCTTAACTACCTTTTTTAGGCAGATAGCAAAAGGGCTTTCTTTTGGAGAATTGGGGCAGGGGGAGTGTTCCTATTTTAGGTGTGAATTAGGAGTAGCAAGGGTGCCCACAGTGAATTCCATTTCCCCCTCCAAATCTTTGGAACCTGGGACACAGTTTTCTCTAAAAGCAAAACATGAAGCACACAGCATGCTTGTTCTGAGCCTATTCCAGCTGAGAAATGAGACACGCCTTCTCCCTGAGCAATGAGCCCCATCTGGACTGTGGGCCCTTGCCTGCCGCAGCCTCCCTGAGCATACCTACTGCTGCTCCTTATGCCTCAGAGCCCTCCTTGCTTGTGGAGTTGGGGGCCTCTGGTTCTGATGAGGGGTCCTGCTCTTCTGGTCTCTGCACACTGACCCCATCCTCTCACCATCCTCTGTTACCCTGTGTGCACTTTTCACAATCCCAACTTCTTCCCATCCCCAGCTTGCCCCGGTGGGTCCCGGTCGTGGCTGAATCTCCGCCGGGGGTCCTCTTCTGCTGGGATCCTCTTCCTCCTCCCCGTTGACCTGCCAGTTGATGACACAACCTCTTGTTAAAATGGAAAACTCTTGTTAGTAGCCTTTCTCATTAGTATTCTGAGATAAAAGTGTGCTTAAAACTGACAAGGAAACGGAGGAGGAAAATTGCATTAGGATGGGAAGCAGGGCCGCAATCGGTGGGGGAGGGCTCTGTAAGTTTCAGGGAGAGGGCTGGGCCCCCTCAATATTTCACAGCAATGTGCGTACACAGCCGGGCCTCACTGGGCCTACCCACAGCTGTGGTGGGCCACATTGGGCCTTCTCATGGGAGTGGCAGGCTTTGCGGCCTCCTGCCATGTGATGTCACATGTGTGCACTGGGAAGGTAGGTGGGAGCATGTGTTCCTGCTGTCTCCCTGTAATATGCTAATGATCTTGTCTAGTGCGTGTGTATGTGTGTGTGGAAGGAAGGAAGGAAGTAAACTTTGGCTTTTTTAATTCAGAGGTTTGTAGGCAGTAATTTCCTAATTCAGCTTGGCCAGGTGCCCTTTAATTTTGCTTTGCTGTTGGGGTTTTCTGCATTGTTCAGTTTCCTCGGACTTCTTTGGATATCTTCCAGTTAGCTGGCCTCCACTAGACTCAGCATGGGCTCCTTGATCAAGGTGAAACAGATGGTTTGTTTTCTTAGTTGAGTTGCACTTTGTATCCTACAAATAGGCTGTGTTGTACAATCAGAAAGCTTCTTGCCCTTTTCAAGACGCCAACATAAGACAAAAAAACAATCCTCTCAATATTGGTTGAAGTTGGTGTGACAAAGGACAAGGAAGGAAGGGATATGTGAACTGAAATTGGGTGGAGAAGCCAATATAAACAAGGCAGTTTAATTGCTGTTACAGAAGATGCTCGGGCTTAATAAGTTGCCAATGGGGAGTCAGTTTTTTAATTGCAAGAATGCCTCTCAAAGTACTTCCATGCCTCCTTTATCTCCAGCCAAAATGTGACTCTTCCATGTTCTCTTGCATTTAGTGAGGGAGCTTTGACAATACTGCCTTTGATAGCGATGTTCATGCTAGCAGTTTCTGCTCAGAAGGACCCTACATCTAGGGTTGGGCATATGCCAAAAAAATTTGGTCAACTGACCAAATATACTGTAAAAGAGTGGTCAGATGTTTTTAAAGCCTTATCAACAAGTTTGATACGGAAGAACAATAAAGTAAAAATGAATTAAGTAAAATTAAGAAAAAACAATTCATTAATTTCATTGTTTTGCAGTAGCACTCCCCCCCTCTCACTATTATAACCAATTTTAGGTTTGATTTGTCTTAAATGTGAACCATTTATTGCAGAGCAACTTCTTGTCTTGGCTTTTATCCTGGAAGACCACAATCAACCTACAGTTACAGAACTGGCACCACCTGGTTCCTGTAGCAAATAAGGTGGAGTCACAAGGAATTGTAGGCAGTGACCTTTGCTGTTCACGACTGCTTCTGTTCCTACTCCAATATGTCTGCAGTTATAACTCATAGGCAGCAGAAACTTTGCTCATCTGCCAGAATTGCAGCTGACTGATGTAGGAATGGATGCAAATAACCTTGCCACCTTCCCTTTCTAGTAGTGGCACCGTAAAGAAATAAATAGCTGACTGTGTATACAGTGGCATTCTTAGCTCCATTGAATATTTGACCAATATGTGATCAATTGACTCTCAGTTGATATTTGACCAGTCACTTGACCAGGATGCCAAGCGTACTAGCTCTACAACATTATGATGATGATATTAGTATAGTATTATAATAATAGTACTGGAGCTTCCTCTGAACTAAACAAGTAGTGAAGCCAAGATAATCCTGGCTGCTGTTTCAATGACAAAAATAATTATCATTACAGGTAGATAGCCGTGTTGGTCTGTCATAGTCAAAACAAAATAAAAAAGAAAAAAATCCTTCCAGTAGCACCTTAGAGACCAACTAAATTTGTTCTTGGTATGAGCTTTCGTGTGCATTCACACTTCTTCAGATACTTTATGTTACTGTAATCCTTGTGCCTTTTAGTGGTGAGATCTTGACATGTGCTTTCCCTCTTTCTTTTCCCACCTGCTTTCAAGGTGATTCCTCCCAAGGAGTGGCAGCCACGCAGGACCTATGACGATATTGACAGCATGGTCATCCCTGCTCCCATCCAACAGGTGGTGACTGGGCAGTCGGGACTCTTCACCCAGTATAATATTCAGAAGAAACCAATGCTGGTTGGAGATTATCGTCACTTGGCCAATAGTGAGAAGTATGTACATGTTAGGACCATTATGGTGTTTGTTTTAAAATGGACCATGATTTAACAGTGGGAGAAGCACTTTCTCATTTAGTATTGATAGAGGCAGCCTGGGTGTCGGCCATGTTTAGTTTACTCTATGATGCACCTTCCTGTCCTTTTTATAGGGTTTGAGCCTATGCACTTTTACTGTAGGGATGGGCAGTCTTTTTCTGTCAAGGGTCACACTCTCAGGAATAATCTCTTAAGAAGCTGCATGCCTGCTATGGTCAGAGCCAGAGACAAAAGTAGTCTGGATTAACTAATCTGGAATAAAGACTTCCCTTCTTCAATTTCTGCTATGACTACTTTAGATTAGACTTCTCAGTCCTACTGAGGTCTACTCAAAGAAAGCCCCACTGGGGTTTAATGGGATTGCCCTCCTGCTGTTCTGGAAAGCAAGTTGAAGTAATTTCTCTCTACAAATGTGTGCAGATACAGCAGAATCTCAACAATATGTTCTTAGCTATCTGGGGAAAAACATATGTTACCCAAGCTATACAAAAACGGGAAAATGCTTTTTTGAAAATAATATAAAATATTGTCTCAGTTGGTCTGAAATTACATAGAAAGGAAGAGAAAGCACTTTGAAAGCCAGGGAAAATAAGTAGGGAATGAACAGGAGGGAAGGAAGTCTAATGGGGTTTGAAGAATGAGGGCAGCTTCAGGAGGAATCGGAGAAAGGGGAGGTGCATCAAATGAAATGATTCCCACAGGTGCATTCTGGAGTGCACACGGCTAAAGCACCTTTCCCGCATGGTTCTTAATATGGAACTGGGCATAAAAGGCTGCATGGCCCTGCTGTTGAGCAAAGAAGGGTAACCTAAATTTTCTCTCTCTGTGTGCGCTCGCATTTTGTTGGCTGCAATCATCAGCTACCACAATTCTGGCTCTTTTAAGGCTAAGCCACATTGGGGGATGGGGGGAGGGAGAGGCTCCCCAGTAGTCCAGCTGCCCTGATGTGGCTTGTCAGGTGGAATAAATCTTTACATAGCAATTGATTTTCTGTAGGAAGTAATGCACACTTTCAACCCTATGTGCCACCTCCAGTGATTTAAATCTCCTCCATGTGTATATGTGTGTCACGTGGCTGCAGCTGTGTTGTTTGCACACTGTTTCCTACATAGAAGCACATTCCTTATAAAAGTGATCAGGTGTGTGAAGTACAAGGCCCATATTGAGCATGTAAGATTAAGTGGGTTTGCCATGTCTAATCTTTTGCTTCCCCTTCTTTTTCATTTACCAGGTACTGTACCCCCCGGCACCAAGATTTTGATGACTTGGAACGCAAATACTGGAAGAATCTGACTTTTGTATCTCCTATTTATGGAGCAGATATCAGCGGTTCCCTTTATGATGCAGTAAGCGACAATGAGATGAGATGAGTGTGTGTCCACTCTGCAGACCCAGATCAGTTTGAAGCAGGTTTAATTGTAATTCTAATTAAATGGAAGTGCTGAGAACCTTTTGTGTAGGGATTTCTGGCTCCTTTCAAAAGTACTGCATTTCTTGTGATTCCTTAGGAGCTGTGACTGGCTTTAAACTTGCAAAGTTCACCTGGGTGGTGGCCCTTAAGCAGAACTCTGTGGATATAGCCATATGCGCTTTATACTTAGAGCAGGTTTCAGTCATGATTTGTCTCCCTCTTCCAGCTTCCATTGTAATCCTTCCCCCCCCCCTTCCTCTGTGAATCAGATCTCTCCTTAACATTGGTGGAAAGTGATTCATGTTGCAGAGGGGAGTTTTTGTACCTGTTTGATGGTGTGTGTGTGTGTGTGTGTATGTATGTATGCCAGTTCTTTCCCTCAGACCTGCTGCCCAGTGGACCATTGCGTGCCCCATACCCCTGCTGTTGGTAATGGCTGCAGGCACCCTGCTCTTGCCAGATGTGTTTCCTTAAGACATTGCATGTGCATAGCTGTCAACCTTTCCCTTTTCTTGTGAGGAATCCTATTCGGAATAAGGGAATTTCCCGCAAAAAAAGGAAAAAGTTGACAGCTATGTGCATGTGGGTGTGGCAGTCAGCAGTCTCTCTGTCCTGAAGCAAAAGGAGCTCCTGCTTTCCCTCCTGAGAGTGACTTATTTCTCCTTCTATAGGATGTGGAACAGTGGAATATTGGGAATCTGAACACTCTACTAGATATGGTGGAACATCAGTGTGGAATTATCATCGAAGGCGTGAACACCCCCTACCTCTACTTTGGGATGTGGAAAACCACATTTGCTTGGCATACAGAGGACATGGATCTTTACAGCATCAACTACCTGCATTTTGGAGAGCCCAAATCTTGGTGAGTATGTTGTGGGTGGGTATTTAGCATTATAAAAGGGACCACAAAGCTATCTGGGTCCAAAGCAGGACCACTAGCAGGGTTGCCATTCCAGCGAAGCTGCTTTGCACTCAAATCCCACCCCTGAATGCTCTGTACCAAGGAACCACAAGCTTTGAACCAAGGAAACATTACCTACCGAAGCTGGAAGGGCCATAGCTGAGTGGTTCAGTCTCCTGGTACATGGCAGGGCTCTGTGGTCCAGTGTCCTGGTGAAACCTCACCTTTTGCACAGAGATAATCCAGAGAATGGGTGTGTGAGTAAGGGACAGAATCCAATCACATACAGCCTTGTGATGTGACTCCAAAAACCTACACTGCTGCTTCAGCACCCAGGAAATATAATATCAGGCAAATATAGGAATATGCAAATCAGGCAGTTTCTGGTAATCTCCTGTTTGGCAAACTCCTGCTGCAGTGATGCAAAGCGTGAGTATGTCATGTCTTGTCATACTCTTGGCACACTGTGCCTTTTGGGGGAAAATCTGCAATGGTCAGAACCTGTTAAGTTGAGAAATGGGCAGGCGTTTCCTAGGTAGCAGCATACGGGCCGGGAGTTTTGCTACTTCTGTAGCTTTATTAGTAAATGGTATGTCCATATATGCTACTGTTGATGTGGAAAAGAGCTGTCAGGGAAGAGGCAGCCTTCTGATTCCTGGGTGCATGGTTTTTTAATTGTATTTAATGCATGGCAACTTGATGGATGTCCCAAAGGTGTGCTTTCCTGAGATTAGTGATGCAACTTATAAATACTGACATTTCCAGGCAAAGTGGATCTGAAATGTCACTGGAAAGCTGTTGTCTGCCAGAGCACTGTGACAAGATTATTTTCTGCAGTATGATTTCCCATTGGCACTACTGGTCCCCAGGATGACAGTGCCTGAGGGTGTGCAAGAGGTGCCAGGAGCATGGCTCAGACCCCAATTAATGAGACCATTTTGCAATTGCCATTGCCTTCCGCATGTTGTTGTTGTTCAGACGTTCAGTCGTGTCCGACTCTTCGTGACCCCATGGACCAGAGCACGCCAGGCACGCCTATCCTTCACTGCCTCTCGCAGTTTGGCCAAACTCATGTTAGTAGCTTCGAGAACACTGTCCAGCCATCTCATCCTCTGTCGTCCCCTTCTCCTTGTGCCCTCAATCTTTCCCAACATCAGGGTCTTTTCTAGGGAGTCTTCTCTTCTCATGAGGTGGCCAAAGTACTGGAGCCTCAACTTCAGGATCTGTCCTTCCAGTGAGCACTCAGGGCTGATTTCTTTAAGAATGGATAGGTTTGATCTTCTTGCAGTCCATGGGACTCTCAAGAGTCTCCTCCAGCACCATAATTCAAAAGCATCAATTCCGCATAGGAATGGACTAATCCAACTAGGGTTTTGGTGTCATGGTGCAGTTGTTTTTTAAATTTAAAAAACAAACAAACCATGGCTTTAGGATTTTTCACATTTAGTCCAAAAGACATACTGCTTCCAGGGGCACCTTTTTGTTTCTGAAGCACACTACTTTTACTTAGATATCGCTTTATTGTACACCCTCACAGCTCATCTCTTTATTTTTGAAAGCTCAAAAAATCTTGCTTTTATTTGCTTCCTGGCCTCCGCTAGGTGGTGCTAGTTCCAAAGCTAGAAGTCCTCTTGCTTCTTTAGACACACAGCTATATTTTCAGTGGTTTGATTTTAGCATGCTAAATGGGGCTGGGGGCTGAGCTTCTGACAAAGCTCTAAGACAGACCTCTAGCGGGAATGGAGTATATTTTTCCTACTTTAATTTTCCTCTGTTTCATTAGTTTTCAGATCTACAGAGGTAAAGGCAGTCCTTAGCAAAGTTCTTCCCCTGCTTTGGACTAGCATAAGTGGCAACTAGAACCTTGCATTAACATCTTTTTGGCATCAAGTGAAGATTTCCCCCTTCTCCCAGGCATTTGATTGTTAACTTCTCTGTTACTCTTATGGTTGTTTTAGCTGGCTTGTATATGTGATGAGAGGATCGGGTTTCTGTCTGTTTCTTTTAGAATTAGTTTATGATCATTTTGAGTGTTTGCTTTTAATTATTTTGTTGGTTTGATGTATTGTAGGTTTCCTTGAGCCTTTTTGTAGTAGGTGCCTTTACAAATGAAATTAATAATGTTAATAGTAGCAATATAATTCTCACATAGTGATTTATTCAAAGTGGAGGGTGTGCTGGTTGCTAGACCTTCCAGTCAATTTGCTCCTCCTTGCACCTCTCTTTTTATCCTGATGGCTCTGCCTTCCCCCATCCATTGCAAACACACAAAGGGATTTTGCAACCCTTTTGTCTTTTTCTCTACATTAATATCCTTCAGGAGTAGCAAAGGCAGAACGGTTGGCACCTTGTAAAACAGGAGCACAATATAAAAGCCTCCAGAAAGCAGAGGGACCATAACTCAATGATAGAGCACCTGCTTTGTATGCAGAAAGTCCAAGTTTCACTCCCTAGAGCATCCTGTTAAAAGGATCTGGTAGCAGTTGATGGGAAAGTCTTCCCTCTCCCTGAGACTCTGGAGAGATGCTGCTGGTCATGGTGGGCTCAATCGACAAATAGTTTGCCCTTCTATTTGGCAACTTCCTATATTTGTGTTCTGTATGCAGGACAAGGAAAACACTATTTGTTGTGAACCAAAATCCTGCCACTGGAATGGTTTGCACTTTATGGTACATGTACAACACCAATTTCAATTGGCTTAAGTCCCATTTGACTGTCATAGCTCCCCTCCCCCTCACTAAAATAAGTAAAATAGAATAAAATAGCCTGGGAACTGTAGTTTTATGAGGGGTACTGAGACTGCTTTGAGATCATCAGCCTATTTGGTAAATTGTACTTCACTGAGTTCCTTGGTTGGGAGCTGTAGCACCAGACTCGCCTGAATTGAGCATTTGTGTTTCTATCTGTTGCAAGTTGGATGCCATGGTTTACAAAGGGGCATGAAGACATTGGGCTCTTCCTCTGTGAAAAAGACATCAAACTGATTTAGTAGTGGAATTGTATTCCAAGATCTGCCTCTGGGTATGAAGAAAGTATTCTGGCTTCCTTTGCATAGTCTGCGCTCTGCATCTGACCAACCCTTTTCTTTTCTGACTTCCTCCCCCTCTCCAATCTGTAGAATGTGCCAATTGGATTACTTTGCATTTTTCAGCATTTGTTGCTCATGTGAATGTTTACTGTTTCTTTATATAAATTCAGCTGAATGGATTATATTCCATGCACTGTGGTTAGAGCCTATTCCATTCAGGAATAGGCTAGGATTGATTGCCTTTGCACAGAACTGTCAGGTGGAAACAGAACAGAAGCCCACTAGCAAATGCAGCGTTAATACTTGGCTGGATTCAGTGCTACTTAGTCCAGCATTAAAGGGAGGTCTGAGAATACCCTCTGAGCCCGCGCAGTTTTGATAAGAGAAGACTAATCCTGCTTCCTGATGGGGGTTCTGTAATCAGAAGACCACTCTAGCAGATGTTGCTTTTGTATTAAGGCCAAAAGCAGTTGGGCTTTCTGGGCAAAGATTTATTAACAGAGATTAGTTGAAACCTCTTCTGGCCAATGCAGGAGGGCTTGGGATTTCTGATTTGAAACTCTGTCCTCCTGAGATTGATTAAAAAAAAGAAAGAAAAGCCAGCTTCACACATGCTTCCAGGGTACGTCTTTGCCAAGGACAGCCAGCTCTTCCTCTAAAGCTGTTGCAGCATAGATCTGCATTCATTAATGAGATTCCCATAAGCTGACCCCCTGCCATTGAAACAGGGCTTGGTGATGAAGGTGACTCAGCGGGCATCAGGAGTTTGACTGAGGGATGAGAGAGGTGGATGTTTTGGCCTATGATGAATCAAGTTGCTTAGTACAAATAGCCCCCAGACCCTACTTAATAAAAAGTATAAAGCACAGCAAGTTGGTTCCTGCCCACGCAGGTGGAAACCACCATTACAACGTGTGTTTATAACGTCGTTTGCAGAGCTGGTTTACACATGCATATTTCCCACTTGACTATGCGTCATCAGGTGCCTTTAGTGTTTCTCAATAGGATGTCAGTAAAACCCCAAACAGAATCATGATAAAAAAATTAAACTGATTGTTTTTCAGGAGTCAGTTCATGCTTCCAGCTGCTTATAATCAACTGTACGGTAACCCAAGTGTAGAGAAATCACACAGTGTTACATGTATGTCTGAGCCAGGGCTTGCTCACACACAGTTTCAAAGCCTTGTCTAGAGGGTTGCAGCTTTTTGCTTTGTTTCGCAAGTGCCTTAAGGGCTTCAAACATATACTCTCCTACTAGGGAGCAAGACCCATTGAAGATAGGATTGTACTGCATGCTTGTTAACATGGCATAGAAATCAGAACAGAGCTGCTTTTAAGCTGAATGTAGCTTCTGGTTAAGGTGTTGACTTGCTCTATAGATGCTGACTTGCTCTATTTCAAAAACTGGATTAGAATCCACTATCCTGCATGGATTCCATACACCGCAGAAGACAAGACTTGCCATCTACCAGAAAGTAGTGCCTTTTTATGCCTGGTTTGCACCTAAGGCTATAGTTAATTAAGGTAGAAACAAGCTGTGGTTTGTTTGATCGCCTATGGGGCAACTTGTTTGGCTTAGCAGTATGTGTGAACCAGGGATCAATGGAAGTTCCAGCAACATGGAATTCCTTCCCAAAAGGAAACTCATTAGATCCAAGCCCTTTGAGAAAGGGAGTTGAAACTTGTTTCTTTTGTCTGACCTTTTGAGTTTTTATCCTTTTACACAATCTCTTACTTTATGCATCTTATTGCTTTATCATATGAGTGCTTCTGTTTTTGTGTGAACTCATTATGAGCCTCTTTTGGGGGACTAAGTAGCTTGGGATATAGTGGAACAAATAAATAAAAAAGGACATTGTCTCCACCTTTTTAATGTTCTGAATACTACATTGCCTGTCTGATGAAAGAGTACTGCAAAAATGAGGGTCGGGCTATTTGCCCATTTCACCTAGACTTTCCTAGTCTGAAAGCAGCTGTCCATGGTTTCAGGTAAAGAGGGGTTTTCCCCACCACCTGCTATCTGAATACTATTCACTGTACCACTAATCTGTGGTCCCTCCCTCTCCAGGTTTAAGCTCCAGGCTGGAGCAATATGATACTATTTCGGTGATCCTAATTTCTGTGAGACCAACACAGACCACCATTCTTGCTATTGCAAATTATAAGGATGCCATAAGTCAGCAGGGGGAGCTCTTTGATTTCAAGAAAAAAAGACTGGTGCAGCTGGCTGCCTTTTGTCAGAAATGGTTGTTAATGATGATTCCGTGACTCTCCTTCCCTGGTTCTACCTCTGTGGAATTTTCCCAGCTCCCTTCATCCTTTTTATAGACTCTTCGACCCTGGTAGTGATAATCTTAGAGTACCTCAGGGAATAGTAGGAGTGAAGAGAGTTACGAACTCCACCAGTTTGGAAGTCATGCTGTGCAATAACAGAGGCAGAGTTGGTGTTAACAGCCACTGGCAGGAGATATTTATGCATCAGGACATTGCACTCATTTCTACATGAGTGCCCTTCCATGCCTTAAAAATAGTCCCTTCACAATAAAATCTTTGTTCATGTCAGTTCCCTTCTCCTATTAGCTATGTAATAATTTATTCGGTGGCTTAACCAACTAACGTTTGGGTTGATTAATCAGCAGGAGCCAGTTTTAATCAATGGAGTATCTTATATTAAGGCTGTAATAAAGATTTGATTGATATGGAACAAAGGGGGTATTATTCTAATAGCAAATGACCAATCACTGTGTTGTAGCCTATGCTGAATTATAAATTATATCATACTTCCATGTGTTTTAAAGGGGCAAATATTGAGGCTGTGGTATTGTGCAGTTTTATAAATATAATTGATTGATAAATGAGTTAAATGACAGGTGATTGATTGACAAAAGATCTCCCTCAATTCTTCTAGATTTTTAGCTTTTTCAAGTGTGCCTTGGTATTCTGCAGCAGTATTGAAGAATGTGGCCAGCTAGTTGTGTATTTATAAAGCTACTTTGCATTTACCTTTGGGGCAGAGTTAAAATTAACCTAGGGCCATTCTACTTTTAGTAGCATGTGTGTCCTTTCTGTGCTCCTTTGCCACCCAAAATGGTTAGCTGCAGGTGAGGTGGTTTGGATTTTGCTGGTGTGACCTGGAAACTGATGCAGTATTTTTGAGAAGTAGCAGCTTTTGGTTCCTCCAAGGCCAGAGTGTGGTTGGGAGCAGCCACATCCATTGCTAGACACTTTGAAGGTCAGTGCACTAAGCTGGATGAATGGAAGCTGGAATCAGTAATGCCACAAGAAGAATCCATTGCTCTGTTGATCAAGCAAACACAGATGGCCTGCCAGTCATAGGGGCTGGCTTTTCCCTTCTGAACTTGAGGAATCATTGAGGAGTAAACCACCTGAGTCTCTTATGAGGCTAGTTTCCTGGCCCTTGTGGTTTCTCGCCTAAAGCCTGGAGTCCCTGGTCAGCTGTCATGGTGCAATAAGTTTGAAATCTGCATTACTTTCCCTTATCTGCCCTTGCACTGGAACATGAATTCATGGGGCAGGGTATAACATGGAGTATTCGGGAGGAGGACAACTGGCTTCAAAATCCACACCATTGGGAGCTTTTGTGCTGCCAAGAAATTTCATATTAAGCCGCCCACGTGGGGAGCTGCCAAATTGAGCCCATTGCTTTGCATGCTTCTCTTCATCTAATTATAATACACAGCTCTTTCATTCCTTGCTCTAATTACCACCTTTTCCCAGCCTGCCCTCAGTCTTTGCATTCAGTCCTATTCTGCATCCCATATTGAACCTCTGGTGGTGGTGGGAGGTTTGCGCTGTATCAATTAGGCATATTATATATAATTACCTTATACACTTATATGCAATGATTAAAATGCAGCAAATTGCTAAATTACATTACTGGAAAGCTTAATGTTTTTTTCTTTTTGAGAGGAAAAAAAGGAAAACCAATTGAACTCTTCCTTTCTTTCCCTCTCCAAAATACAGCCAAGCTTATGAATATTTATGTGCTGACCTTTGTAACCCCCCTTGTCTTTTGAGGGCATTAATCATCGGGGGGTTTGATAGTAGGAAGCATAGGTGGCGTTACTTCTGTTCAAAATATTGATACCAATGTTGGTCTACAGAATGATCGACACAAGCAAGAGATGTAGTGGACCCAAATACTATTTTAGCAAATATTAAAGAACCCCAAAGGAAACTATTACTCCATTTAAAATAATTATTTTGGATACAGTCAAACCTCGTTCTGTGTCCGCCTCCGCTTGCGCCCACTTCGGCGAATGTCCGTGGCAAACCCTGAAGTACCAGAATGGGTTCCTTCTGGGTTTGCCGCTTGCACATGCTCAGAAGCACTAAATCGCGCTTCATGCATGCGCAGACGCGACGCTTCTATGTGCGCCATTTTCGGGTTGCGGTGTGGCCTCCGGAATGGATCCCAGCCGTAACCCGGGGTTCCATGGTATTAAAATACTGTCGAGTGAGAGTTTTGAGGCAAGCTAGCAAAAATAAGGGGGAGGATACAAATGTGGAGGAGGATTCTTGTGACAGCTATCTAGGCCAGGCAGGCAGGAAATAGGAAGAAGTGGACAGAGGTAGCTACCCAAGGAAAAGGAAGGAAAGTGAGTAGGCTATGGGCAGGGGCCCAAGGTAGCAGCTATGAAGAATGGAGTCTTAATTGGTGGAGCAACAGCCTCCTGTGCTGGTGATACCCTGGGCAGGAAGGGCATTGAAACAAGACGATGATGGCAGATTCTCACTCTGAGGAGGCTGTGTTCTCTTGTGAGACCAGGCGTGGCAGCAGGAAGCATGAGTAGCCTTCAGGCTGCACAACAGCACCCTCCAAAACATCCAGCCAAGGTGGAGAAGGCTGCATGTTTCCACCAAATCTAGTAGGAAATCTGTTCAGAAGGCTGTTAGACAGAGGGCTGGCAGAGGATTAGAATAGATGGCCACATGGCCCCTTCTAATTCTGTTAACCCAACTCAGAGTATTTACTGTATAGAATCAAGGGACAGAAAGGTTTCAACCAGATCTCTTAGTAATCAGATTACAAATTGTCTACCTTTGTTTGAGGAAATTGGGTTATGCAAATCCTTTGGCAAATCAGTTAAAGAAAAAAAACCATTGCAAAAAATACATGAAACAGCTATACATTTGCTTTTTTTTGGTAATGTTGAAACCCCTTGGTGGGGCGGGGTGTGTGTGTGCTTGCAAGGTGGAGAATGGATAGGAAAAATTGAATTAGTCAGTCTAGAGAAGCTAGAGGTTTGGAAAAACCCATCCAGTTCAGAGCCATTTTCATGATACTTTTTAAGAGCTCGGTTCCATATTGAAGAGGGCCTCAGTGATGACATGCCTGTTTTTGTCCTTTGGTAGGTTACAGAATTCCTTAGAGGAAGTTTCAGCATGTTCATAGCAGCACTGGGGACACAAAAAATAGGCACAAAGCAAATGCACTTAATTTCCTTTGGGGTTTTTCTGCTGCTTTCATAATAAGATGCAATATTGGTTTAAGTCAGTGTTTCCCAAACTGGGTGTTACCACCCCTTGGGGGTGGTGCTCAGGTGCAATTGGGAGATGTTGAATAAAATAAGAGGGCAGTAGAAACATAAAGAAAGAAGAGAAGAAAATTTGGAAAAACCGTTGTACATGATTCATCTGTTGTGTAATGATGCTTACTGCGAAGTCGGGCACTGTTGTGGGATGGTGACAATGCCTCTCCTGGATCCAGCGGTCGGTCATGCTGGAGGCGAGGGGTTTCCCAGGCTCAGGTGAACCCTTTTAGGCTTTACCCAGGCCCGGGAAGTGGATTGCAGCTTGCCTGCCTATTTGGCCAATGGCTGGTGGGCTGCAGCACCAGCCCCACCCCTGGGATGAATGGGACTGGTCCACCCCATGGGTTTTTAATCCCAGGGCCAAGTTCACCACTTTAGCCAGTTTTGAAAAAAGGTTTGTACATGTTTCATCTGTTGTGTAATGACACTTACTGATGTATCATAGAGCCAAACATTAATAAATTGATGCAGTGCACCAGGTTCAGCCTTCTCTTGAGGATTATTTTTAATGTTATTTAATAATTGTTTAAAAATAATTTTATAATTTCAAGCTTCAAGGTGTCTTATGTACAACAACACCTTTCTTTACTATGTAGTAGGACATAGGTAGAAATAGATATACATAAAAGTACACAAAGCTGCCCTTAGGCTAGGAGGACAGTTGCCTTTCCCCTCCCATTCCCATCTCATTTCATCCACTGAAAATGGGCTCTCTTTCCTCAAGAGAGTTGTGAAACTCTCCCCGCACCCCTGTCAGCCTTCATTGAAACTGCTGGAGGAATAGGTTTGTCTACACAGGAGTAATTAAACCTTGGGTGGAATTTCACACTTGTGGGAGATGGAAGGAAAACAACTATGGAGAATGACCTAGACTAGAGCAGAGGTTTTCAGACTTCCCACCGACAGTCCAATTGAAAACTGCTGAGCATGTTGGTGGACCACTTACCGTAATTATTTTTCTGTTTGTTTAGCAATTCTGATGCACTGTGCTTTAAAATGTTAAGGAATTCAAATTGTAATCCAATAAAATGCAATATATAAGAAACAAAAGAAGCAATTTGGGCACCATTTAGGAAAAAGGGGTTGTTTTCAACCCTGATCTGCCTGTTACTCGGATATAAATCCCAACTGAGTTCGATGGGGCTTCCTCCCAAGTAAAACATGCATGCATTGGGACCTGAAAACTTTTTTTTCTCTTTTAAACCCAACATGTTTTGTTTAGGTTTTAGTTGCCTTGTTTAATGTATGATGTGCTTTTAATTTGAAATATACTAGCCAGTTAGTTATGATGCTTTAAGTCGGTGATGGCTAACCTTGACACCCCAGATGTTTTGGAACTACAACTCCCATCATCCCTAGCTAACAGGATCAGTGGTCAGGGATGATGGGAGTTGTAGTCCCAAAACATCTGGAGTGTCAAGGTTAGCCATCACTGCTTTAAGTAGTGCATGTTAAAGTGTTATCTACTTCACACTCTCACAGTGATGCTTAAAATCTAAACAAATTTTGGAGTGGGATCATTGAAGGACACTTAAGTCTTAGGTTTGCAAACTGGACACTCAAGGTGGGTGTCTCTGCCATCAGTTGTATAGGCCTTCAATATGTGTTAGTTGTAGTGCTAAAAAGATACAGTCGTACCTTGGTTTTCGAGCAGCTTAGTTCTCGAATGTTTTGGCTCCTGAATGCCGCAAACCCGGAAGTGACTGTTCTGGTTTGCAAACTATTTTTGGAAGCTGAACGTCTGATGGGGCTTCCGTGGCTTCCGATTGTCTCCAGGAGCTTCCTTCAGCCAATCGGAAGCTGCGCCTTGGTTTCCGAATGGATTCCGTTCAACTTCCAAGGTATGACTGTATATTTATATGAAGGAAAGGGGGTGTAGGGAGAATCCAAGGCTTGTCTGCAGAGTGGGAGGAAAGGAGGACCTTTTTCTGCTTCCCCACTCCCAGCCACGTAAGATTTTAGCTGCAGTACATTCATTTTCAGCTTTGTATTCTTGTTCTTCAAAAGTGTGCCTAGACATTCTGTTGTTGCGCCTGTAACCTAGGTTTAAGGTGTCATTTAGCTCCTAGCTTTCATATCTCAGTTTCTAACACTTGTTGTCTGGGCAGCCCAGGCTGCCCAGGCTTACGCCCTGGGGAGGTCACTTTGGTGTTGCTCATGCAGTGGTTTGACTTCACCCCTGGAGGTGCACTGCATTGTCTCCCGAGACAGATGGATGCCAACAACAGGGAGGAAGCAAGAGAAAAATACAAAACAGCAATGAAATGCGAACTGCTCCATCCCTCTGGCACATACCCTATACTCTGGTAAATTTCTGTTTTTTAAATAGAAATGGCCCTGCAAAGCAAGATTTATTGTGGTACGATTTATGGCTCAGCTGCAGCACCATTTGGCAGAGCAAAGCTCTTCTCAATTGATGAGCTCGTTGGGGGCTTGGATGGCACGCACTCCCGTTTATTTCCTATAGCCAGAGACAGGGAGGGCTCTCCAAGTGGTGTGGAGAGAAGCCCGCTCCTGCCTTCTCTGGCTCGCCCAAACTGCCTGGGAAAAGAATTCTTCATTAGAAGTCTGTGTGTAGCTCTGAGACTCGCAAGGAGAAATGATGTATATATTAAGAGCTTGCATCCCCCAGTAATTTGGTGATAGATGGGAGGAGTGCAGCATAGAGTTATTAATGCAAGCTTTCAGGCTTCATATACCGCAGTCATTAGTTAATCAATGTGAACCCTGCCAGCCCACCTGCTAACATTCAAACGGGCCTTACTGGAGCCAACATGGCCCTGTTCATCCAGCAGGTGGGGTTATAGCAATGACTACCGGTATTTGTTTCTAGCAACAAGGAGATTCTGGCCTTCGAGTAAGTAAAGAGGATGAAGGAGTGAATTATAATGTGCTAAAGCTTTTTCCTGTGTGCCTCCTGAACCCTGGGTTTGAATCTGCCACTCAAGGTGTAACAGGTGGAATAATGAGGGGAGTTTAAATTGTTTTCTCACCCTGGCAGGGGTGTTGGCCAAAAGATACTTCTTTCCTCTTTTCTACAGCTGTTCCTCTAAAAAAGACTCCTGATCTGTCAGTGTGTTGTCTTGATGAGGGAACCGCCTCCTCCCCACCCCTCCTACAATACTAATAATTCATCCCAGCTCCGTAGTCGGTCAGGATCCTCTCTGGAAGGAGGGATGAGCTAGAAGTCTCCAGCTAAAAGCTGCACTCTCTCCTCCCTCTCACTCCTTTTCAAAAAGGAAAAGAAACAAAGCATCTGCTCAAAGCCTGGCCCTAGTTTGAAATGAAGATCTCTGGAAATCTGACAGCATCACAGATTGGGTTTAATAACATTGTGCATACTTTGTCTTTTCCCCATGCCATGCAACTCTTCTGCCAACCTGATCTTCTGGCATAGGTTTCCCCTATGGAAGAGAAGCAGCTTGTCTCCTGTCTGATAACAAAATTTATGCTAGTGAAAGGTATAAAGATATATCCTCTCCATTAGCCACACACAGATCCATGTTAAAGAACGTGGGACCACCCACTCTGACTCAGTAAGCCCAGCTTTATCTATTGCTAACGGCTGTACTCTGTCCAAAGCCCAACTCAGCAGTAAACCTCACTTGCTATGGGGAGTGGGGGAGGGTAGGCAGGGCAAGTTGCTTCTGCATACTTTAACAAACCTCACAGGATTGTTGTGAGGCTAAATGGCAACTCTTGAGTGATGAGTGACGAGTGGTAAACGCCTGTAGATAACCAGGTGCTGGAATGATACGACCCCTTTCCAAAGGATCTGCATGAATGAGTATTTGCTGGAAGGTTATCTTCATGTATGCTGTTCATTAATACAGGCATGTTATCTCTTTTGCTCAGCAGTGGGAAATAGATCTTTGGGTTGATGCAAAGAGAAAGCGTAATAATGAGACTAACTTTAAACCATGCCAGATTGCTCCAAACCCAGATGTGTTTGTACCCAGTGAAATGGGCAGCTTGCATGTACAAGTTGGTGCAGAGTAGAAACAGCTGTTACATATGGCCCTGTCTTTAGTGTTTCACTTTTCTCGCTTTCTCTTTCCCCTCACTCCTAATTAACATATGCCTAACTTTCACAATATTAATAGGGAGCTTATGAAGTATGGAAATGTTTCAAGATTTTTGGGCAGTGCCTACCACCCAGTGGTTTTTCCCTCTGCTTTGAGTCTGCTACTCTGTTTAAGCTGTTGCTGGAAAGATAGACCTATACAGGGTTTTGATTTAGCAGGCAGTTTAAAGGTATCTTTACAGGAATGAAGCAAAGCTTTAAGTGAGGGAGAAGGTATATCTGACCTCCAGTGTCCTGTAACTGGGACCTTGTCTAGTTGATGGGAGTACTTGAAATACTTGGCTTGTGATTGCACATTTTTATCTAACAGGCATTCAGCAGCTGATAACACAGGTTGACATTTTTTTCATTACCCCCCCCCCCTAAGTATTTATTAAATTTCTTCTCCTGGGACAATGGATGTAGGATTCTGTGTTAAAACTCTTCACTCAGGTAAGTGGATTAATGCTGATTTGGGCAGCTAAAAGGACCAGCAGGCATAGGATTCTGCAGCGCAGGGTCATGCTCCTTGTCCAAAACAATTTATTGTTTGAGATACAGCAAGTTTGCAGCTTGGTGCCCAATGTGTGAGATGGTGCAGCTATGCTATGCTGACCATGGAGGAAGGGTGTGTACTCCTCCCCCAACTTGCAGATGATTCTGAACTCAGGGTGCAAATCGTGTACGCTCTTACTCACATCTTCTGGAAATGGTGGGCTTCCTCACACCTAGTGTGACTCCTCTTACAAGCCTCCCCTGGCTGCATAATCATTCTACAAATCCCAGCATTTCTTCCTTGTTCTTCACAGAAGAAAACCTGGAGCAAAAAATGTCCCAGATAAAGCAACCACTCACATGTGTACTGACCCATCCTTCAGGATGTCTTACATTAGTCTAGTTTGCCCTCCTACCTACCCTCCCCCAAACTCAGTGAAGTTAGGCTGAGGTCCTCTGACTTTAAAAAGGCTGGCCATGTGGGTATCTTGATTAAAAAAACCCCAAATTGTTCCCAACCTGGGGCATGTTGAGACACCACTTAGCTTCAGTCTCCTTGGCACAAGAGGTGGATGCAAACATTAGTCTTTCTGAAAGCGTTGCATCTGCCTGCCTGCCTGCTTGCTTGCCTTGGGCTTTCTAATGTGAGAGCACTTTGTGTGATTGCACTCTGATCCTGCCATTTTCCATTTTACTCTATTGTTTTGAGTCCAAGCAAATACACTCTAGTCCCCGTGTTTATCTGACAGAGTTGTAAGTGTGTGTGTATTTCAAGAAAGAAGAAAATCAGTGTTAAAAATCACTAGCAGGTGCCGGTTAAAGATACCGAATTCAATCCTCTGTTGCCCTGTAAAATGATCAATTGAAGATAAAACTGCATTATCTTGGTAACAGTCCTTTCCCATGAAGAAGGAACTTGATTCATGCCTGATCTTATCTTTGGAGCAGGTAATCATAATCATACAGTGAATAAATGGCTTCTGATGGAGGCAGGAACTCACATTGAGGTTTCCTCACTTCATTTGCCAAATTTTTGGAAGTTGAAAGGGCAACTTGTGCATATCATTTATTTTACTGTAGGACAGTTCCAGTTATTACCTCTGTCAAACTTTCTCAAATGACCCAGTCCTGATAAGATAATTGAAAGGGAGCTGTGCTTGCTGTTGGCCCAGGTTCTCTCAGTCTGCTGATGTAGGAGTGTGTAGGATCAGGGTAGGGCAGATTAGGGAGAAGCAAAGTGGTATGGAAACGAGAAACTGGACCTTTACACACACTAAAGTTTCTAGTTTGGGAGCAATTTGCAAATTCTGAAGGGTACCATTAAAATGTAGCAAATGTAGATTAGTTTGAGCAATGTGGTTCTGCACCCCTCTCTACCTGACTCTCCCGGCTCTCCAGAGATGCCCTGTCTCTCACTGGTCTTGCTCAGTCTACACCATGCTTGAGTGCATTTGCCTGGCTTGCATATGTCGTTTGAACTGTGATAATGCCTTTTGCTTGCCTGGCTGGAGAGAGGCATGCATCTCTGTGTGTAGAAACCACTGGTGTTTGCTTGGTTAGAATGTAGCCTACTGTACAAAGTTAGGAAACGCATCCATTGCTGTGTCTGCTTTTATCTCTGGCCCTGTCCACCACTGGCATGCAGCCCTCAGAAGATTGCTTGTGAGGGAATGCAACCCAGATCCCCATTCTTGATTCATAGCAGTTTATGGTTTCTTTTGCACCCACTTTGGCAGCCATTTTCTACCTTGCTCACAGTCATTGAGATGTGCTGGTATGTTTTTTTTATGAATGGGCTGTTTTACTATAGGTTAGCATTGCTCCAGGCTCATTGTAATATATGGCACCATTGTGTACTGCATTGTTTCTGTTTCTCAGCCCCAGAAGCTGGAGCATAAAGTAAAAGCATGAGCCATGTCGTCAAGCAACCTACCTGTCCCTGCCTTTTGCCTTTGATGTGTTGGGGCTTTAAGAGCAGACTTTAATTTGTCCTATTAACACCCTGCTGGTGGAGGTGGATGCATGTAGCTTCTCCCACCAATTAGTCTATTTTTGATGGGAGCACAGATTTGTCTTGGATAATGTTTCTCCAATCCCCAGGTTGCAGACATAAATGCCAGTGTTCACATTATCTGTCCCTGGACACATTTGCATCTTGCAGAACTTTTAATTGACAGCTTTCAGCTCTTGTCATCAGGAAGAGATTATGTAGGTATTTGTTTCTGTGAATGGTTATGTCAGGGGCTGCCCTAGCCCCAAGGCAGTGTCGGAAGACACAGGCAGCGTAGACAGAGCACAATTAACTCCGGAAGCGGTGTTGAAGCTCTGGGACGCTGAACAAGCATTGCCCACGCAAGGAGGAGCTCCATTAATGCCAGAAGTGGTGCTGAGGCAGTGGGATGAGGAAAGAGCCCTAGCCACGCCGGAAGAAGGAGGAGGGCTTAGGGACCCAACCAGGGCTTCAGTGCAGTCGGAAGGCGGGGAGCAGGAAGTGGAGGGAAACAGGGATGAGATGAGGCTGGAGGATGCTGTCCAAGCCCCAGAGGCAACTGGCATGGAAGACGAGAATGCAGGGGAGGCGACCAGCGCCACCCTGCTCAGTTCTAGATCGCGGAAGCGGAAGGAGGGGAGGCGGCGCCTAGGTTGCCCAAAGCTTTTATGTTGGGGGCGGGGCCGCCAACCGGTATTCCGGGAATCTGATTCAGACGAGACAGATGATGAATTGTGAAACCTATAACGCTTGATGCTGTAAATAAAGCTATTAGCTTAAAAGCAAGTGCGTATGGATGCTTACTTCTGAGGAGACCTCACACACCTCTCACAGGTCACTAAGTTTGACATGAGTAAACCTTGAAGAAGGACAGCTAACCCTTCACTTTAACGGTCTCAGGCATTTTAAATGCACTAATATCCACTCCTTTTCTTTTGGTTACTGTTTCTGGTTTTGGTAATTATAGCATGTTAAAATCTATATGGAGCCTCTTTTGCCCAGACCTTGTGCAGAGACTGTGAAATTAACTTTTGCACCTTCCAACTTGAGTTGGATGGAAGTGACATTTTCAAAAGTCTGCCAGTTGAACTCTTGGCATTTGCTCTTTGGTGGAAGGGACGCTGCAAGGAGGTTGGCTGCAATGAGGTTGAACAATCTAATCACCACTTAATTGCTGTGGTGCTGAAGTGGTGATGGTGGTAGGGATCAGAATAGGAGCACAGGTATAATGGCTTTCTAAAACTCTACATCTCTGTGGAACTCTTGTTGACAAACTTGGAATAACCCAAAGGAGACCTTAGAAGAAGATGGAAGGCAAGCCATGTAGTGGAAGGAGCTTGGTGTGTTCAGTCAGGGAAGCAAAAATAAAATAAAAAGAGCAACCTTTACATAGGCGGTTACTTCAGTGTTCCCTAAATTGTTGTAGCTTGGGACACATTTTCTCCCCACCTATCCCACCCAGACTAAAATCTGAGACACACTTCACTGTTGTGCTAGATAAAGTGTCTTATATTTTGTTTAAAAGCAGCCACCCTCTTTGCATCTGTAAAACAACCCTTTTCATGTGGCCTCTTGGCAGCCTACTCATCAGTTTGCCCAGTACACCCACCCACCCACACCGTCCAATTCCCAATAATTTTTATTAAAATTTAAAAGAAAATATACGAAGGTAAAAATCAAATATCCAATATCTTTTTATCAAAGACTAGTGCAGTGTTTCCCAACCTCCTCGGGGCAACGGCACACCTGTCCCACGAAAAAATTCTCGCGGCACACCACCACCACATGCACCCCGCCCCCCCCCGCCCCGGGGGGCGGGGTGTCTGTGCGCCCTGGCGGGAGGGAGGGGAAGGACCCAGGCGGGCGAAAACGGAGCGGGAGATCGGCGGGCCAGGCGCCCGCCCCCCCTCCCGCGCCCAGCCCCCCGGCAGCACCTCCACCCGGCCCCGAGCGAGCCCGGTGGCACCGGCACCTCCCGCCCGTCCCCGACCGCGACCGGGGCGGCAGAGGCAGCAGGCGAAGCGCCCGGCAGCCCCGGCGAAGACGGCGGTCGGCGAGCAGGAAGCGGAGCCGAGGCGACGCCAGCCGCCCGGACCACCCCGGAAGCGGAAGCGGCCCAGGGCGGCACAGCAGCCGGTGTCTTCCCGCGGCACAGGAGCCGGTGTCTTGCGGCACACTCCTGTGCCGCGGCACACCAGTTGGGAAACGCTGGACTAGTGAATTGAAGCCCGTTGAGATAACAGGCGCTAGCCCGGCAGCGCACGCGTGCGCCTTGCGGGGCGGGGGGCACAGCCGCGGCTGCGCTCCTGCCGTCGCGGAGGGAGGAGGCTGAGCGCGGGGAAACCGGGGAGCCCCCCAACCCCGGACGCCCCTGCCGTCGCGGAGGGAGGAGGCTGAGCGCGGGGAAACCGGGGAGCCCCCCAACCCCGGACGCCCCTGCCGCCGCGGAGGGAGGAGGCTGAGCGCGGGGAAACCGGGGAGCCCCCCAACCCCGGACGCCCCCTCGGAGGACGGCACCGGAGAAGCGGGGGGAGGGGCCAAGTTGCGGGGAGAGGAGGAGGAAGCCCCCCTCGAAGGCTTCCGGCGCCCGCCATGGACGTCCAGCGGCTTTGCAGGGGCCCGGCCGGCTTCGCACCGCTTCCCCCGCGCTTCGGCGAGGGTGTGTAGGTGGCGGCGGGAGCCTCCAGGAACGGGAGGTGCTTTGGCGAGGGTGTGAAGGCAGCGGCGGGAAACGGCGCTTCGCACCGCTTCCCCCGCCGCGGCCTCTCCCTCGGCGGCCGAGCGCAGCAAAGGCGGCGGCGGGAGCCTCCATAGGCGGGCGGCAGTGGCGGCAGCGGGAGCGGGAGCTGCGCTTTGCGCCGCTGCCCCCCGGCAATGGCGGCGGCGCAGTTTCGCCCGGCCGGAAGTGTCTCTGCGTCGTCCCGCCCCCCTCTCCGCCCCCTCCAATCCCTGCGTCCGTCTGTGCCATGCGCAGTACCTCACTTCCGTGACAGACAGAAAATTGCAGGTGGACGCAGGGACACTTGAAGATTATAATATAGGATAAAAAACTAATCAAGATAAAAACACAAACCAATAAGAGGGAAAAAAAGAAGAAAAAGGAAGGAAGAAAAAGGAGAACTTCCAATTCTTCGTCTGTCAGCTATGTAAAAAAATTATTCAACACATCTACTCCAAGATAACATCCAACAAGTCTGATTTCTACAATATTTTCTTCAATCCTCAAACCCAGATATCATAAGTTCATTTTCTTTTTCACACAAAAAGTCTATGAGGAGTTCCAACTATTGAAAATGATTTTTCTCTTATTGTACATGTTAAGTTTGCCATCTCAGCTAAGTCCAATAATTTTAACAACCATTCCTCCATGGTAGGTGATGCTGAACCTTTCCATCTTGTGCATATAAAAGTCTCGCCACTATGATAGTGTATTGAAATAATATTTCATAGTCTAATGCTTAAAGGTTTAAATATGAGGCTTTGGAGTGATGCCACATCTCTTGAGCTGCAGTGCTGCCTCATTCAAAAACATTTTGCTTCTATATATAATGTGCCTTCCTCATCCAGGGATCATTGAGTGGCAGATGAGCCCATCACATCGTATTAGTGAACCCTGACACATAGTTACCAGAACAGGGATCATCACTCTACCCCTTCCCAGAGCACATCTACTGAGAGAGAAATGATTTCCATCAAGGGAGGCAGCAGGAATAGCTCAGGAATAACTTTCTTTGTAAGGTGTAACTGTGCTGGACATAAAGAGCGTTTGGGGAGTTCAAAAATAAGATGCACCCCCCTGAATTAATCCCTGGAAGAATATGTAATGTTTTTTGTTCATAGGAATACAGTAAAAGGGAAACTCATTTTTTTATGTCTAAAAGGAAATTTGGATAAAGGCAATTGTGTTCACTGTTTGCTAAAAAGGAATGAGTTTAAATTATGAGAAAATTCATTTAGGCTAAATGTTGGGAGTAGACTGTGTTATTCTAACAGTAGTTCAGCAGCAGAATTTGCTTCCTGGAGAAAGTGTGGGATCTTTCTATGGAGGTTTGTTTCAAAATTAGAAGAAGGAGAAGGAGAACTGCTGGATCAGCCCAAAGATCCATCTGGTTCAGCACTCTTCTCACAGTGGCCAACAAGATGCCCCAGTGTGCCCCCCTCCAAAAACGCAGGCCAACATTGCGTGTTGTGCAGGTGATGTCACACGCACTCCATGCAGGTATGTGTACACGTTACGTTGCATGTGCTACAGCGGCGGTCACCCACAATCCTGAGGGCCAGATTGCGCCCCTGCCCACTGCTATTGCCAGCAACTGGTAATGGGAGGAATATTGCCTCTGATGGTGGAGGAATATATTGCTGTCTTGGCTAATATAAATCCTCCTCTTCAGAGTAGCAGTTGAAATAGATGTCCTCTATACAGCTTTTGAAGTTTGTGCCCTTTTGTGGAGCGGGGAAAGACTGAATAGGAAAACTGAGGATGGCAACTGTCTACAGTTGGGGTGCCCTCCAGGAGTTGTTGAGCTCTCAACTCCCACTTGTCCCAGCTAGCATAGTCAGTGGTCAGGGATTTTGAGAACTGTAGTCCAGCAACATCTGGAGAGTCCCATGTTGGCTAACCCTGATCTAATGTTGTTGAGTTGCAGGTGGAAACAGTTATGTTTGAATAGGGAGAACCAGCACAGGTTTGCTTAGGGCTTCTGCAAATAAAATTTTAACAGCATTCATTGCTTGGGGATAAGGTACCCTATATACTCGAGTATAAGCCTAGTTTTTCAGCACATTTTTTTGTGCTGAAAAAGCCGCCCTCGGCTTATACTCGAGTGAGGCAGGCAGTGGCTCCTATGAAGCTTTCCCAGGTTTTTTTGTGGTAAAATTGGGTGCCTCGGCTTATATTCGGGTCGGCTTATACTCGAGTATATACGGTAAATGAATTCCCTCCCTTTCGCAAGAGAGAAGCCTAAAGGGGTGGGGGTTGTAATATAGTATAGATGGGAAGGTCTCTATAGATCACTTGGCCCTGGTGGTAGTGATGTCTCTATATCTGTGAATCTTCTGCCTGCCTTGTCATCTTTTGTAGGTTTTCTGATTCAATCATTGTATCCTGAGATGGCTGGTCTGTCTTCCTCTTTCTTGACACACTCATTTAATTTTTAAGCTCGCCGGGCATTTGCTTATTTATGTTCATTGTGCTTGATAATAATTCTAAGCCATTAGAGGGGAAAATTGTATTCAAAAATGCTGTTTCACACTTTATTTGTTTGATGATCTGGAGTGATAGAAAATAACACATTTGCTTGCTTTTATAGTCTCATAATTATTCACATCCATCAAGCCATTCCAGGGGAATAAACAAAACACTGAGAAAACTGCACTATTAATAGCATTCTCTTCAGCAACAATGAAAAGTATCTTTCTCATGGGATTGTCCAGTTAGGAGTCTCCCTGTAAGCAACTATAAAGCTTCTGCTTTTTGCCAAGCAAACAATTTTTTAATCTGATTACCCTGTAGATTAAACATTAGAGGATGTGTGGTTGTTAGGGAAGTGCAGAACAGTCACAAATTGGAGACATGCTTTGCTCTGGTGGTTTACTGGTTAGGTTAGGTGAAGTTATACGGTACATCCACCAAGATTAATACCTCCTACACGTCCCCTCCCTAATGGCCCCCTCCCCAGCATTTTTGTATGAATTGCTACTCTTGGTGTGGCTCCTGCTTGGAGGGAGGCCTGCTCAGGCAGAGATACAGCAGACAGCCTTTTCTGAAAGTGGGTAGTTCAACCTGTTTCTTAATTGAGAATGATTGAGTGAGCCAGTCATATGCCGCATGGACAAAGTTGAAATTACCCACATCCAGGGAGGGCTGAGTAGAAGCATCAGAGCAGTGAGCAGGCAGCCTGATCTGTGAGTGGCTATTCTGGGCTCACAGGAGCCTGTATTCAATTCACATTTATTTCAGAGCACTATCAGTTTCCTTGTGACACATTAATATGGGCTTGGTGAAAAGTTAGGGAATTAGTGTGCTATAAGGTGTTCCTGAGGTGAACCTCTGGACAGGTATTGAGAATATGCATCCAGTGTAAGAAACTTAAGCCAACAACAACCACCAAAGTGAACTGTCAAGTATGTTCTAAACCAGTGATGGCTAACCTTGACACCCCAGATGTTTTGGAACTACAACTCCCATCATCCCTAGCTAACAGGATCAGTGGTCAGGGATGATGGGAGTTGTAGTCCCAAAACATCTGGAGTGTCAAGGTTAGCCATCACTGTTCTAAACAGTTTTAATGAGTGATTATTTATAGTTAACAGTGTCACACAGAACATTATTTTTTTAACGATATTCACAAATTTGAACTCTATTGTTTTTATCTTGGAACACCCAGAATCCCACCAATCCACCTAATCATAACTATATATTATTTCTGATCTGTTGATGGCTTGAAATGTGGATAGGCTCCCCACTTTACAGGTGCTTCCTTGCTTCCTTGACCAGAGATGATACTTGTTTCCCATCACCAGTGACACAGATTAGCCTGCTTTATATATCTAAGAAAATAAGCCATGACAACATTTAAAATGCAAAACAGTGCTGGGGCGGTGGTGGAAAACACAGACAAGATTTATTGTGTGGCATGCAGAATATCCTGCCTGATTGGGAAAGGATTTACACAGAACACCAGTCAGAAACTGTATAACTTTTCCTTGGTTCCAGAATTGTTGCAGTTAACTAATCCCCAGGCTACCTTATAATTTTGGCAGCTGAGGCCATGAAGAAAGCCATTCATAAGCTACCTATTTACTGCCAACAGCCTTAAGATAGCTAATTTGTCGCATTGTGCTCCAAACTGTGTTTGCAAAGAGTATTAAGGCAACAGGCACAGCTTAATAGCTTAGTTCAGTGCACACTTAAATATATAAAGAGATGGTCATAGATGAATTCAACCTCTGGCTACTGCCAGGGTGCACTAGCTTCCCAGCCATTTCATAGTTGAAACGCCCTGGATGATTTTCTTTGCTCATCCAGTTTCTGAAATGGGACACCTAGAGGGGAAGCTCCATCAAAAGAGTGAAGCCCTACAGAAAATAAATAGAGTTCGCGCACAAATGTCTTTGTAGGAAGGGGGCAGGAAGCAGTTTCAGCTGTTTCATGTAGGAGAACCAGGGGCCAGGAAGAGAGGAGCAGCTCTAAACCTGTTGGGTTGCTAGGGGCAACCCGAGAACCTTGACTTGCGAGTTTGCAGCCAAGGGAGCTAGTAACTGGCTGGCAGGAGTAAGAGCTGAGATCTGAGGGATGAAATGGGGGCCGGCAGTGAAACTGATGAAAGCAAAAAACATTGTGCAAGGAATGAATTTTTTCTTTGCAAGCTGTCTTAGTCGGTCTTAAAGGGGAGCGCTTTTGGGTGGGCTTGCTGGTAGGTGTAGGAAGTGATAATTTGCAGAGTCCTTGAAATGCAGGGTGGGAGGCTGTTGTTGCTCTTTGAGTGAGTGTCATAGACAGGTACTGAGTTTTGTGACTGCAAATCAATCTATTACCCAGGAGATGGGTAGATATCTAAAACCCAGGCTTCTTTGGTTTATGCTGTTTACAAAGGGAGTGTGTAGGTGTGCTTTATTTGTAAAGAGAAGGTTTTATGTGTGCTCCTCTTTGTCAAGAAGGTTGGAAGGTTGTCACAACTTACTTAAGGAGAGAGCAACATATCTGCTGAAGAGGGGGTGCTTTTCAGCCTCTTGGAATGCAAAGATATGTCCGACCTACATGGTGAGAGCTACTGAATTTCAGCAACGTTGCTCCACCCCACTGTGAACTTACATTTTCCTGGCTGTGCTGGCTTGGTTCTTAGATTGAAAAAGGATGTATTTTTTGATCCACTGGGGTTAGGGAAAATCATTTGTAGTTAGGCATTCAAAGGACCAGATAATACCTGGGGCTCAATGGGTTGCATATCATAAATTTCTCACACCTCTTTTGTACACCACAGCCAGTGTGGTGTAGTGGTTAAGAGCGGTAGACTCTAATCTGGGGGACCGGGTTCAAGTCTCCACTCCTCCACATGCAGCTGCTGGGTGACCTTGGGCTAGTCACACTTCTCTGAAGTCTCTCAGCCCCACTCACCTCACAGAGTGTTTGTTGTGGGGGAGGAAGGGAAAGGAGAATGTGAGCCGCTTTGAGACTCCATCGGGTAGTGATAAAGCGGGATATCAAATCCATATCCAAATGTTTCAGCACTAATAAATACATGTGGCATGGAATACTGGTGCTTGTGATTCCACCCCCCCCCCCCACCGCTGCACCAAGCACTGCCTAAATCTGCAGTATTTGGAACAGTTCCTTCATTTCAGTTCAGGTTACACACGTATTATCGAAGAGTCAACAAACAGCAAATGAAATAACTGGTACAAAGTGCTGTCTTCCTAGTACTTTGCTACTTAAGCATACAGGGAATCATATCAGAAGCTTCCTGTGTAGGGAAAACGGGGCAGCCAAAGACACATAGGTAGTTGAAAACATTTGTTTGGGTCTCTCTCCTTTTTTAAAAAATAAAAGATTTCTATGTTAATCACTTGCCATTATAAACCATATTTTCTAGGGGGTGTGTGGCTTATCTATTAAGACAAATGCGTTTACGAGATGAGATCAGGAGGTGGTGCTGTGCCTGGGCCTTGCTGCAGCCGTAATGGAAGGGTTTTAGAGCAACTGGCAGAAATGATATTTCTGGATATTTGAACATCTCCCTTTTGTTTTGACACCTCGCCTTGAGGTTAATGAGCGAACAGTTTGATCTTCCCTGACATTTTGACTTCCTCCCCAAGGATAGCCTGTTATCACTGTCTCTCCTCGAGCAGAGAAACCAGAGAGCTTAAAACAGAAGATTAAATTGCTCTTGGCGATAGGCAGGTAGGTTAAGCACTGGAGAAAGGAGCTGGTGGCCATCAGGGTGGGTGGGTGGGGAGGGTGGGCAGGCAGGGAAGTTATCCCACCATTGTGGCAAAATTGGTTAGATGCTTGAGTGCTGAGGTTCCAGAGAAGAATTCCTAAGGGTACATTGGTTAGCTACCTGGAATTTCCTATGGAAAGCTAGCATTTGGCATAAAATATGGATCTCTAAGAAAATGTGGGGTTATGATATAGATTATGAATGTAGCCTTGTGTCTTAAGCAGCTATGCTGTCAACTGGGCTCTGATCTAGCTTCTGCCATGAGCTTGCTTAGTGGTTAGAGTTGCATTAAATCTCAGAGACCAGGGTTTGTATCCTCATTCAGCCACATGATCTTCACTGTCTCTCAGCCTAGCCTACTTCATAGTGTTGTAGTAAGGATAGAATTGATGTGAGAGAACCACATACACAGTCTTGAACTCCTTGGAGGAAAACTGGGATATAGATTGAATGCTGGTGCAACGGTATGCCCAGGTCATTTGGCATATTCCAGGAGAGGGAGGGATGCAGGCAAAACATTTCAGAAGCCACTCCAGCTTAATTTGCCCTCTTCTTACCCCCACCAATTACACTGTGAGAAGTGTCCTGATGAAATTTTATGTGTTTATATGTTGACACTATATACAAACTTAGTTGGTCTCTAAGGTGCTACTGGAAGGAATTTTTTTTATTTTGTTTCGACTACGGCAGACCAACATGGCTACCTACCTGTATGCTGACACTGTTTGCTGTGTTAACCTTATAATGCAATTTAATGTTACCTGTAGTCTGCCTTTCAAGGATTTGTATCCTGACATGTGGGATATAAATAACTGAAATAAATATCCATCACATAGGAGTGCATTAGGTGGCTGTTTTAACTGGATTAATGCTATCCATTAGTTTTCCCTCTGATTTCTAAACCTCCATGACTTAGGGGCTCACAATTCCACTTACAATGGCAGTGATCCTTCTGCCTTATGTGTGTGATAAACTGAG